>OU343219.1:54735835-54767358 GCA_910596185.1 Chrysanthemum makinoi | reverse complement strand
TGCCGTGATGAGGGATTTTATGAAGTAAGTCCTTGAATCGGGTCCATGCTTCGTAGAGAGATTCACCTTGACGTTGTTGGAACATCAAGATGTCATTCCTAAGCTTAGTGGTTCTCCCCGGTGAGAAAAATTAAGCAAGGAAGCGAGAGGTGAGATCATCCCAACTTGAGATGGAGCCGGCGGGAAGTCGCTCAAGCCAATTACTAGCTTGGTCCCGTAGAGAGAATTGGAAGAGACGCAGACGCGTGGTCTCCCAAGTAGTAGCATCAAGGTCGATGGAATCGACAATTTTAAGGAAATCCCTTAGATGCTGATTAGGATCTCTCTACGAAGTCCATGGAATGCACATCCGTTTTGAACCAACTGGATGATGTCGGATCGCAGGGCCGTAGTTTGGGCTTGGTCAGGAAGCTCAATGGTGTTCCTATAGCCTAGGTGGCTTGGTTTCGAGTATTCACCAAGAGTACGGGCTCTTGGCGGGTCATTTGGTGGTAGGTTGATGAATGGTGGGTGGTTATCACCTTCCATGATGAAAAGTAATGGTGTTACGAACAAAGGTCACGAAGAAGGGGGATAGACTACGAGGAAGCTAAAAAATGGAAAAAAATTTTACTTGATAGGAATCAAGCAAAGAAACCTAAACGAGGTGGAAAACTAACTAGCTATTCTATTCCCAGGCAGCGGCGCCAAAAACTTGATAACGCTACACGCGTCGTTCGGGGTCAAAGGAACTTCCTTTTCTTCGAGCAAGTTTTATAACACCCTAGGCAGTGAACCTAATCGTTGTAGTGTAGTATTAGGGTAAGCCACGGGTATTGATATCGTTCTCTAGGGGAATAGGAATGCTAGTGAGAAGTTACTACGCTAAGGTTGGGGTTGAGGAAGATTATTTTTTTATCTTTTTATGTTTTTTTAGAAAATGGAAAGGTACGAATCTCGGGGTTTGGATTTGGGGGTTGGTATTTCTACCGATTACTCTACTTGTCTAATTATCTAATCTAAGGTGTATGTAGTCTATGTCTAATTATTGTGTGCTCGTATGATAGTTTAAAGATGTGTTCACTTAGGTTTTATTACTCCTTAATTATCTCCTATTGATGGTTGAATTGTCACGTCCTTATTCTTAATCGCGTTGTGTGTCTAAAGTCGTAGGGTATGCATTTATCCCTAACTCATTGAACTTACCAAAGGGTCTCGTCTACAAAAACCTCTAGGAATTATAAACTCTAACTCTAAGGCACTCTTTGGATGATTTAGCCTACAACTGCTCTAAGTGTCATAGTCCAAAGTTCACAAAGATTAATCAAGCATTAATTACACAATGAATGACCTATCGCATTACTAGATCATTAACAATTAAGATAAGAGACAACCAATCAATATTCAATAATTAAGTTTCATATTCCCTAAGCAAACACACAAGTAAATTAGCCGGACATGGAGAACATGCAAGCATACACATAAATAATTGAAGCTAAAATACTGTACAAGACAGCATTGGTTCGGTTTAGGTTTTTACTCCAAAAGAACTACACTCTAAAACTGAAAAATTCGGATTCTATATATAATATTACAATCGCGACGGCGTCACCTTATGATTTGTGACGCCGTCGGGTCGCCGTCATTAGGGTTTCGTCTTGGCCACGTTAGTCTTGCGACGGCGTCACCCTGTGCTTGTGACGCCGTCCCCTTCAGTCTTTGACGCCGTCTGGATCGAATCTAGGCCGTCTGAGTTGCGACGACCTACTCTTTTAAAGCCTGACACCGTCACTTGAAAATAAGCAATTTGGCTACTGCCCCGTCACAAAAGTTATGCGACGGCGTCACAGATAACACCTGACGCCGTCACTTGTAGAACCTGACGCCGTCCCCTTGTATTTCAGCAGTCTGAGTGGCTCGATTCTTGACTTTGGCTATTTTCTTCGTATATCTGTGCCTTTTCATCCAAATAAGTGCCATTCCAGCAATTTGCCTTCAAGAGACCTAAAAAGTGAAAAGGAACGATATTAAGTAATAACGGATACAAAAGTGATCAAATAAGGGCTTAAACGACCCCTCAAAAAGGTACATTTTAAAACCTTATCAAAAACCAACGTTTAGATAAAGAAGTCATAGAATTAAAAGCAAAACTGAAACGTCTAGAAAAGGGTAAAATAGCAAGTGGTGAATGTGAAATTTGCTTTCAACTTCAAACACTAGTTGATCAACTAGATTCTAAAATTGCTAGAATGAGTACGAATACTTTAGATGTGATATTAGATAGTGTTAAAACCGGTAACAACCAAAAAGGTTTAGGTATTCAACAACTTGATCCATCAACTAGTGAAAACAAAGAAATACAATTTGTTAAGGCACTAGAAAAACCAGCCACTGTTGTGGCGGATCCCACGGATCCCATCAAAAGGGAACCGGCTAGTGTTATGCCAGGGATCCGTGGGTCTGCTGTAGCAAATAGTGGTAATAACGTAGCTTCTTCATCTAGAACTGAGTTTGTTATCGTTAATAAGAAGAAACCAACTCATGTAACCACTAGACAACCACCTCCAAAATATAATCCTACTTTTACAAGAAACAAAGCTCCATCTTTTTTAAAACCTAATCCATCTAGGAGACCTAATAATGTTTACCCAAGAACTAACCATCAAATGGGATGGAACCCAAATATGCAAAAAGGTTTTCCTTTTCAAAACTTTGCTCCATGGAATACATACTCACCTTATCCATACATGTCTAACATGAATGGAATGTTTAACACTAATGGACCCATGAACAAATGGGGACCAAACTTTTGAGTTAATTGTCTTCTTAGGTGTGCTTAAAGGTCGACCTAGACCTGGATGAATGGGTCAAGGATAGCGGGTGCACGAGGCACATGACCGGCAATAAAGATCTATTCTCCACATATGAATCCTTCAATGGAGGTAATGTGGTGTTTGAAAATAGCAAAAGTAAAATCATCGGTAAAGGTACGATTTCTAACAAATCTCTAACCATTAACGATGTGTGTCACGTAGAAAACCTAAACTTTAACCTCTTAAGTATAGGACAAATATGTGATAAAAAGTGCAATGTACTTTTTACCGAAACCAGTAGTAAGATATTGTGGCATAACCATAGGAAGAGGAATTAGAAAATATGGAGTCTATGTCATTAAAATCGATAATGAACCTAAAGACAAACTATGTCTTACCTTTATGGATGATACTTCGACCTTATGGCATCGAAGATTGGGTCACGCCAACATGCGACTTCTTCAATCGCTATCATCCAAAGATCTAGTAAGAGATCTACCTAAGTTAAAATATGAACATCACTTTTGTGATGCTTGTAATGTAGGAAAACAAGTTCATTCTAGTCATAAAGCTAAAAACATGGTGTCTACAACTAAGTGTCTAGAATTACTACATATGGATTTATTTGGTCCATCCGCTATCCAAAGTTATGGAGGCAACTACTACACTTTGGTCATAGTGGATGATTACTCTAGGTATACATGGACAAAATTCTTAAAGAACAAAATGAAAACGTTTAATTATTTTGAAATATTAAGCAAGAAAATCCAAAGACAACTAGGAAGTCCTATAGTGTCTATTAGGACGGATCATGGTAGAGAATTCGATAATGAAGTGCAATTTGGAGCTTTTTGTGACGCTAATGGTATTACTCACAACTTCTCGGCTACACGCACTCCACAATAGAATGGGGTAGTTGAAAGAAAGCATAGAACCCTACAAGAAATGAGTCGAACCATGCTTAATGAGCAATCCATACCTCAAAAGTTTTGGTGCAATGCCGTTGATACTTCAACGTACATACTCAATCGAGTCTTAATTAGACCAATCTTAGGAAAAACTCCATACGAGTTACTCCGAGGCAAAAAGCCTACGTTAGATTACTTTAGAGTCTTTGGTAGCAAATGTTTTATTCTTAACACTAAAGATTACCTTACAAAATTTGATCCTAAATCAACCGAAGGTATCTTTCTAGGTTACTCTGCAAATAGCAAAGCTTACGTCATATTAAACAAAGAAACAATGAAGGTAGAAAAGTCATTAAATATAAAATTTGATGAAAGTCCACCCAAACTCTCTCCACCTCTTGTCGATGACGAGATTGTAGAAAGTGAAGCTATAGTAATAAAGAAAAAAATAAATGAAGAAGAAGAACCTTTAAATGATGAAGTCATAAATATTAAAGAGTCCAAAGATCATCCCGTAGATAAGGTCATAGGAAAGCTAAACGAAAGAACATTAAGGTCTCAAGTTCAAAACCAAAGTAGCTTGTTTTGTTTCGTCTCAACCATAGAACCTAAAAGTACACAAGAAGCCATAAAAGATGAAAGTTGGGTAATGGCTATGCAAGAAGAATTAAATCAATTTATTTCTAATGATGTTTAGACACTTGTCCCTCCACCTAGTAATCAAACCATAATAGGAACCAAATGGGTTTATAAAAATAAATTAGATGCAAATGGAGTAGTGTCTAGAAACAAGGCTAGACTCGTTGCCCAAGGGTATAACCAACAAGAAGGAATAGAATTTGATGAGACCTATGCCCCCGTGGCTAGATTAGAGTCTATAAGAATACTTCTTGCGTATGCTTGTGCTAATAATCTAAAGCTTTATCAAATGGATTTCAAAAGTGCTTTTCTAAATGGTTTCATTAATGAAAAAGTATATGTAGCTCAACCTCCGGGCTTCATCGATTTTGAAAAGCCTAAACATGTGTATAAATTAAAGAAAGCCCTTTATGGTCTTAAACAAGCTCCAAAAGCTTGGTATGTGTTGGGTTCAGTAAATACCCAAACCCCTTAATCTAGGATTTGAATAGAAAATAGCCCAAGTGTTTAGTCCGTTAAACACTAATCAGGTCACTGAGTGCATAGCTCTCAGTGAGTCATCTTCGGGATACTCAGTACGAGGCGTAGAATAAGTCTCTCCACTCAGTAAGGCGGTACTTAAAGGGTGAAGACTGAGTCAAGAAGAAGATGATGGATTCAGTGAGTAATGACAATAACTCACTGAATCCCCAAGACTCCTCTCCAACTGCTTACACTGAAGACAAACTGAAATAGAAGACTGAAGGATAAATAGACTAAAGAAATAGTGGGACAAGGCGGGATAAGTTTGAATCAGAAAAGAAGAAGTCCTTATCAACATAAGTCAACTTTCCCTGAATGGCTAACTTACAAGCTCAGTGTCATCACTGAGTTATTGAAAGCAGCCTTGTCTTTTACTTAGAATAGTCTTTGTAAACAGAGACAAAATACATCACTATTTTGTCTTCTGTATGATGTCAGATTTGTCACTTAGGAAAGAGTTAAAACTCATACATGTATAAATAGCATAAGAGATGGAGTGAAAAGATTAAGCTTGTGAATTGTAAAAACACACATACACGCAAGCCATCTTTTCATTCCTCCAAATATAACTTAGTTCCTGAGATAGCTCAGTGAGCTCTAAGAGTTGTGCTCAGACATAGCCTGAGCTTAAAGAGGAGTCACCCAACTTTGTCATTTCAATCCCAAGTACTATTACGCAAGTACTTGGGTAACATATTCTTTGTTGATTTATTTCTAATAAGAATATGATGTTGAAAATTACTCTGTGTATTTTACTTATGTTAATTTCAGTCATAGTTCACTATTAACTTGATTTATATATTTAAACTGTTTTAAACGATAGTGAACGGGGAACAACAAGTGGTATCAGAGCAAGGCTAAATATAAAACTCGTTTTTAGGCCGCTCTAAAAGTTTTTAAATTAGGATCCTAAATGGCTGAAATTGATGTACCCCAACTAGTCGATAAAAAGGGTGGAGCTTATTCAGCTGTTGCCCCTAGACTTGAAGTTGGCAAATTAAACAAATGGAAAAAGCGAATGCTTTGCTATTTGATTGGGATGGAACCGTATTATATCAAGTGTATAAATGAAGGTCCATTTGTCCCAAAGACTGCTGAAGGGTTGCCCAAACCTGAAGCTCAGTGGACCCAGGATGAAAGGAGAGTGGTCAACCAGGACCAAAGACTCAAAAGTATCATAATATCTTGTCTTCCTGACGATATTATGGAGTCTGTTATAAGTTGTAGTACAGCTAAGCAAACCTGGGATGACCTAGTTCATAGTCATGAAGGACCATCTGATACCAAGGAAAACAGGATAATGGACCTGAAACTTGAGTATAACACCTTCTGGGCTAAGGACTCAGAAACTCTCTCTCAAACTTACACCAGGTACAAAACTCTTTTAAATGAACTGTCAAATGATGGTGTTAAGTTGTCCAAACATGAAATCAATGTTGGTTTTGTCAACAGTCTCCCTGAGAAGTGGTTGAATTTCTCTCAGGGACTTAGGAATGCTAATCATATCCAAAATCTTGAGCTTCCTGAGATTTATGGGAAATTTGTCTATGAGGAAAACCTCATCAACAGACGATACCCAGACTTAAAGAAGTCTCAGGAAGTCAAGAAGTCCCTGACCACCACTTCAGCACCTATATCACCTGCTTTCTTCTCTAACAATGTGGTTCAAGATTTTCAAGAAAATTCAGATGATGAGCTTGATGAGAGATCAAGTGAGGAGTACCTAAACGACCTGAACACTGAATTTCAGGAAAGGGCACTCCTTGCTAACTCTCGAAGGTTTATAAAAAGAAACAAAGGTTTTTCTAGTACTAAAGCAAATGAGGACACTGAATGCTTTAAGTGTCACAAAAAGGGTCATTTTGCAAAAGACTGTTTTTCTAAAACAATTTCAGAACCCTCTTATAAACCATCAGCTTCAAATCAGTCCTCAGGCTTTAGCAAATTTCAACCAAAAATGTATCAGTCTCATCAAAATTTTCAAAATAAATCTGATAATAACAAAACCATTGATTATGAAGCCAAGTATAAGAAAGCTAAAGCTAAGCTTGCATTGCTTGAGGCCAGTCCCTCAGAAACAACAACAAATGTTAAAACTGTGCAGGGCAAAAACAAAGGCCTCGTTGCTGAAACCTTTGACTGGGATGAAGAGCCAGTCTCATCTGATGATGAAATGGTACATGTCAGTGCACTGATGGCCCTCTCAGAAGAGGACAAGCTAGCTATTGGGAAGAATCATGCTAGGAACGGGGAATGGGTCAACATCACAATGAAGAAGGTAAACATCTTACTTTCTATGGATGATGACTCTGATTGGCAGTCTTATATGAATTATCTAAATGTAGACCTTAAGTTTGTAGAAGAGCAAAGACTGAATCTTTTTTCTAAGTACAACAAGTTAAGTTTTGAATTGAATAAGTGTAGGGATGAATTGCTTATTTTAAAACAAGCTAAGCTTGAAGCTGTCACTTTGCAAATTCAAAACACTGAACTAGTTAAAAGAAATCAGAATCTTCAAGATGAACTTAAAAAGGCAAATGATATTCTTAATAGTTGGACTGCTAAGAATCCCAGGGTCTTTGATGTTGTGGGAGCCCCCAGTAGCAAGAAGAGAGTCATAGGTGAAGATCATCTCCCTGACTCTCTCAACAAAGACCAATCTCCTAAGCCATTTGTGTCCGGTGGCATGATTACAAATATGTTGACTAATCCCAATTCCAGTGATTGGATTGAACGGGTTAATCCTGAGAGTAAGCTTCCAAATTTCGATTCTGGAAGGATTCTAGAGCCTGAAAGTCAAGCTCTAAAGAGCATGCTTGGACTCCCTGATATGCCCAGTAGTACTGAACACATCTCTGAGTCTGAAGCAGAATCTCAAGCACCGCTTCCACCACTGAAACCTCTTCAGGGTGCTGCTCCAAGCTCTGAGCTTACTCCACTGCAATTCAATCCTCATTCACCAAAAGAAAGGTCTGGACTTGGTAGAACCATCCTGAAAAGACCAACAAAACCAACTCAACAAGAGTCTACTCCTACTGAGACTTCAACATCCTCTGTCCCCACTAAAGCTGACCAAATTCAGCAACTGACTGAACTAGTGAGGAAGCTTACTGAAAAAATGGAAACCATTGAAAGGGTCCCTGAACCAATCAAGGAGACAAAGTCAGCTTCCTCCAGTTCCTCAAAGTCTAAGTCAACCTCCAAAAACAAGCAGAAGTGTGATCTATGTCATTACACCAGTCATATCACCGACAACTGCTATAGAATCCTCTTTTGCATGATCTGCAAAAAGGATGATCACAGAACTGCAGACCACTCACAATATGTAAGTTCTGTCAGTGAAGTAAACTATACCAAAGTTGGTCATCAGTATGCCTCATCCTCCAAAACCGCTCACAAAAACAGAGCAAAACCTTTTCCTCTTTGCCCTCACTGTGGTTTTAATGATCATCATCAGGATGATTGTCTCATGAATACATGTTGTGAGATTTGCGAAAATCCAGCTCATGAGACATCCCAACATGACAGTGTTATCCATGCAAGGAGAAATTCCAAACAATCCAGAGTCACTGAGTCTTCCTCAGCCTCTAAATGCAAAACCTGTGGTAGCACTATGCACACAACCACTGACCATGAGTCGATTGCAAATTTCAAAGAGACCTTGAGACCCAAGCCCACTAGTAAGTGGGTCACTAAGAGAAAATAATTCAGTTTACTACTTGTGCAGAGACATGCCAGGGAGCCTATTTGGCATCTAGACAGTGGATGCTCAAGAAGCATGACTGGTG
Organism: Chrysanthemum makinoi; assembly: GCA_910596185.1. Classification (NCBI taxonomy): domain Eukaryota; kingdom Viridiplantae; phylum Streptophyta; class Magnoliopsida; order Asterales; family Asteraceae; genus Chrysanthemum; species Chrysanthemum makinoi. The sequence goes on along the minus strand of OU343219.1, from coordinate 54,758,709 downwards.
TGAAGGAATATCTGCACAAGTATGTAAAGGAACCAGGGCCCAAGGTAGTATTTGGTGATAACTCATCATGTCCCACTGAAGGTTATGGTTCAGTAAACTGCAATGGGATAGTTTTCTCTAGAATAGCCTATGTCAATGGTCTCAAATACAATCTATCAGTGTCAGTCAACTATGTGATGCTAAATACATTGTACAATTCAATGATTGACAAGGTACCATTTTCAATGCCAACAAGGAAGTTGTGTTGATAGCTCCTAGGAGAGATGATGTTTATGTGTTAGACATGCCAACACTCTCCCAAGATGGAACTTGTCTCTTTGCTAAACCCACTGAAACTATCAATTGGTTGTGGCATAAGAGACTCTCACACTTAAACTTCAAAAACCTCAACAACTTGGCAAAACAAAACAATGTCCTTGGCTTACCATCACTGGTTTTTGCAAAAGACAAACCATGCTCTGCCTGTGAAAAGGGTAAACACCATAGAGCATCATTCAAAACCAAACAAAATTTCTCCATCAAAAGCTGCCTTCACCTCCTGCACATGGATCTCTTTGGACCTGTCAGTCCCAGATCAATCCAGCATGAGAAGTATACACTTGTCATTGTTGATGAGTTCTCAAGATACACTTTGGTATACTTTCTTTCCAAAAAGAGTCAGGCAACTGATACAATAATGTCATTCATCAGGAAGATTGAAAACCAGAATGACATTACAGTTAAACAAATCAGAACTGACAATGGTACTGAGTTCAGAAATCAAGAGCTTGAGAGTTTCTGTGATGAAAAAGGAATTTCTCAAAATTTCTCATCTCCATATACCCTTGAACAAAATGGGGTTGCTGAAAGGAAAAATAGAACTCTCATTGAGGCTGCTAGAACTATGTTAAATGGCTCAGCCCTCTCAAAGCATTTCTGGACTGAAGCAGTCAAAACTGCCTGTTACACTCAAAACAGGTCAATCATTGTCAAAAGACATAATAAAACTCCATATGAGATCTTCAAAGGTAGACTTCCTGACATCAGCCATTTTCATGTGTTTGGATGTCCTGTGTTCATTCACAACCACAAGGATCATCTAGGCAAGTTTGATGCAAAAGCTGATGATGGATACTTCTTAGGCTACTCACTGATCTCCAAAGCCTTCAGGGTTTTTAACACAAGGAGACAACAAGTTGAGGAAACCTTTCATGTCACCTTTGATGAAAGTGCTGAAAGCATCAGGTTCACCAACACCTCAGTGGAGGAAATAGGAATTAATAACTCATCAAGATATCCTCCTGATGAGTACAACACTGAATTCAATTCCTCATATCAAGCTGATGCTGACATCTCATACTCTGTCTTACCTCACAACCTACCCCAACCAACTATCAGTGAGTTCATTGATAATCAGTCAGTCCCTGCTGGGACAGGAAACACTTATCCAAATGATCAGGAACCTACAACTCATGAACCTCACCCTGAACAAGACATCTCTACAGATGTTCTATATGATTCTGTGGCTCTTGCACCTGAACTCACATCTGAACTCCCAGTGACATCATCAAGCTCAGATCCCAGACCACAAAGTAAGTGGACAAGAACTCAAGACATTAAGCTTGTAAACATCATTGGTGAACCCACTGAGGGCATGCTCACTAGAAGCATGGCTGCTAATCTAACTGCAGCTTCAGCCAATGAATGTCTATATGTTGATTACCTATCAGATATAGAACCCAAAAGTGTCACTGAGGCTCTTAAACACCCAATCTAGGTTCAGGCTATGCAAGAAGAACTGCAACAGTTTGACAAAAACAAGGTCATGACCTTGATCAAATGTCCTCAGGATGTAGTAGTCATAGGAATGAAGTGGGTTTTCAAAAACAAAACTGATGAAAATGGCACTGTCATTAAAAACAAAGCCAGACTTGTAGCCAAAGGTTACAGTCAACAAGAAGGCATTGACTATGATGAGACATTTGCTCCTGTTGCAAGAATGGAAGCCATCAGGATCTTCCTTGCTTATGCAACATACATGAACTTCAGGGTCTACCAAATGGATGTTAAAAGTGCATTCTTAAATGGTGATCTCAAGGAAGATGTGTATGTTCAGCAACCCCCAGGCTTTGAGAGTAGTGAATTCCCTGACTATGTCTGCAAGCTTGACAAAGCCCTTTACGGACTTAAACAAGCTCCAAGAGCATGGTATGAAACTCTCTCAGCCTTCTTGATACAAAACAAGTTTGTCAGAGGAAAGATAGACAACACACTGTTTGTCTATAGAACTCAACAGGATGTGATACTAGTCCAAGTGTATGTTGATGACATCATTTTTGGCTCAACAAACTACAAACTCTGCAAACAGTTTGAAAAACTGATGACAAAGAAGTTTGAAATGAGCATGATGGGGGAACTCACATACTTTCTTGGACTACAAATCAGGCAAACTGATAAAGGAATATCCATCAGTCCAGAGAAATACACCAGAAATCTCTTGAAGAAATATGAGATATATGACTGTGCCTCAGTGAAGACTTCAATGGTCCCACCTAACAACCTTGGACCTGATCTCACTGGCAAATCAGTCAATCAAACTCATTTCAGAGGGATTGTTGGATCACTAATGTATCTAACTGCTTCTAGACCAGACATCCAATTCTCAGTCTGTCTAATAGCAAGATATCAGTCCAATCCTAAAGAATCCCATCTCACTGCAGCCAAAAGAATACTCAGGTACCCGAAAGGAACCCCAAATCTTGGACTCTATTATCCAAAATGCTCAGGGTTTGATCTCAAGGGTTACTCTGATTCTGATTATGCTGGCTGCAACATGGACAGAAAAAGTACCTCAGGGTCCTGTCAATTTCTTGGAGGAAAACTGGTTTGTTGGAGTGCTAAAAAGCAACAATCAGTGGCTATGTCCTCAGCTGAAGCTAAATATGTAGCTGCAGCTGGATGTTGTGCCAATGTATTATGGATGAAAAGTCAACTCAGTGACTATAACATCCATTACAAAATGGTGCCCATCTTCTGTGATAACACCAGTGCTATTGCAATCTCCAACAACCCTGTCCTCCACCAAAGAACCAAACACATTGATATCAGATATCACTTCATCAGGGATCACATAATGAAAGGAGACATAGAACTTCATTTCATCCTTACTGAATATCAACTGGCTGATATCTTCACCAAACCCTTGGATGAACCTACCTTCAGGAGACTGAAAGCTGAATTGGGAATGCTTGACATTGAAAGTCAAGTATCTGAAAACCAATCTCAGTAAGTTCTCTGAAATGGTCCATCCTCCCTGAACACCCAAAATAAACCTCTCACTGAATGAGTAAGACTCATTCAGGGTCCCTGACATTTGAAAAAGAGCATTGAATGAGTAACTAAATGATCCAAGTATCAGTTACTTAAATGTCCTAGGTTGGTAACTATGCCAATTTAATATAGGAATATATGTCTCTTTGTCTTACTTTCATCCCACTTGGCATTTAATGCCTCCTCTCACAAGAATATCAAATTGATATTTTATCTCTGCAAAAGTGCACTTTTACTGTGCACTGCAACTGTTCCCTTGAGAAACGAGATTTTACTGCGGGTAATGGAGTGGTAGCATTAAATGTGGAAATTCTAACGTTTTTCAAAAACCGACTCTTAATATTCCCATTTATGCACAAATCACCCCTCTTACCACTCTATAAATACCCTCTTCCAACACAAACAAACACACACAAATTATTTTCTGCAACAAAACTCTGTCAAAATCATTTCTAAAACTCAAAAATATTTGTGTGTGCTCAAAAACCCTTAAAACCTCTTTTGAAAAACCTTCTTGTAAACATTTACAAAAGTTTTTCATCACAAACTTGAGAGATCAAAAAAAACTTTGATTATTCTAGTCAAAATATTTTCAAAACCCTAAAATCTTTTAAATGGAAATGGCTAGAACTCAATCTCTCCAGTTTGCTTCTCAGTGGATAGGGGATCTTACAAACGTTGAATTTAAAACTAATAATGTCATAGGCAACTTTGAATACCCTGAAACTGTCCCAGCCTACAAACACATTATGAAATTTTTGTTTAATTGCCCACTGAAAACGGCCTTTATTCAGTGTCCCTCCATTATTTACCAAAATCTCCTCAGGGAATTTTGGGCAACAGCCAATGCCTATGACCCGACACCCTCCACTGATGAGAACAACCTCAGACCTCTCAGGGAATATCTCATCAGATTCAGTCTTCACGGGGGGCAACAACAATTCACCCTGGATTACAAAACGTTTTGCACTTCAACAGGGTTAGATTATAACAAAGGAGTTTATGTCGCCCATCCTGAACCCTCCACAGTGAAGGATGGGTTAAAACAAATCGTTTTAGATCCAACGTTTTTGGACAGTACCCCAATCACCAAAAGCTCATTTCCCGTGGCTTGGAGGATCCTATTCACTTTTGTGATTCAGGTCCTCGACGGGAACCACTCATCCACTGAACAAGTTAACTCTATTCAGTTGATGATGGCATACTGCTTAATGAATGGGGTCACTGTCGACATAGGGGAGATCATTTACAGTGATCTCGTAACCAAGCTACTGAGCAAAACTAGGACGAAATACGTTTCGTATCCTAGGTTTGTCTCTTGCGCTTTGCAAGTGTTAGTGGGTTCAAACTACCCTCAGGATGAAAAATTTGGTGCTTTACCAGGCTTCCTGAGCCAATCAATTTTTCAAAAAGACCCATCCCTTGTCACTCCTATTGAATTGACGGCCCATATGGTTGCTGTAAACAACCAGGAGGGATCAGTGTCTCCAAACCCTGCTCCTAAAAAGAGAAAGGGGAAGTCTCAGACTGGGACTAAGACTAAACCCAAGTCCCAGGGCCCGGAGGCTTCAGGAACACAGCCTAAAAGGCACAAAAGGCCCGAGACTAAAAAGACACCCACTGATGACCAGGCAACATCCACCCCCGTGACAACGAAGGACACTAATACATCACAGTCAGTGCCCTTGGTCACAACCACTACTCCCCAAGATCCAAAGGGACACATACAACCCGCTGGTAGGGGAGCGCCTTCCACAACGCCCAGTGATGACATTAGCAAATCCAAGCCTTTGTCTGAGGGCACACTGATCGATCCCAAAGACTCAGAGGGAATCAAACAACCCGCCGATAGGGATACAACTATCACTGACTCTGCTAAAGGCACTGGGAAACGCCCACCAGTGTCTCAGGGGTCACTGGGGACAAAGACTCGGAGGGAAAGGAACAACCCGCCGATACGGAACCCACAACCAATCCTGACTCCAGCGAAGGCACTGGGAAACGCCCACCAGTGTCCGAGGGGTCAACGGGGACAAAGACTTAGAGGGAAACATACCACCCGATATGGAACCCATCACCAACCCCAGTTAACTGTGCGATGTTACTGGCATACTCTTTTCTGAAGATGAGCTTGCTGAAACTGATGATGAAGTTTTATCAGCTGGGGAAGAAGTGGACGCCGAGGATCAATCTGAACAAGAGTCTCAGCCTGATCCACAGGAGCATACTGAATCACCATTCCAGCATGAAAATGATGACTCCTCTTCCTCCACTGATGAATTTGAAATATTTGATAATGTTCTCCCACTTATTGAAAGGCAGCTTGTTCAGTGGATCACCAAAGCTTCAAGAAGGTTATATTCTGGGGTCACTGAAACATTGTGGGAGCAACACACTGAGGCTGCTGCAAGTTATGCTGATCTAAAGGCTGAGGTACATGGCTTTGATGAAAATGTTCATGAGCACAGGGATCTGATGTATGACAACCTTCACAGACTAGATGACAACATGGCTAAATTCCTCAGGTATCTTCAAGGTGTAGGTACAAAGATTGATGAAATCAAGGAATTTTTCAAAGAAGACCCAACACTCAACTCTAAAGTGCTTGAGGCAACTGAGGCGTACTTGAAACAATCCTCAAGCCTCACTGAACTGCTCGATATGCTCAAGTCTGCCAATGTTCAGGGTCTTCCATCCTCAGTCTAGTCACTTCAAACTACATTGGACTCTTTGAATACGCAGGTGGCTACTTTGACTCAGGCATCCTCATCTCTGGCTTGGAATCTTGGGCCCAGAATGACTGCTCTGGAAGGTTCTCAAGCTCCGGCAACAGTTGAGGGGGAGAATATTGCTGAAGAACCTCCTTCTCACACTGAGGGGGAGCCAACACCATCAACATCAGTGGCTCAAATCTCATCATCACCACCAGTCTCAACAACACCTATCTCATCAATCCCACCAACAACATCAACAACAACAACACTGACAGTAATCACACCAATAACAACAACACCACCACCCCTGGTAGCAACTTCATCTTCCTCAGGCCGGACAAAGGAAAAGGCAAAAATGACAACTCTTGAGCCTGAGAAGATTCCCTACAAAATCGGCGACACTGAATACCTTCTCACACCTCAACAGCTTAGTAAATATCTTGCTAAAGAAGAACAGAGATTGAAACAAGTTGAAGAAGATAAGAAGAATAGAGAAGCACTGGCAAAGGTTGTCGCTGAAGAAGCTGAGAACATGGGTATTGATCCTAAGAAACTCCAAAAAGGTCAGGCAGGACAAAAGTTCAAGGAAGCTCAGGCTGCTCAGATGGCTGAAATGAGAAAACAGTTGGAAGAAAAGAAGAAGAAAACTGAAGCCATCAGGCAAAGCCGAATTGAGCATTACAACTGGACAATGACAAGCCGAAGGCTTCCTGAAAGGATCACAGATTTCAGAATCATCCCCAATACCAAACCACTGGCCATGAACGTTTACAGAGGGGATGATAAAAGACACTTCGAGGTTCATGATCCCCTCAAATTCACTGACTTTGGGATCACTGAACTCGATGAGCTTGGTCCAATTATTGAAAAGAAGAAGAATGCGGTGGTTAAGGACCTGATGAAAATGCTCAGTAAAAGATATGAAAGACTGAGGGATTGTCCAGCCCAACTGGGAATTCAGCCCGCCTTAACTGCACCTCAAGGATCTCAACCACAATCATCCACTGGCAAAAGGAAGAGAGTTGAGTTCCAACCTGAGATTAAAGTGCTTGGACTGGAGTGTAATAGGGAGCTGCCTGAAGGAGTGAAATTTGTGAACTGTCTAGTGATTGAGAAGCCTGAAAGAGGGCTATTCCACATTGATGTCTATGGAAACCCTGCTTTTCAAAGATGGAGTGATATTGATCAGGCTGGTGTAGCTGCAATGCTGAGCTACATACCAGTGGCCTCTCAGATCCAAACCCCAGCAAACATCAGGTTCTGTCAAGACCTGAATGCCAAGATAAGAGACCATCCTGACAGGGAAACACTCATCACTAAGAAAGTCAAGCTTGAAGCACTGGGAATCCATCTGGACTGACATCATTTTGTTTTATCTTTTGTACTAGTGATAGGAACTATGTAATCTGATCAATAAAAGATGTATGTTTTGTTAATTTACTCAGTGTTCCTTATTGTATTCATTAGTACATTCAGTGTAAGAAGAAGCCATTTGCTCACTTACAATGATCAACCACTTAGGCTATTTGTATATCCAAATAGGGGAGACTGTTGGGTTCAGTAAATACCCAAACCACTTAATCTAGGATTTGAATAGAAAATAGCCCAAGTGTTTAGTCCGTTAAACACTAATCAGGTCACTGAGTGCATAGCCTCTCACTGAGTCATCTTCGGGATACTCAGTACGAGGCGTAGAAGAAGTCTCTCCACTCAGTAAGGCGGTACTTAAAGGGTGAAGACTGAGTCAAGAAGAAGATGATGGATTCAGTGAGTGATGACAATAACTCACTGAATCCCAAGACTCCTCTCCAACTACTTACACTGAAGACAAACTGAAGTAGAAGACTGAAGGATAAATAGACTGAAGAAAGAGCGGGACAAGGCGGGAGAAGTTTGAATTAGATAAGAAGAAGTCCTTATCAACATAAGTCAACTTTCCCTGAAAAGCTAACTTACAAGCTCGGTGTCATCACTGAGTTATGGAAAGCAGCCTTGTCTTTTACTTAGAATAGTCTTTGTAAACAGAGACAAAATACATCAGTATTTTGTCTTCTGTATGATGTCAGATTTGTCACTTAGGAAAGAGTTAAAACTCATACATGTATAAATAGCATAAGAGATGGAGTGAAAAGATTAAGCTTGTGAATTGTAAAAACACACATACACGCAAGCCATCTTTTCATTCCTCAAAATACAACTTAGTTCCCGAGATAGCTCAGTGAGCTCTAAGAGTTGTGCTCAGACTTAGCCTGAGCTTAGAGAGGAGTCACCCAACTTTGTCATTTCAATCCCAAGTACTATTCTGCAAGTACTTGGGTAACGTATTCTTTGTTGATTTATTTCTAATAAGAATATGATGTTGAAAATTACTCTGTGTGTTTTACTTATGTTAATTTCAGTCATAGTTCACTATTAACTTGTTTTATATATTTAAACTGTTTTAAACGATAGTGAACGGGGAACAACAGTATGATATACTCAAGTCATTTTTAATTAAACACAACTATACCATGGGGTTAGTTGACAACACACTTTTTACTAAGAAAAGAGAGTCACATATAATCATAGTGCAAATATATGTAGATGATATTATATTCGGATCCACTTGTCAAGACATGTGTGATGATTTCTCTAAAATCATGCATGACGAGTTCGAGATGAGTATGATGGGAGAACTTAGTTTCTTTCTTGGTCTACAAATCAAACAAGTAGAAGATGGTATCTTCTTTAATCAATCTAAATACATAACGGAGATGTTAAAGAAATTCGGTCTAGAAGAGTCGAAACCGATTAGGACACCAATGTCATCCGACACCAAACTCACAAAAGATGAAGACGGTGAATCCGTCGATAATACTAAATATCGTGGCATGATAGGTAGTCTCCTCTACCTCACGGCAAGTAGGCCGGATATCATGTTTAGTGTTTGCTTATGTGCTAGGTTTCAAGAAGACCCTAAAACATCACACCTAGAAGCCGTAAAAAGAATATTTAGATATATTAAGGGTACAACACAATTAGTATTATGGTACCCTAAGGGCACGGGAGTAGAAACAATTGTATATGCAGATTCTGACCATGCAAGTGATTATGTTGACCGAAAAAGTACAAGTGGGGTATGTACTTTTATAGGATGTTGTTTAACATCTTGGTTTTCAAAGAAACAAACGCATTAGCAATATCAACAACCGAAGCCGAATACGTCTCCGCCGAAAAAGCATGCCAACAAGCGCTATGGATGAAACAAGCGTTAGTCGACTACGACATTCATCTTAGTGACATAGCCATTCTATGTGACAACAAGGGTGCCATAGATCTAAGCAAGAATCCGGTATTACATTCTCGCACAAAGCATATAGAGATTCATCATCACTTCTTAAGAGACAATGTTCAAAAGGGGAACATCTCTATTGAGAAGGTAGCATCCGAAGACAACATAGCCGACGTTCTCACCAAACCGTTGAAGCGGGAACAATTCAACCTACTTTGTCTTGGTCTTGGTCTCATGGAACAAACGTCGTAACTTACTTTTTGACTCTACAAGGTATGTAAACACTAGCCTTCTTCTTTCTGAGTCTAGGATCTCTATTTCACGCACAAAACACAAACAATACGGGAATTTTCAAAACCCAAGATAAGTTTTTCACTTATAATTTTCTTATTTTCTTTCAAAATAAGTACGAGTTACATACACATCCTTCTTTCAAAAGGGTAAAACGTTTGTATTTCACAACATAGAAATCTCTTTTCAAAATGCTTTCTAAAATGATACTTCTTCCCGTATCAATTTCTCAAAAGCAATTTCTCACGTCTAGGACAAATCACTTTTTCATTATTAATACAACGTAAAAAACCCGTTTTCATTGCCTCTCATGTCTTTTGAATGCTAAAGGGGACACATAACCAATATGTGTTTTCGGGTACATTCATTTAAAGCCACAATGAATTAGGAGCATTGGTAACACTAAATTACATACTCAAGTACTAAATATGTGTTTTCGGGTTATCTCACATAATAGTATGCTTTTCCACTTCTAGTTTATTTTCTTTTTTTTTCTTAGGAGTCGAGATAACCGCAACTCCAAATAGTTTGCATATAGGCACACACTAGGCAAAAATGTTTCCAAAAGGAAAATTTTGTGCTGCCTGGATCATCAAACCCACGGATCCCAGCCTTCATGCTGGACGGATCCCTCAAGGGAAGGATCCGTAGGATCCGTGAGACAGAAGCTATTTTTTATCTTCTATTTTTCTCACTTTGGATGAATAATCCAACAATTGTTTTATTTTGGAGTATGTTCTTTAATGCTTGTGTTCTCATGATCACATGCCTTAAATTCATATCTAATCATTAGATTTTAATCCACATTTTGGGTCAAGCATTCATTACAATGCTTTGTTTTTCTATATATAGAACTCCCAAAATGCTTGCATATTCATCTCATCTTCACAATCAAACAACACCATGTCATTCACAAGCTCTTACAACTTAGATGAATCACCTAGTACAAACAATCATCTTCATGAAACCCAAACCTTTGTACTTCCACCCTCCAAAATACCACAATCAAACTCTAGGATATCCGCACGGATTAACATCCGATCTTGTTGCTTAGGAAAACCATCATCATATGGCTCATCACTATCAAATAACTCACCACAAGATGCTTCCATTATAGTACCTCCTTCATCACCAACGAGTACACCAACTTCATCACCAAATCACTCACCACCTAAAGTCACTCTTTTGGAACTCCTTACGACTCCAACAAGATCTCAACAACCAAAACAAAAATAAATGGCTTTTTGACATCTCCAACTTCTCCAACCACAATATTCAATGATCTTGAAACATCACCACCCTTAGCTCTCATTAAACTACAAGAACATCTAGGTTCTTTTCCACCACCACTTCCAATCATTCCAGACTTTGATCCGTATTTTCTTATTTTTCCACCACAACTTCCGCAACTCACAAATCAAAACAATCCGGAAGACTTCCGTACTCATTACCCACATCATTTACATTGTGAACATTGCCAATCCACTAGGGAAATTGCAATAGAAGTTAGGGAAGAAATGCGATTCATACTCAACCTCATCCTTGATTGCATCAATATCATTACTCATCCAAACCTCCATCCATAACCTTAAGCAAGCATGGAAGGAATCATTACTATTATTTTCTATTTTTAGTACTTTTTGTTTTGGAGTCATTTTCAAGAACAAGTCTTGTTCTTATTTTTACATGCTTGTAGGTGGCATAAATACCACTACACTTTGTTGTTTTATTAGAAAAGGCCTTGTTTACATACATTGGCTCCCAATCTTGATTCTCGTCAATCACAAGATTATTTAAGCATGTTACTAACCTTTCTCTTTGTAGGATTTTTTTTATTTTTCTTCACTTGACGCCCCAAACTAGGGGGCTACCATCAAGGGGGAGTAAGCAATACGTGGACTAATTTTTCCACACTTTTATTTCTTCGAAGGGTTAACTTTTTGTTTCGACAAAAAAAGGGAGAAGAAGTAAAACTTAGGGGCTTTCAAAACATACATCTATTCTTAAGTTTTACTCATCATAACATTATGTTTTGTCATCAACAAAAAGGGGGAGATTGTTAATACAAATAAACCGTAAAAACGTTTATTAATATTTTGCGATCTCTTTATGTTTTGTTGATAACAAATATAATGTTATCTTAAGTACAATTATAAGGATACATGTCATTTTTGTAAAGCATTTACATATAGCCATTTAAATACAAAAATGTTGTAATTAATCATTTGTTGTAATAGTTTATTAGGATGGGTAAAAACCACAACCCATGGATCATATCCATCACCCATTGACCCATACCTATTTGACTTGATACAATGTATTCATTAGATACATTGAATCTAAAGGAAAACCCATGGACCAACCCATAACCCATGACCCATAACTAAAAAATCCTTGGGCAAAGAGGAGCGTCCCACGGATCCCTAGGATTACACTAGACGAATCCTAAGTGGGATCCGGGGAACAGTGGCAGAATTTGCCTATAAATAGAGGGCCATTTCTTCATTCTAACTCACCCCTCTTCTTACTAATTCTCTCATATACTCTCATTCTCTTCTAACAAAAGATCACTTGATCTAGAGAGTACTTCCTTCTTTCTTTCTTTATTGATTCTCATATAGGTCCTTCTTTTAGGCGAGATCATGAGCATTCTACAAATCATCCAAGCAAGGGGTCCTTGATTGATTTGTTCCTCCACAAGATTTCTGTAGCGAAGATCTTGTATTTGATATTTCACATATTTGTTGTGTAATAGTCGTGTTGGTTTGGTCCACCGTGTTATGGACTCGGTATTTAGCTTTGTACCGGAAAAAGGTGTAAGCAACGTTGTGAAGGCTTCTCCGCCAAGTGAAGGAGTTTGTTGACATAGTGCTTGAACTCTCGAGTAGGTGACTCGGGGAGTGGAGTAGGGCAAGGAAAGTGTCCTTATAGCCGAACCACTATAAATCGGTTGTGTCATTTCTATCCCTTTGCTTTACTTTAATTACTTGCTTTATCATTAGATCTATACTTTCTATACATCCATAAGATCTCACATATTAACGAATCTAAAGTTTTTGAAACTAACTTTAAATCGGCAAAACTATTCAACCCCCCCTTCTAGTTTTCCACACCATAGATAAATCACATAGATTAGTTGACACCGCTTATTGCATGCATGTAATTGAGTAGACTGATAATTTACTTTAGGGGTATAAGTTGCATGTGCAGGGCTAGATGCATGGACCAAGTGTCTAGTCTAACTTAGATAGAAATGCTTTTCCTGCACGTTTCGATGTCACTAATACTTTGCATTTGAATCATTGCACTAATAAACGAATAACTAAATGAATATGGTAGAAGTAATATGGCTAGCATTCTCCTCTTTGATTGATCACAAAACCCGTAAAATAGTTTAATTAGTTAATTAGTTTAATTTATAGTTTTAGTAGTTATAGTTAAATCAATAATCAAAACCCTCTTTTTTATTTGTAAAATTCACTAGGTTAATTATAAACAACACTGCTTCTGAGAACGACCTCTTACTTACCCCACTGGCTACATTGATCGAGTACACTACCTGTGAAAGTGTGTCTTTAGGTATAGTCAGGCAAAATATACATATAAAACTTGAATATAAAAATACCTGCAACTTAACGCATATCAAAGGGCGTCATACTTACAAATAAGTAGGGCCTACTTACAACAATATAAACGAACTTTTGCTTCAGTTTTCCAGAAAACTGGTTGGTGATATGTGTAAAAGTTTTATAGAACACATTTTGTGTAAAAACAAACAAAAATGACTCTATCGCAATGGCACCAACAACTTTGATGTGTTACAAAAGCTTTAATTTATAAACTAGCAATAACGGTTATCTCGACTAAACACACGGAAATGTATACCCATTCATTTGTAATTTAGTTGCAAGACCAGGTCGTCTCAAGGGAGTGATGCGTTTTCATATTCAAAATTGGTTTGTAAAGATAGCCTAATGATCATTACTTATCAAAGACTAGTTTTTGTTTAAACTAAGAAGGTTATTCCAAATGGTGTAAATATGTAGCAACACGATAAAGAGTATGTTTGTTTAGGCCAAAGAGACATGAGATTAGAAATGATAAATATGGATAAAGATGCACGCACAAACAAATCATATAAGCAATATATGTTGGGTAATCACAAAAGCAAATATATCTACTGAATATGCATTGAAACCTTTTTGACCTACGATTCTAAGCATATCAAGTGCGTAAAGATTGGTTTGTGGTAAAAAAAACATAACAAATATACTTCTCTTAACCTGGTCGATCAACATAAGATTAAGCATTAAACATAATTATACTAAGGTTGTTTATAGTTTTTTTAACTAATTCTCACAAGATTAACACCGAATTACCATAGACAAGCAATGCGAAACATATCAAAGCAATAGACCTTTCAACCTACTTCTATTACAATAACAAGTTAAACAATAACCAATGATCTTAACATGATCACATCAAGCATACAAGTCATAAATTTAAAAGCGTATATCCATATAGTCAATTCACATCATATCTCCGTAAACGCCTAAACAAACATTTTATGCATACTCCATAATCGTTGAAACAAGACACAACATAAACTCTATAAATTCAATAGCATTCATATTAAAAAGGTAATTGATTGCAACAAAGGTTACAAGAGAATGGTGTCAAGAACTAGTTTTCCCAATCGAAAACTACAAACAAATAACCCAAATCCTTGATTCCTCGAGCCTAACAAACTGTCACTATGCTACTGGAACCGAGAAATGATGAACCAAATTAGTCCAAAGGGTTGTGTTCAAGTGAAATGCCTAAGTAGGATGAACTTGGTGTTAGTTCAACTACCACTTTGGAGCTTAATTTTGTGTAATATTATTTTTTTCTTATGAGTATGTAGAGGTGGCAAGTTGTGTCCAAAATAAATAAGGCTAAATGAACAACTTTTTAAAGATATGGGCACATTTAGGCCCCCTCTATTTTGAAATAGGCATGTATTGCTTTATTTAGAAGTTAAATGGTAATGGGCACATGTTTTTTTGAACATTAAATTGTTTTTAATAAAAAAATTAGTATATTTAGTTACTCAAATATAAATGATTTGTTACGTTTGAGGATCTTTTTTTTGGTTTTAAGTCTTTTTAAGCGATTAAAATAACACGGCGTCTTGTTTGTGCGTCTTACGTTTAAAGCCCGTCGTTTAAAATGTGCCCATTGGGCTAGTGCCCGTTGTAATTCGGCCCGTTTTGCCACCTCTATGAGTATGGATTAGTTAAATAAGATTTAGAGACGTCCATAATTAAGGTATAATGATAACTTGGGCAAATTATCGGCTCCATAATGAATGCCAAGCTCAATAAAGAGTTATCTCATAACTAATAAAATAGTGTGTCGCAAAATATAATAAGTGCGGCTTACTACATGTTTGAAATAAATGATGCATAACCATCACAGTACGCCATACTTGAGTTGTAAAACCTGCGCACTTGGGTCTTTTTCCATGTTTTGCATCTTTAATCCTTGCCCTTGACGGTCGTTAATTAACCTAATGAGTATTCTTCTTATTTCCGTGATTTTCTCGACATATCGATCCTGCAACAAATATTACTAAGTAAGTATCAAAATTTCTAATAAATTGCATAAATAGTTATAGAAATGATATAATAGCGAGTATATAATATGTATATTTAGAGTGTTATCAATATATAAGGCTTAGAAGCGGTGCATAAACTAGGCTACTTAAGCTTCAGATAATGAGTGTTCTTGGTTTAGTCATGAGACTGATGAGGTTTTACTGACCGGTTTTAATATTTATAAAATCGTTATACCTATTGTCTACCCTAATGCACTAACGGTCAGTATTCCCGGTTAGTATGTAGTGTAGTATTCAATAAAACCGAGGTCGTCCCAAGAGCTATGTGTGTTGGATTATTACTAAGTCTAGGTGTCACATATTTTAATACGATTTAATTAATTAACTAATAACGCAAGTAAAGGCAAAGGTGTAATCAATATAGGAGAGTGGTGTCTAATTACTTCCAATTACTTCAGGTGGGGTCAAAGTCGAGAGGACATCATTTGGTCAATTCGCCTAACCATCAACAAAGATGCCACCACTGGGAAGTCGGTGTCCCCATAAATCCAGTTGTTCCGGTCCCCTAGCCGAGTTATTAAGTACCACACATGCTAGACTTATAATAGTGAGTGCCCGGGCGCTAGCAACTTAACACTCACCCCCTAATTCTTAAGTTCATCCAAACGGTAGGTGATCAGTTGGTCAAATCGCATAAGTAGAAAGGGTCGTCGGTTGGTCATATCTTACCCTTCCCGTCTCAGTCTACTCACTTGGGGTCAGTTGGTCATATCTCCTAAGCAACTAGCCTCTACAGCCATTCAAAACTACTGAAACAAGGGTAGCTACTAATAAACTATGCATGCATACACTTAGAAATAATTATACGGAGTAATGTAAACATAAACAAAACAATTAAGGAATCATAACTAGGCCATCACCAAGAGGTGCTTAGCCACTCATATTAACCATACAAATCAATTCAATAATTAATGTTACGAAATACATGAATCAAAAGTAAAGAAAAGATAAAATGCTAATGCTTATCGTAGAGTGAGATTTCTCCCTTGGAGATAGCTCTGTATGCTCCTTTAGACCTACCTTTGGCTTCTTCCTACGTTCTTTGGTTGTGATGTGTGGAATGGGATGATTTGAAATGCTGGAAATCGTGGGGTATTTATAGGCGGATACGGGTTACGGTAACTAATAGAATAGTTACGCCGTAATCCTCTATTCTTAAATAAATTGCACTAGATGCTGGTGCAGTAACAGAAGTGTAACGCCGTATCTTCAATAATTCTTGGTTACGCGTAGTTTATTCACGAGTTATAGGTAGTTATCGGCGGATCCTCATTTGACCTAATATAGTTACGTTGTAATCTTTTAGGAGAGTTACGCCGTAATCTTCTGATGAGTTGGCTTTCTGAGTCACGCTTTAGTTACGGCATATCTGGAGATGAGTTACGCCATAACTTCTTCAAAGTGAGCATACTATGATAAATCTTTAATAGTTCTCCAATTCCGCGTCTCTTTAGCTCCAATGCTCGTAATTTACACGAAGAGGAATATAATGGAAAAAAGCGTAAATCCATATAAATGATATAAATTACAAGCATTATCGGGGGAAATTGACACTAAATATTCAGGATAATTTGATGTTATCAGAGACTAATCAAGGTATGTATTTGATTATGAAATGTGATGTGATGACATGTTTGTTTGGTTATCAAGCATTTGAATGCAAGTGTTTGGAGGATTAGTGTGGAAAGTAAGTTAATGAGTATGTGGATTGTTAAGTTGGATGGCCATGATATGTATGTATGTATGTATCTGGTTATGTCGTGTATGATAATATATTAATGTGGGTTATTTACTACCGTTTAAACTACGGTTTAGTGTTTAACCATTTTGTAGGTACTTATGTGAAGAAAGTAAAGGCTTAGGATTTGGCACAGGTTGGAAGTGTTTGGATATGCATGTAAGCGTAAGTAGGATGCCGAGCTCAATCATGATTGAACCCCCAAGTCGAAGTAAGTGTATTAAGTGTTGTTTTGAAGTGTCAAGTCCAAATCTTGTATGTGAATAAATAGTTATGTAAGCTGTCTAAGTGATTTGGTATAAACGTTGTATTGAAAGTGGGTCCAAACGGTATTTGACAAATCCGTAAAGTATGCTTCGTGGGTTATTAGACCACGTATGTTTGAAAATGAAGTTGAATATTGTTTTAGAGTTAATTGCATTTTTGGTCCTTGTGGTATGACCAAATTGCAAGTTTGGTTCCTAAAACTTTGAAAGTGCAATGATAGTTTTCATTTTGAAGTTTGGATTGCAATTTTGGTCATTGGATTAAGTGAAATGACTAAAATACCCTTTGTCTTATTCAGAAAATACAAGGGTAATTTGGTCATTTCACACCAATCAAAGGACCAAAAACAATCCAAACATCAAAATGAGGACTATTATTGCACTTTCAAAGTTTGAGACCAAACCGCAATTTCACCATACCACAGGGACCAAAAATGCAATTAACTCTTGTTTTAATGAATTTTGTTGGTCATTGGATCGTAATCCATAACAATTACCAAACAAAAAAAAATTAGAGGCATGTTGATACAAAGTTTTAAAGAGTGTTTCTTTTCCATTAAATAAGTAAAAAGCTCAAGCCTTTGTTCCCTCCTGTTGTAAAGGAATTAAGTCTAATATAAATATCTCTCCAAAACATTTAATTTAAAAGTCTAATATAAATATCTCTCCAAAACGCTTAAATCAATTTGTTTAATCAAAGTCTCGCTACTCATACGACTTGCAGGGCCCACGCATAACACATTTTCAAAATCGGTTGTTTTGGCTTTGTCATGTTTCAGTAACAAGGAGTGCTACGATGCCGCCGCGTTCGGCGGAGCATTTATATTTATCGATATACACCTTTCGTTAAATTGTAGGGAAAGTTGTCGATGTATTGACATTAGAGAAAGCAAATCCAATTACAACGTTCCCGACATCAAACTTGATAAAATAAACAATCTTTTGAGTCACCATGTATCGTAATTGTTGATGTATGGAATCCCCTTTGAACCAAACTGAACCGATCGAACCATGCACAATTTGAACCGCACAAAAGACAATTAGTTAACATATAAACTTAAAAGATACCCAACACCAAAATGTAATCAAACTCTGCTATATTATTTATTTTCAGCATAGCTACTTTTATTATATGCAAGTACCAGCGATTCTTTTTTGCAACAAACAACATACCTTTGATTCCTCATCCCTGATGGAATGCATGCTGAACCTTCCCTTTGTATCGTATAGAAGACGGAAGCTTTCGTTAGTCGTAGGAATTGTCACCACATCTGCAAAGAGAAAAACAAATATGAAAACACTATTAAAGCAGCAACTTTCAATAAGAAAACTTTCCATTCATGTAGTACAAAAAATACATTTATGAGACTGAATCACCAAAGGTTTAAAGCAATATGCATATACCTTGTTATAAATACATACACATCAGTTACAATACATATGTTTTTTTAAGAGCAAAGAATAATTTATTCACAGCAGTAACATATAAAATTTTCATAAAAAGCATACCTAAAATTAAATGACCATCTTTATCTGTAATCCCAATGTCCAACAAATCGACTTTAAGGTTAACAAACTTGACTAATTAAGCCCTCTTTTCAATCTTGATATTGAACAGCGTGCCTCATAGATCTTGAGCATCTTTCTTTCTTTCGAATCTACCTGCAAGCAAGCTTTCCAAATAAGCTATAAGTAAACACACCTTGAAACCCCAATCTCACAGATAAAATTAACATAGCGGCTCTTACCATTTATATCAATTTTGTGTTTCCAATCGTCTCACATCGGTTCTTTGACAGATAAAAGCGGTTTTCCGTGGTGGTGGATTGTGGAATAGCATAGCTGCAGCTGCGCTACAGCGAAGAAATGGACAATTGCCTCGCCAAATAATTGGTCCCATGGTCATGCATTATGCATTGCTTCCATACCTATTGTTGTGTGAGAGTTTTGCATCGCAACATATCTCCTCCTGTAACAGGCATATTGTCAATTAATCTCGGTGGTGAACATAAAGAATTTTTAGTTTTTGCAGTCAATATGACCACAAAGTATCTAGATTTTTGAACCGCATCCTAATCGTTTCTCCATTCACACGCAAATTATCACTCATAACCAAAAGCCAAAACAATCTCAAAATTGGTGTCAAACAACGACGACCCTCATACTAAAAATCCTATCATACAAAAGACTTACAAAAAAGACCGGCAACCGTTCAATCGAGCTCAAAATTTCTGCCTTTTTAAACTCCATCCTAATCATTTCTACCACCTATATCTAGTCATTTACAACAAATACCAGCAACTAATCATATTTTAAAACATTCACACTTGTGCTTGTGCATTCTCGAATAATCAAATAATTCGAATGAAAGATTTTAACTTTTGAACTTAATAAAACCGTTGTATGGCCTAATAATAATTAATAGAAGTGATGGTCATTCACTTTTAGGAACTTTGTAACGTGTGTTAGATATCGTACTAGAATAGTCAACGGGCTCGCGGATTGGGCTAAGCTAAATGGCTATTAGTTAAGTTAAGCTAGCCTTATGTAAGTTAGAATCCAATCCAACCCAAGCCCAAGCCCATAAGGGTGATATGTAGCGAGTATAAATACCCCTCAAATGGTCATTTGAGGGGGTGTGCTTAGTGTGTAAGTGTGTGTTTTTCTTATGAAATATAGTTTCATGTTCTCTTCCTTTTCTCTCTAAATACACGATTTATACATTCAAGTCACCAACTTTCTTACTTCCTCTTTGCTTCTTTATTCGTGTGTTAAAGTGGTATATATGATAAGGCTGATAGAAAAACAAGGTCCTATAATTGGTATCAATCACCTAACAATGGTTTAGGAGTGTTGTGTTACGTTTTTTTTGTTAAAACTTAGCATAAAGTTGCGTTTTTTCCTATAAACGTGGGCTTTTTGTCTTAAAGTTTTGATTTTTACATGTTTTTAAGCTTAAAGTTGTAGTTTTTATTGATCATTAAGTGTTTTGGAAGAAGTTTGTGCAAAAGAAATCATTTGGAATCGTGTTTTTGGGTGAAAATTAGTGTTTTGCAAAAAGTCAAAACCCTATTTCTTCTCGTAAGGAAAAGTCAAAACCCTAGTTCTACTCGTAAGGATTTCTACTCGTAAGAACCAAATCCTACTCGTAAGCATTTGGTGATGAATCTTCGTGCAACAACGGTTACTCAGTGTTTTCCTTGCTTGGATAAGCCTGAAAAACACTTCGACTTGTGGATATCTCTCACGCTTGGACAAGTGTGAAGGATTTTGGTTTATAACCTAATATTACTCGTAAGGAAATTTTACTCGTAAGGAAATCTTACTCGTAAGGAAATCCTACTCGTAAGGAAATCCTACTCGTAAGCAAATCCTACGCCTAAGCTCAAGTTTACGAGTAAGATCTTCTACAAAACTTCAAACGGCCATAACTTTTGAACCGTAACTCCGTTTTCAGCGTTCTACCCATCAAAGCGACCGTGAGAACGAGGAGAATAGCACCGAATAAACTATTCGGGTCAACTTTCAAGTACTAAAACGATCGAACGAAGTTATTCAGGTTTTAAGTTTTCGACCAAATTTTCACTACAACAACCGAGCTTAATCTTCATCAAACACAACTCCTTTATCGTTGAATCGATCCTACATCAACTTTATCTGTAATACCTTCATCAATGGCAACTCAGGAAGATCATTTCAAAACTGCTTTCACAAATGCTATTGCTTCATTCTCCAATACATGGATTTCATCGTTCAATACGCAGTTTGCTCAACCAAGTATACATATGAGTCAAGAAGGACAAATGGTTGATGTTATTGGGAGTCGACAAGGATTTTCTACGGGTATACTAATGGGAATCAGATGCAATATGCAGGCATATGTTGGACATCGGGGGTGGATTGTGCATCAAAATATGGTATATCAAAATGGAGATAATTGTTTTATGACTCCGGTTTAGAATGCTACCTCCGAACCTCAAAGCCAAGATTCTCCATGCAGTGTCAAAACAATGACGAAGCTTGAAAGGATCAAGTACATGTTGATGTTAGCGAAAAGAAGAATGGGAATATAGTTGACTCTGAGGAATCGACGAGGAATTAGGGATGGCAGATAAAGCAAACGATAATGCAAATTCCAGTCATACAGTCATTGAGCATGACAAAACATCAACGAGTACTTTTGACACACCTCCTGTCTACGACACAGATCCACTCAATGAGGTACCAAATTATACTAATGTTGCTAATCCGTTTACTCATGAGAAGCCACATTCTGTGTCTCCCGAACCTTATTATGACACATATGTGGGAGAGCAAGTTAATAGCAATGTTAACTATGAAACTCCATATATGGATCCTAATGATGGTCAAGGTGAACAGAATGGTGCTAATGATGAGGAAACACGTGCTCTCTTTGAAACATTAATTAATAATTGTGGTATTGAGATTGAGAAAATTAAAAAGGTCAATGCGTGATGTTAAGGCGCGAATGAGAAATTGACTGGCGAGCTTGAGAGGTACAAGGAGAATGCAAAAGCTTTTGAATTTCACAGAAACAAAGAGTCAGAATTAGAAATTGGTTATCGAAATTCCGTTTTAAGAGAAAAACAATTGCAAATCAAGTATGACACACTTGATGTTAATTTGAGCTTGAAAATAAAATCTTTAAACGAGGAAATTTCTAATCTTAAAAATCAACTTTCTAAACAAAATGCAACTTATTACGATCTTGAAAAAGTTGATTGCTGATTTTTCAAAACGAGAAGATTCTCTTCTTGATGAAATTCTTGATAAAAATGAAAAAATCAACAAATTGGAAAATTTGCTTGTTACAACAGTCATTAGACTCAAACTGTCAATACGTTAACAAATCAAACAAATCCGTATTTTCATACAACTCAAAAAATGGCTCTTGGTAACAAACCTCCTTGTGCACTCGAAAGCTCGAAGAACAGAATGTTTTGTATAATGGAAAAGCTTTGTTAGATAAACATGAACCCGTAGAAGTTCGTGATTCTCATGAAGCGTTAGAACTCACGACAAGAGTAGATCAAAAATGAAACAAAAGAATCCTGAAATAAAACCAATCGACTACAACAAATATAACAAAATTTCTGGAATTACTTTTGTTCGCAAAGAAAAGTCAAAGTTTTCCATCACACCCAGTGTTTCAAACAAAGAGTCAAAACCAATTTCAAAACATGTAGTTGTCTCAAAATCATTTTCGAACATGGAACAAATGTCTTCAAACAATCCTTTTAACACAAGTGATGCTAGAAGCATTTTATATGAAATGAAACTAGAATGGGCAACTTCAAGACCTTGTTAAATCAAAATCAACATCGGCACTAACAACTGGTTTTCTAGTTTTCACGATGAAATGAAAAAAGGTTTTGAAAATGAAATTGCCAATCCGCTAAACCGCGCATTCAGTCACGAGGGTAATTCAATTTGAACAAGCATTTTTGAAAGAAACATGTGACTTTGTCAAGGACCATAAATCCACAGTAAAGCTAATGCATGTTTTGAACACATCAAAGTTTTGGAAAATTTAAATGATTCTCTATAACCGGAAGATGTTATGACCTCACGATATCATGTCCATTTATCTTACAAACATATATTT
>OU343219.1:54607595-54735735 GCA_910596185.1 Chrysanthemum makinoi | reverse complement strand
GTTTCAAACTTAAAAACTGTTGTATCAAATATAGTATAAACCATTGCATTTGCTAATCTCGACGCGAGGATGCATTTAACGCATTACGACATGTAAGGCCAACCCCTTAATATCACATAAGATTCCGCAAGATTAATGGTTCATTATAAATCAAGTTTCACCATTATTAGTCCGATTGCTTTTTCTTGATCAAGCGTGTCATAATACGTAAAGTGTTAAATATAGTTTGTGACTATATGAAAGACCAAGTATGTATCACAAACATAGACATCAACCACATAGAAAATAAACAATGTAATGCAAGAATAAAAGTAAAGCGATAAGTAAAAGGATAAACAAACCAACACGAGGATTTATAGTGGTTCGGATACAAGGACACCTTCCTTGCCCTACTCCACTCCCCGAGTCACCTACTCGAGAGTTCGTAAACACTACACAACACCAACTCCTTATGGCGGAGAAGCCTTCACAACGTCGCCTACTCTTTTTCTGGTACTAGGCTAACCACCGGGTTCTTTCACCAAGGTGAACCACACCTACCACAACGTCGCCTACCCTTTATCCGGTACTAGGCTAAGTACTGAGTTCCATTACAATGGAGGAACTACTACCCAACACTACACGACACGTAACCCCAAAGGAGATCTACTCCTTATAACAACATCAACAAAGATATCAATATCCTTTGACCCAATACTAATCTATCTTGTACATCGAATCACACCATATCGAATGTACACCTTAGGCACCTTTCACTAATACCTTTGACTTGATCTCTAGGCACCCTTCACTAATGCCTTGTGACTTGACTTCTAGGCACCCGTTATGTTTTGTGGCTCAACATAACAAACCTTGTGTTTTATGGCACAAACACATAAACCATCTAGTCTAGTCATAGATACAAGAATATGATACTAGACAATATCCAAGACAATGTGTCTAATGGATATGAAGTCCTAAACTAAACATCAAGAACACAAAGCATGATGTAGTTAGTCTTCTATGAATGAAGATGACAAGTTTCCCAAGCTTGTTGTAAAAGATCTTCATGTGCTTGTATGCTTGTGATGGGTGATCATTTCAGTAGGTAAGGATGCAAGATCTCTAGTCTTGCTTTGGAGGATCACTTCGGGAGTATGCTTACAACAAATGAAAGTTAGAAGCATTATGATCATATGTGATGAGGGTGTATTACATGTTTCCTAATGATCTAAATATGCTAGAGATGGTGGAGAGAAACTATGTGTAAAGGTGTGTGAAACAATGAAGAAATGGCTCACTATTTATAGAAGAAAAATAGCCACTGTTCCCCGGATCCCACGGATCCCTCCCTTGAGGGATCCATCCAATTACCGGGGATCCGTGGACGCTACCTTTTACCCATGGGTTTTGGGTAATGGGTCATGGGTTATGGGTTATGGGTACCAAGTAGATTCAATGTATCTACAAGATGCAATGCATCTAGTCCATGGTTTTGAGTGCCCACCAAGGTACAATGTATTTAGACATTGGGTATGAGTCATGGGTTATGGGTACCAAGTAGATTCAATGTATTTACAAGATGCAATGCATCTAGTCCATGGTTTTGAGTGCCTAACAAGGTACAATGTATCTAGACATTGGGTATGGGTCTTGGACTTTGGGTTTTACCCAACTACATTCAATGTATTTGGTCAATGGGTCAAATACTTAAGTTTCTACCCATTTATATTACCCATTATAATACATACTAGTTATGTATATATTTACCCAATATGTAAACACTAGTTGTTATACATAAACTATTTAACTAAACATGTTTTAATGGTTTGGTGGGGGTTTGATCATAACGCAACATAACAAACATGTACCTAATAACCTGTTGTAGCATACAAAGACTTGAGTCGTCGAGAGGTGTTGAGACAAAATATAATTACAAGTAACTTATACATTTTACGTTATGTATCACAAGTTACATGTTTGTCATCAACAAAATAAATGAGAATGTATAGATTAAATATCATTTCTCTTTTGTGATGTCATTTTTTGTGTAATTGGTTATTTAAGACATGTGTTGCCAAAGCATATTTCAGCTTAATTTAAACTGTCTATTTTAATTAGAGCATTTTACAGAGTGGTATTTTCATTTTGCATAAAATGCATAATTAATCTATTTTGACTTTTAAAAGAAGATATCAACACTATGGTGCGCTTTAAAAGAGGCGCTGAATATGCAAAGATGTATGGTGTTTGGATTTATCCATGTGGACAAAAAATATTACAAAATGCATTCACAATTATCTCATTAAATTCTCACACATTATTCACAAACCACGGAGTTCATTCACCACACCAAACTTACATATCCTAACTCTCATCTAATAAACCTTGAAAATTCACCACCATGGAATCAAACTAAAAATACACCCTTATTCACAATCCACAAGAGTAAAAAAAATGATCTTCTTCTCTGGTAACATTTCCCCGAACCACCACTTGCTAATTTCTCTCATTTTCAGTATGATATGGTTGTATTACAATTATCTCATGATTGTTTTTAATTAATTATGTATTTGGATGGCAGTTTATGTAACAGTTCTTTATCTTTTGTATCCTATAAGTAATGCAACTTGGTTTGCTTAAATTTGTTATTTTCCCTTTTCTTTGCATATCAAATTGTCTGCATACTTTTGCTTGTATCAGCATTTCATAAGATGGGTAAGCGTGCAAATTTTATAGATAAATGATCAACCATGGAATAAGCATTTTATTTTTCTCAAACAGTAACACACATTCATCAAAATAATCATGGACCGAACCTACATGCGGTATTCTTCTTTTTTTAATGAAGTTTCTTGGCTTCTCTTTGCTTGACTTGCTCATACACTTTCTTCTTCTTTACTACTCTCACTAGGTTGGGGAGATCGACAATTGTATACTTCAATACATTCTTCTTCCCGATCTTCAGGTGGTGTTCTTGTCCTAATTCCATCTCCACTACCCCATGCACCAGCCCTTTTAATTATGTTTCCACTTCTAACACCTAAGCCTATAACACCACCACTTATAGGTACTACACCGCCACCTTTAAGTTGCAACAACACCTTTGCCTCTGTGACCATGCCTCCAACAGGAATACCACATACTTTCTCTATTAGGTTTAGGCCTTACATCAAAAGTTAAACCAGCCTTATTTTGATATTCCAAATAACAATCAATGCATGTCATTTTACATGGTTCACTGATGTCATCCAACACCCCTATGTCTGTATTATTACCAACCATATTGTTTCTCTTCATATTTTTTGTTGAAGGGTGTGCCATATCTATGTTGGAAGACAAGTTGGAAGGAGTGTTTGCTTCACTATACAAGTTGGTAGGAGAATTTACTTCAAGAGTATCTGTTGGGTTCAGTAAATACCCAAATCCCTTAATCTAGGATTTGAATAGAAAATAGCCCAAGTGTTTAGTCCGTTACACATTAATCAGGTCACTGAGTGCATAGCCTCTCAGTGAGTCATCTTCTGGATACTCAGTATGAGGCATAGAAGAAGTCTCTCCACTCAGTAAGGCGGAACTTAAAGGGTGAAGACTGAGTCAAGAAGAAGATGATGGATTCCGTGAGTGATGACAATAACTCATCAATCCCTAAGACTACTCTCCAACTCTTAATCAAGACAAACTGAAGTAGAAGACTGAAGGATAAATAGATCAAGAAAGAGCTGGACAAGGCGGAGAAGTTTGAATCTGATAAAGAAGTCCTTATCAACATAAGTCAACTTTCCCTGAATGGCTAACTTACAAGCTCGTCATCACCGAAGTTATGGAAAGCAAAATTGTCTTTACTTAGAATAGTCTTTAAATGCAGACAAAATACACGATTTTGTCTTCTGATGATGTCGCTTTTGTCACTTAGGATATAGTTAAATCTCATACATGTATAAATAGCATAAGAGATGGAGTGAAAAGATTAAGCTTGTGAATTGTAAAACACACATACACGCAAGCCATCTTTTCACTCCTCCAAATACAACTTAGTTCCTGAGATAGCTCATTGAGCTCTAAGAGTTGTGCTCAGACTTAGCCTGAGCTTAGAGAGGAGTCACCCAACTTTGTCATTTCAATCCCAAGTACTATTCCGCAAGTACTTGGGTAACGTATTCTTGTTGATTTATTTCTAATAAGAATATGATGTTGAAAATTACTGTGTGTTTTACTTATGTTAATTTCAGTCATAGTTCACTATTAACTTGTTTTATACATTTAAACTGCTTTTAAACGATAAGTGAACGGGGAACAACAAGTGGTATCAGAGCAAGGCTAATTATAAAACTCGCTTTTTAGGCCGCTCTAAAAGTTTTTAAATTAGGATCCTAAATGGCTGAAATTGATGTACCCCAACTAGTCGATAAAAAGGGTGGAACTTATTCAATTGCTGCCCCTAGACTTGAAGTTGGCAAATTCAACAAATGGAAAAAATAATGCTTTTGCTATTTGATTGGTATGGAACCTTATTATATCAAGTGTATAAATGAAGGTCCATTTGTCCCAAAGACTGCTGAAGGGTTGCCCAAACCTCAAGCTCAAATGACCTAGGATGAAAGGAGAGTGGTCAACGAGGACCAAAGACTCAAAAGTATCATAATATCTTGTCTTCCTGACGATATTATGGAGTTCTGTATAAGTCAGTAGTACATACCTAAGCAAACAGGATGACCTAGTTCATAGTCATGAAGGACCATCTGATACCAAGGAAAATAGGATAATGGATCCAAACTTGAGTATAACACCTTCAGTGGCTAAGGACTCGAAACTCTCTCAAACTTACACCCGGTACAAAACTCTCTTAAATGAACTGTCAAATGATGGTGTTAAGTTGTCCAAACATGAAATCAATGTTGGTTTTGTCAACAATCTCCCTGAGAAGTGGTTGAATTTCTCTCGAGGACTCGTGAATGCTAATCATATCCAAAATCTTGAGCTTCCCGAGATTTATGGGAAATTTGTCTATGAGGAAAACCTCATCAACAGACATACCTCGACTTTAAAAAGTCTCAGGAAGTCAAGAAGTCCCCGACCACCACTTCAGACCCATATCAACTGCTTTATTCTCTAACAATGTGGTTCAAGATTTTCAAGAAAATTCAGATGATGAGCTTGATGAGAGATCAAGTGAGAAGTACCTAAACGACCAGAACACGAATTTCGGAAAGGGCACTCCTTACTAACTCTCGCAGGTTTATAAAAAGAAACAAAGGTTTTTCTAGTGCTAAAGCAAATGAGGACACTGAATGCTTTAAGTGTCACAAAAGGGTCATTTTGCAAAAGACTGTTTTTCTAAAACAATTTCGTAACCCTCTTATAAACCATCAAGTTCAAATCACCCTCGGATTTAGCAAATTTCAACCAAAAATGTATCAGTCTCATCAAAATTTTCAAAATAAATCATGGATAAATAACATGTTGGGAATTATGTGAAGTAAGAATCATGCTGATATATCACGATGGATTCTGCGGAAGTGTAGCGGATTCTATTGAAGACATGATTCTGCTGGTTATATTAGTCGTAGTTTGTTTTCTCAGAGATAGTATTCCGTATATTCTAGAATTAGTTAGGATATACATGAGCTTTATTAGGAAGTGATTGTGTATATCTTATTTAGTTTTACGTTTCTTAGAGAAGAAGTTAGGGTTCCTTGTCTATAAAAGGAACACAATAGAATGAATTATGTATTAGACGCTTATATTATTAATATAATGATCCATAGAGGATCAAAGAGTTCTTAGTTATCTGTGTTTTATACTTGTGTTTATATTCCGCTAAAGAATACAAGTTGTAGAGATTTTCTTTTAGTTTGTTTGTGATTACATAAGCAATACTAACGATCTACGAAGCTCAAGATCTATCAAGGTCTAATAGTTTTCAACAAGTGGTATCAGAGCCTCGTGAGAGTCTCTACGATACTAAGGACAGGTTTTTCTAAACATCCATACAACCAAAACAAAACTCACCATGCCTGGATCAGACGTTGATGTTGAAATCACCAACAACCAAAACTCCACCCATCTGCAACAACTAAGTCTCTCACTAAAGAATGCTAAGTTTCCTTACCTGAAAAGGGAGGAGTATGATCTTTAGGCGATGAAGATGCAGAACTGGATTTCCAACATTGATTGGAATCTATGGGAGATAGTACTGAAGGGAAACAGTTTGAAGAAAACTACCGTAGATGCTGCTGGTACGATGACTTATGTTCCTCCCAAACTGCATTCAAGAGTACCGGCGGTTCAGAGAGAACCCAAGGTTAAAACCATTCTTCTTCAAGCTATTCCTGAGGATCACTTGAGTGATTTTCACTTCATGCAAGATGCCAAGGACATATGGTTAGCAATTAAGGCTAAGTTCGGTGGGAATGAGGAGTCTAGGAGAATGAGAAAGTCCATGTCAATTACAACAGTGCTTCAAGACTTTCAAAGCTCTGAAGAGGAAGGAATTCATAAGGGCTATGACAAGTTTCACAAGATTTTAAGTCAGCTTAAATCACCGCAGCAAAGCCGATAATGATGATTGTAATTATAAGTTCTTGAGGTCTTTACCTCAATCCTGGCTACAAGTGAGCATTGCTTTAAAAGCAAAAGGTGGTTTGGACATGCTTACTTTTGATGAGTTGTACAACAAACTTAAAGCTCTTGAACATGATGTAAGAAGTCCTTTTAGATCATCATCTAATGCAAGTCACACAAGATTCGTTGGAGCCTCTACCCCTAAGATGAGTCATGGTCCAAGTCAAACTTACTCATCATCATCTTACACTACCACTCCATCAAGTTCTCAATCTGGAGGTATAATGGAAGATGTGATTGATCCTTCTTTTGCTGATTATGATCCCCCTCAGCAGAACTTGCCTATGAGGATTTCGACCGGTGGATCCACTGGAGATGGAAGAGATGAAGCCGGGCGGCGTGGCTATGCATGGATATCAAGAGATTTGAGCGCAAAGCTGGCAGAAGGTTTGGCTTCCAAGGAAGAGATCCAGCGAGGTTTGACAAAAGGAAGGTCAAGTGCTTCACATGTCAAAAGATGGGTCACTTCTCCAGAGAGTGCAAAGATAGGAAAGTTGGTGATGAGACGAGATACTCTACTTATCAGCAGAATCGAGGAGGCTGGAACTTCAAAGGGATCGCAGCTTTGGTTACTCTTGATGCAATGGACGGAAGCAACATGAGCAGGAAAATGATGGTTCTGTTATTGATAATTTTGGTTTGATGGCAAGCTGTACTTCAGAGGATAGGCATGATCAGATTGCCTTGATGGGCATCTCTCGGGTACAAAACTGTTTGTTTGGTTGTAGTGAGCGTTATAATGAACTCAAAGAAGCTTATGATATTTTGAAACCTAAATATAATGAATACTTTGTAGAAGTTGAAGCTTATAAACAAGCTTTAAAAACACTAGAAAGACAAAAGGTTTGGTTTCGGAAGAATCAAATAGCTTATGATGAGAAAATAAGTGTGTTAGAAAGGGATCTTGAATGTGCTAAAAATGAGTTAAAATATTCTGAAAAAGAAAGAGCTAAAGTAGAGCTAGAAAAACAAGAAGTGCAAGATAAATTAGATGCTGAAATTGCTAGGCATAACGAATGGTTACTGAATGGGAATAAGTTAGCAAGTCACATCTATGCTAGTCAAACTCCTAATACTTCAATAGGCTTAGGCTTTAAGAAATATGTAGGATTAGAAGCTAGAGATGACACACGTCGAATCCACACCAAAAGAAGCTTAGCTAATTATGTTAAAGAAGGTGACCTACATGTCAGACGCAATGGATCTATTAGAGGAATACCTATGCCTCGTTGACCTTTCCTTACTGTTGACTTTGATGGATCACACCATCTCTATGGCAAAAATTCAAATGACTTGCCGATCCCGATACTTCTTCTAATGTCTTTGTCTCTTGTGTTAACAGTGACAAGTCCTCCGAGCAAGGGTCTACAGAGTGTGATTCAAATGACAAGTCCCAACCTCCTGCCCAAGTCTTCACCCCCTGCACCCAAGACTACCCATAAGCATGTCGAGTTGCTGCCAAGGAATCCTCAACTTCCAAGAAAGTTGCCTCCAAGACTTGCCTTTAATTCTTTGCATAATAATACAAGTTAAAACAATTCTTTTCATGGTTTTGGTTTGAATATTTCTGCTTGTAATAGAACATCTTTTGGTTTGAATAAATCTTCTAAAAAGAAGACATGTTTTGTGTGTGGAAGTAAATTTCATTTAATTAAGGATTGTGATTTTCATGAGCAAAGGATGGGTAGGTGTGGTGATTATAGGACATCTAGACCAATGTGGACCAATGTTAATGCTATACCACCTTATGTTCCACAAGAAACTTATACTAATTCTCCTTTTCCTTGGAGAAGACAAGTTGCAAGACCATATGTACAACCAACAAGTTCATATTTTAAGAATGGTCATTGGCCCGATATGTTGACTCTATGACGGATGGGAAAGGGTACTGTGGATACTGTCAGCGTCACTTGTTGTTCTTGGAATAAAAGCGACCTAAATTTCAATGGAAACCCAAGAACAATAGTAGATCTTATACATCTGCATGGCATAATCATATGATCCATTAAGGAAGGTTCAAGTCAAGAATGACTTGAGCCTCCATAGTGTACTAATCTTTGTATATTTTGTTGTTGTAGAATCATCCTCTTAATCATAAAGATGTTGGCATTGTTGATAGTGGTTGTTCAAGAAGTATGTCGTGAAATAGGGATATGATGCATAACTTTGTACCTATTGAAGGAGGAGGCAATGTAACCTTTGGAGGAAGTGATGGTAGAATTACTGGGAAGTGACCATCAAAACACCTCAACTGACTTTGAGAATGTATACTATGTCAAGGAACTCAACACTTCAATTTGTTCTCACTCACAAATCTCAGTGACACCAAGAACATAGTACTCTTCACAGAGGATGAATGTCTTGTGCTATCTAAAGACTTCAAACTCCCATAAGACACTTCAATTCCCACTGAAAGTTCCTCGAATCACAATCTTATACATTCAACTTAACCGATATTAAACCGTAAGGTGATTTAACTTGTTGGGTGGCTAAAGCATCCTTGGATGAGTCTACTAAATGGCATAGGAGGATTTCCATGTCAACTTTTTAAGACCATAAACAAGCTCTCTAAACTGAGTCTTGTTGAAGGTCTTCCTTCCAAAGTTTTCACCAATGATCATAATTGTGTTGCTCACGAACAAAGAAAACAACACGAGCCTCATACAAAGTTGTTATCACTGAGAATTATTTCGAACCTTTCACGGCTTATATGGATCAGATTTGGTCCAACTCAAGGAGAAGCATTGATCAAAAGTATTTTGTCCGTTATCACCGATGGTTATAGCAGTATTTTGTTGGGTATTCTTTCTAAGGACCAAAGATGAAACATTCTGGTCGAAAAGAACATTACACTTATTGAGAATCACTTGAACAAAAAGGTTAAAGGAATCTGTGTGATAATGGGACAGTAGTTCAAGAATGCTATACTTATATAGAACTCTCAGAGGTCTAAAGGAATCAAAAGGGACTATAGTACTCCAAGAACCCCACAACAAAATGGGGCGAAAGAAAGAATAGACCTGATAGAGGCTGCAAGATCAATGTCGCCGACTAAATTACCCACCATGTTTGGACCAAGTCAGTTGGCACAAATTTTGTTATGTAATCGAATAGGTATCCATTACTAGACCACACTTCAAAACACCATATGAACTTCTATGGGAAAGTTCCTGCTATTCATTACCTTAAACCTTTTGGTTGTCGTGACCATTCGATACAAGTGATCCATTGGGCAAATTTGATGAGAAAACCGATGATGGTTATATTGTGGATATTCTGCTATAGTGGCATGCATGTGGTTTACAATTTATCCGCTAAGAAGATTGAGGGAGACATTGAACCCGAGGTTTCTAGAAGACAAGCCTAATGTTCAGATCGTGGTCATGTTTGGTCTTTGACCTGATTACTTAACCGATTATTTAGTTATTCTAGACATATGGCTAATCAACATACGGTGTACTCAAGAGTTCCAACTAACAATGCAGATATACTATGGATCTTGATTCCGTGCTGAGTTTGAAGATGATGAACAACCCATAGTAGCCTTCTTCTCCCTAACAATTTTACAGTAACACTTCCAAAGTTATTTCATGAGAGTGAAGATGAGTCCAATTTGCGCAGAGGACCTTGCTAGGCTAAAGAAGGTGAATATGCACAATGTAGATACCGAGTAATGCCGAGAGAGGCAGCTGAAGGTGGAAAACATCAATGTCACCAAAGTGATCCTGCTTTCTCCCAACATCACCACCTTCGCCGAAGATATGCTTTCACTCCCATTTCTACTAGAGTGTCCACAGACTTTTGAGATCCTTATACCCATTTTCCAAGACCCTCAGATCTTGGTAATCATCAACCCAAAACCTGAGTCTTCACCTCACCTTCCTATGACACTCGATTTTGAACCTACGCGGACTAATCTTAATTCTTCCATTGATGTAACCATCAAGCACTAAAAGGATTCAGCAATACTCATCCAATTCAAATATTATTGGTGATCCTAATGCACCTGTTAGAACAAGGGGTATTGTGGCAAGTTCTAAATATGGTCAAGTGGCTTTTATCTCTTATGTCTCAAATCGCCAAAGAGAGACAATCACAATGCATCATGAACATTGTCCTGCTTGTTTCTTTTCTCTCACAAGTGAACCAACCTGGTTACTCGTGCCTTGAAGATTCCCATGTTGGCTTCGAGGCAATGCAAGAAGAGATGAAACAATTTCAAAATCAGCAAGTTTGGATATTGGTACCACTACCTGATGGCAAGTATGCAATTGGGACTAAATGGATTCTAAAGAATAAGAGAGATGCAAGGGGTGTTGTCATTAAAAACAAAGCAAGATTAGTTGCTCGTAGGTTATAGAAAGAGGAGGGATTTATTATGATAAGTGTTTGCACATGTGGCAAGATTGAGGCTATAACGGATTTTCTTGGCTTATGCATCCTATATGGGTTTTATGGTATATCAAATGGATGTTAAAGGAGCCTTCCGTGATGTGGTGAAATAGAAGAGAGGTTTATGTCACTCAAACTAAAGGATTTGAAGACCCAGATCATCCTAATCATGTTTACAAGGTAGTCAAAGCTCTATGGACTACATCAGCACCCAGAGCTCTGGTATGCTAGGCTTTCAACATTTCACAAGCATGGTTATCAAGAGGTATTGATAAGACTCTTTTCCTTAAGAAGAATCCATGATATTATTCTTTGGAGTATGTGATGACATTATTTTTAGATCCACAAAGGAAGCTTGGTGCAGGGAGTTTGAGGAGCTTATGAAGGGAGAGTTTCGTGATGAGCGGGAGAAATGACTTTTGGTCTCAAGTTCAACAAACCCGATGGTATCTTTATCGTGCAGATAAATATGTAGGGAGATCTTGAAGAAGTTTTGTACGGAGAGTGTCAACCGCCACTACACCTTATGAAGCTCCAAAATAAAGACCAACATCAAGTAATTCACCAAAGGAATGTTCATTTTATACAGATCTATGATTGGTTCTTTGATGTATTTAACAACTTCAATGCACGAGACATTTTTTGGCTTTGAGTGTTTGTCTCGACATCAAGTTACTCCACTTACTTCCCATCTCAATGCCATAAGAAGATCTTTGGAATTTCAAAGGCCAACCTCATTTGGGCCTTTGTACCCAAAAGAATCATTTAAGCTCGAAGCATATAGTGATAGTGATCGTAAGCCGTAACCGATAGAGGTCCACCAACGGAGGTTGCCAATTCCTCAAGATTATTTCTTGGCAATGCAAGAAATGTATCATTGTGGCTACCTCATCTATCAAGTAAGTAGTATCGCTGTATTTAAATTTGTTAGGAATTATAAATTCCAGGTATTAAAGAGTCGGTCACCTCAAGTATATGTAATCGCTAGAAAGCTCAGAGTCAGTGTAATATTTAGTTAAGTAGTATTTAGTTAAGTAAACACCGTGGATGGGACGATCTACCCTACCATTGATGCCCGATCCACACCATGTGCTATTATAAAGACTATAAATACTCTCCCAAGGTAGAGAGTTGGAGCTCATAATAATATCTTTCACTTTCTCTCACTAAGTTCCCTAAACCTCTAACTTTCTCTAGAATTCATCATATGCTACCTTGTGTTAATGTTATGATGTAATGTGAAAATTTATATCTTACAATTGGTATCAAGAGCCATGGTTAGATCATATCGTGCACATCTTTGGATTTCAGTGGTTTTAGGTATTTTTGAGTTTGAAAAAAGTTTAGTGGTTTTTGCATCATTTGGATGATTTCTTGTGTTAAAGTTTGAATTTTGTTGGTACTTTTATGTTTAGAATCATCAAAAGTGTTTAGGTTTTCATTTGGTGAGCTTGAATCATCTTGGTTGGGTTGTTTTTGGATTGAAAAGTGATGTTTATATGGTTTTTCAAGCTAGCGACTTAGCTCACGGAATATTTTCTTGGTAGACTTGCTTCACACATTGTAGCGACTTACAGTGTTGGAACTAGCGAGTTAGATCTAGCAAGTTAAAGTACAAGTAGTGGACTCTCCACTACGGGTAGCGACTTGTGGTAGCGACTTGGTTCAGAGTTTAGCTGCTCTTTAGCGATTTGCATTGTTGGCGACTTGAGTAGCTTAATTACCAATTTTTGTAGCGACTTGAGTGTTAGCGAAGTTACCACTTAGCTTACTTACATTAGGCTAGCGAATTGGAAAGCAAATAATTTAAGCGGTGCTTAATTAGTGTTGGCGACTTGGTAGTATCAAGTAGCTACTTGGGACTCTAGAGTAACTTAGGGTAGCTAATTAGGTCCTAGCTTAATTTGGTTCAAGAATTTAGCTTAACTTGTTGACTTTTCCCGACAAAACTTCAAACGGCTATAACTTTTGATCCAGAATCCGCTTTCAATATTTCTACCCATCAAAACGACCGTGAAGAGCAGGAGAATGTCACGCCGAATGAACTAAAGTCATTCGTCAACCTTCGAGGCCTAAATCCGCCGAAAGAAGTTATTGAGGCTTTTATGTTTTAGACCTAAAATTCTGAAAATCGTACAACCAACCCAAATCACAACCAAACAACATCTCTTATCCCACAAACAATCATAAGTCCTAACACACAATTGTCTATCATTGTGTCGATCCATCATTCATCTTAACACATTCCATTGGTCATTGCTTAACGGTTTGGTCTTGATTTTAGTAAAATCCCGCGAAAGATTCTATTTCGGTTTAAATCATAGACTTGTAAAATCCCGTGCATTCCACCACATCATGTCTTACTCTACTTACTCTACTCGACCCAGTTGATTTCGAATGCTTAAATTGTATGATGCTGTGGACAATAATGTTAATGATTGCTACACCGAACGATTAAAGATGTTTGAATTAAACAATGAGGATGTGAAATCTTCATGTTCGAAAGTACAATGAGAATGAATTGCACCGCTAAGAATGCCATGCAAATGGAATGCAAAGATTGAGCCCTACGCCTACTTCATCCGCACCTCATACCGTTATCCATAGCCGGGATCGAACATGTAGTGCTCTTTTCCGCCAGACTTACCTACATTGACAAGAAGCTTTGCCGTTGAACTTAGAACACTTAAAGTCGCAACTTACCAATAAAGAGATTCAAAAGGATGGTTCCAGTGCAGCTCTTCAAGTAATCTACAAACAATTTCACCATTCATCGCTGGGAATATTCATCGACACGACAACACTTGACCGAATTTCCAAAAACATACTCGGAATGGAAATTCTGAATTTGAGACATTTATCCAACTCATGGATAATGTGAAAAAGTACATTGAAGAATCTCGCCAAAAGAATGAAGACGTGAATGAGTGTCGTGCGTTTGAAAGATTGTTGTGATAAGTTGGGTAATGTATATGTTGAAGAATCGGGTGTTGCTGAATGCGTAATGTCCTGACAACAAAAATGATGAGTCAGATAATGGAAAAATGGAATCTTCGTGCTCAAATTCACAAGAGAGAGGTGCACCGCACACAACCCGTGTAAGTTAATGCAAAGGAACGCTCCATGGAAGCTTCTGGATGCACCCAAGATAGAGATGCACCCGCCACAACTGCGCATGTCAATGCCTGTGTAAGTTGCATGGAATTTTCTGCTGTACCTAGTTGTGCATCTTCTACTCAAAATGATGATTATGAACCGCATGAGTACATTTGCATTTGTGCCCGATGATTCCCTTACCACCGAAATAACATATATAAGGATCGGTGTTGCTATTTATGAACAAATGCTAAGTTTGAGTTGACCACCCGTGAGCAGGAAATGGATGTCCAAATACGCACAACTATTAGAAAAAGTAGGTTTATAGAAGAAGTATTAAAACAAGAGTTAAACTCCTTACAAGAAAAGCTTTCTAAAACCGCTAAGCAAAAACACGAACTTCAAGAAAATGTTAAAATGCTTAAGCAAGGCTAAGGAATCACAACTTTTGAATGATTTTTCCAATCTAAAAACTTTGAAAAACAAGCTTGAAAATAAGTTGTATGCATAAGGAATACGCATTCACATGATCACTAAGCATAGCGTCTTAAGCGATAAGCATAGCATTCCCCTTGTTGAGGAACCTAATCCAGAGGTAATTAAAAGGCTAGAAATGCTCATAAGGTACCTTGATGATGGTAATGAGATCCTTAAGCCTAGACAAAACCTAGTTATACTGAAAGTGCGAGGAAGATAAGAAATCGATGAAGTCACTAGGAGAAAATGAATAAGAAGCTAGAAGATCCCGAAAGTGTAAAAAAGAAGATAACGATAAAAACCCCATGATTACACTAAGGAAAATTGGATATCCTTAAACATGTTTAAGCCTCAAACTCTATTGACCCCTCAACAAGTGTTCTGGAAAAAGGATATGGACTTGCAAAAAGCTGAAAATCTTGTTGAAAAGAATCCCCCTTGTAGGAAATTCCCTAAAGCGAATGTGTATCCTCCAAATACACCAATGCATTTAGTTCCTAGAACTATTGCCACTAAGAGCAAGACCTTAATCACCAATATGTTATTTTCAACTATTTACCGATTTTGAGAAAACTTGTAAGAAAAGGATCACACCCACGGGATAATCAAGGGAAAGGGTTTTGAGCAAATGAAAGAATGTTATTTAACCGAGGTCATGCCTTTCTTTAAACAACTAAAAGATCATTTTGAGAGTCTTAAAAGGGGATAAAATCCATATTAAAGAAATGGAATTTGATGAATTTGAAGCAAGAGGTTGTTTGTAAAAATATAATGAGATTGAGAGGAAGAACTTGCATACCTTAAATGAACTCTTATTTCTCAATGTTGCTCAAGATATCTTTTCACCTTCAAATTTCTATTAATGCTTCATTTCATGAATTATCTGCTGCCCCTGAAAGTCTCCCATGATCGGGTCATTGAGCTTGAAAAACTAATTCTAAACTAAACGAAAATTGAACGGATGATCACGACAAATTGGTTAAACATTTTTCTAAACTAGAAGTTGAGCATTTTAATTTACAACTCAAATATCAACATCTCAAAGAAAATGTCAAAACTTCAAATATCAAGACATCTTCAGATGCTCCGAGTTTGATGCGCTTTTCAAATTAACAAACGGATGATGTGATTCAAGCTCTGCAACACGATCGAAAGTTGAAAGCCCAAATCTCTCAATTAAAGGGTCAAACGAACAATAATGATGTGCTCCCAAATGCCTCCTCCTTTAGATTCTCTTCTCAAAGCTTTTCAAAAAACCTAGTAAATGATTTACAAAAGGAAAACAAAAGTTTTCTAGAAGAAAATGAAAAGGTTAAACGACATTTTAAAGAGTTATATGATTCAATAAACGTCACCCGTGACCAAAACAACGAAAAAATAACGCCTTTACAAAGGAAATTGAGAATCGAGAAGTCGTGGAAATGGGAAACGCCACTTGTTTTCAATAAGAATGTTGTCTCAAAGTCACCCTTAGATTGCAAATACACTGGATGCTTAAATATATTCCTCCTCATCTTAGGAATAATGAACATGCTTTTCATGACTACTCTGCTCACCTTAAGGATAGTCTAGAATGTCTCCGTGAGATTGTCGAAGAGGATTTCATTAACAAACCTCTTGATAGTGAAATTAGGTTTGCTTGCCTCGTGCCAAACCATCTCAAGAGTCAGCTGAATGTGTAATTGCAACATGTCCAAAACCCTTAGGTGAAAAAGGCAAAGCTGAGAAGCCTTGTTCTATGCCTAGTGCCAAACAGGAAATCCGCTCTATGCCTAAAGCCAAGCATGTGACCCTTGATATGCCTTGTTCCATATCTAAATTCAAGCAAGCAACCCGTGATGTGCCTCCTAGAATTTATCCCAAAGACTTCTAGACCAGAATGCAAAGTAGTGAAGCCATGTAATGTTCCCATCATACTTCTACGATGTTAAGATTGACACTAAAGCGGCGGTCCCAGAAGCTATGCAAAAGAAGGATAGGATTACGCGAAACTAAAAAGTGTTCATGATAAGGAAGTGAAAGAACACCATAGGGACAAGAAGTTTGATTTGAACAAAAGAATCGTGTTAGTTCTAGTATTAGCTCTAAGCTTACTAAAATTAATTGAGGCCTTATGTCAACTGCAAAACATGCAATAAATGTTTAATTTCTGGTAATCATGATAAATGTGATGTGTTATTTCTGAGGTCTAAGATTCATAACCCGCTAAGAAAGTTTGGAGAGCGAAAAGATTAAGCAATCCCGAAACCTACAGTGGAAGGGTTTTACCAATGTAGGATTTGGAAGCCAAGGTGTCGAATATTTAATGGCAAACCTTGCCCCTTAACTAGATCCACTATGCCTAGAGTAGTGCTCTAAGGTTTGAAGCCAACCGGTAGAATAACCATTAAGCACAAAATGTCCTCGACTAAGTCTCGATGCTTCTACTAGTTCAGCTCCTAGTGACAATGACATTGCACCTAGGGTTTCTCCTGATTCAAAGATTGTTTGTGCTAACCAAAAGGACCCCATGAGCACGTGGGGATCCAATGTTTCCAATTCTCTGTCTTCGCCTATTGTCCAAAGGTGTCGCATAAGTCGCCCCTTGGTATTTGGATTCGGGCGGCTCTAAACATATAACCTGGGTCTTAACAATGACGTTCTTCACATCGGCTCAGCCTCGTTCTTCATCATTATGGTCTCGCAGTAATAACACTTCGAGCCCCGCTTCAAAGAAAAGAAAAGTGTACGCTTTCGCAGGCGCTTTATCTTCAAATAAGAGAAATTCTCTCATAAATGGCCATACTCATCTACATTCTTCATCAACAAGCTTCATGTTTTTCCACTCTCATTCAATCATCAAGTGGATCTACATTCATTGGTGTATATTCTTATTCACTTGCTAAATCAAAAATGGCAACTTCGGATGCAATTTTTGAGGGGAGAAGAGTGAATATACTACATGATGATGGATGTTTGAATAATGGTTATACGACTTTTATTTTTGATGATGATGAGTGTATATGGGATTTTTGATTATGAGTGAATATACTCAGGATAACTGGGATTCATTGTTTTGATTTTTGATGACTCTCCTCCAACGCCTAATGCTTCACTTACTAAGGATAATTGGGAATCAATGTTTGGGATTCATTGTTTTTCAAAGATATGTTTGATGAGTACCTCAACCTTGACGCATGTTGATCATCCACTTCCAAGCTCATGCATGTTTCTATGACTAACCGTTCATCATCAAAGAAGTACAACCTGCATCACAAAAGCCCTATCTCCGCTATTCCTCAAGGCGTGATAATGATTATCATAATATTGTGCTTGCACTCATGAATAATGATCCGCACTTTGGTATTCCTTTGCCAAATCTTCACGGATTATTGTTCATGAATAATGATCCACTCTTTGGTATTCCTTTGCCAAATCTTCATGGATTATTGTTCCTCACATCGTGCATGCTATAAATCAACCACATGAACTTCAAGGAAAATGTCTACCCATCCGGGCCTTATTGGTGTATCCTCCGCATCGCTTCTCTACATGAATACTTTCAGGAAGAATACATTGATGTTGAGGCATCATTTGTTCCGGTTCATTCAAAGGGTGAATGTACATCCGGTTGTATGTTTATTCACATGTTGGGCATTTGACACAAGTTGATTACCAAGTTACTCTTTATCACTTATTTGAGGTTTGAAGTGCTCGCTCACAAAGGCGTGATATTATTTGATAACTTGCTCGAGCTTAAGAATTAGAGTTGAAGTCTTGGGTTATCTAGTTACCGCCAGATGAGGTGGATGGTTGAAGACCCGTTAACTATCACTAGGGAGTTACGTTGTTTTACTCCTGTCACGCCAGATATTACGCTGTGGATAATCGCAAGAGGTGTTAATGTCTCATACTTTAATTGAGTATTGAGTACTTAAGAGATTTGCTTGGTGCATAAATTCTCGACACCGCTCTTCCATCTTTAAGTGCAAGCTTAAGACACAAATGCGGGAATCGATTTCGCTTCAAGTTTGGTATATTGGGTTTTTCTTCAACAAAGGGTCATCAAATTGTCTACATATGGGTTGATAAAGATAGTCGAGAGAGTTTATGTAGCAGCTTGATTCTCACAGATTCATTTGGGCTATTTGAGTTCTCTCACAAGATTTCAAGTTTATGGATATATTATGTTTTATTGACTCGAGGTATCAAAACCATTGGGGAAGGATATATTATTCCAACTATTTGGAAGGGAATTCCTGAGACCTTTGGTTTATGTTACTCAAAGGTTCGGGAAGAAATGTGAGAAGAATATTTGAACGGAGATATACTGACCGACATCTTATATATACGTTTATGATAAAGTAAGCCCGCTTATGCACAACATGTTCACTTGATCGAGCTAATTCAGTTTATTCGAGTTGACATCCAAGAGATGATTAGTGACTCAACATGTTACATGGATGTCATCGTTTCTACTCTTGTTGGGTACATGTACATTATGTTTCATTGTTATATGTTATATAACTTGAATGCACTTGGTAAAATGAAGATGTTGATATATTGTTCCCCTAAATAGACAATTGGTCAATCTCGAAGAGTAAGGTGTATATCGGGATGCATAAAGAAGTTCATGTGACGCGGTCAGAATCGCTAATCCGATTTGATAACCACCGACGTAGACAATGTTTCAACTTGTTACTCGGTGTTCTCGTTCTTTATTGTGCCGAAGCCTCAATCAATGAGACCGCTTTGTATTCAACTCTACTTCTTAGGGAAATGGTCTTTATTCATGATTGCCGGTTTGGGGAAGCTACCAAAGATTCAAATTGGAGAAGGCTCATGTCCGACGATTTTCTTAGAAGCATCAATGTTTTGTATGCAAAGTTTAGAGATGTTGATTCCTTTCTTCTACAACGGCCGAACCATATCTTTATCTCGCTACTCATTTCATCATTCTCTTAAACTAATTTATCTCTTGTAAATATTTATTCGAAAAACAAAATACAAAACTATAAAACTCTAAAAAAATCAAATAAAAAAAAAAAAATTTCAAAATCCATAAAAATCTGAAAAAATCAAAAAATCTTCAAAAAATATTGTCTATTTGTCATGTTTTTCCAAATGATTATATCTATTTGGTTTTAGCTTCGCCATTCAAAGAAATACATGGACTTTAGATGTTGTCTGAATTTAAAAAAAAAAAAAAAAAAAAAAAAAAAAAAAAAAAAAAAAAAAAAAAAAAAAAAAAAAAAAAAAAATTATGTTTGAGAGAAGAGAAAAATGGTTTATTGTCATTTTCGTGCAATAACCCGCTTTTAAAAGAAAGAACAGAGCCATGTTTTACCATGTTTTCAAATTCCATGCTCGGATTCTATAACATTTATCTCGCCGAAAACTAAATGCTTTGAAAAATAACTCGTCTCTATTTTTGATAATCATCGACTTA
Source organism: Chrysanthemum makinoi (assembly GCA_910596185.1). Taxonomy (NCBI): domain Eukaryota; kingdom Viridiplantae; phylum Streptophyta; class Magnoliopsida; order Asterales; family Asteraceae; genus Chrysanthemum; species Chrysanthemum makinoi. Next base: position 54,715,739 of record OU343219.1, on the reverse strand, counting down.
TTCGTCTGTATCTATCGCTCAATCAACAACCTATGTCATTGATTGAGGGGAGAATGATTTCAATTAAATTAAAAAGTTATTTGGCATTAAATTGTTTTCAAAAGATGTACATGCATGTTTAACCAATGGAGTTTAAAATCTCAACATCGATCCTTATCGCTAAAAGCCGCTTCATAATCACAATTCTCCTCGACAGCTTTCAAAATCAATTTAAATCTACAGAGATCACAAATCTCAAATGTTTTAATTGTTCGACGGGAGAAGTTGTGATTTAAATAGGATTTAAACCGATAATTCGATAAATGGTTTCTTAAGTGATTAGCATGTTTGCCTCCTCGTAAATGACAAACGATTTCAAATTTTCCATGCACACATGAGGGGAGCATCTATATTAAAACCAATGATTTGAAACGTGATCACTTATCTCAATGTGCGTGTTCCTCTAGTATGTGCAAAACTCTTTCAAATCCTAGGCACATATTGAGGGGGAGCAAAATCATGAAAACCTCATCCTTCCCAAAATGCTTTATCTACTTGATTCGATTAGGGAAGTGATGTTGATATCTTTTAGAAAATGGTAATCAAAGAAGTTAATTCTTTCTCTTGCCTGTAAAACATATTTCAAATACTTGATGCACATGTTGAGGGGAGTTCTCGTTTAAAAATATCAAAACAATCGTGTACAAAATGCTTTGATAATATATCACAAGTATCTGGATTGATTTTCAAATGGTTTTCAATTGATCCAACGGCGATGAACAATACCAAATATACCGACCAACCTTACTTTATGTACGGTGATATAAGGATGATAAGGTTAGGTATTGTTCCCCATGATCCGCCGTAACCGGAGGGATCTACCAGGACAATCCACTAGTTAGTGTAGAGATCTTAGGTATGATGATAAAAGGAGAAAAATGAGATATGGGAAGAGTGCGGACTAAGACTGCTAGTAATGAATAAACCCAACAAGGTTCTAGAATGAAGTCTCTGTAAGCACTGAAGGGGTTGAAGAATTAAAAAGAATTGAATGAGAAAAGGGTGAAAACAAATAGCCCTCCATTTATTCAACCTTAGCGTAAAACCGGGTTCAATTCATATGCTCGATGGTAACATCGGTATTGAAGACAAGACGCCATGGACCCTGACGACCGCACTCAACTTCCAAACCACTCAAGTTCCTCTTAAAAGGACTTGTTTCATTCTCACGGGAACCTACATTATCTATCGACTTTCTTAGAGATTATTGATATTGAAGAGGAGACTCTCCCTAGTCTCCTGCACAGGATCCAAATATGCACAAATTGAGTCTAGAGCCACGAGATCATCAATAAATCTCATTAGGACACTTTCAATGAAGACTCTCGCTTCACACAATGTGGAAGAGAGATTATATCTTGAGTCCTCACGATTATCCTTGTGGTATTTCCGAACATGAAAGTGATATGCAAACAAACTCACAATGAAGATGGAAAGCCTTCTGGAGCCAACATCTAACAAGCTCCCGGTAGGTGGCATGAGAGATCTATTATACGATCAACCATGTGACAACCAATGTAAAACAATGGGGCTTTCATTCTTTTGAATCAATCCCGGTTCAGTTATGGATTGACGGATACCTTTGAAAACCCGTCTTTGTGCTTTAAAAACTTTTCATTATACCAACGTACTAATTTTTCAAAATCAAAAGGTGTTTTATGATTGATAATTGATTTTCATTAAAACCTTCGCTATATTGCAAAAACAATTTCTATTGAGCAATACACATTGTTTTCAAATTTCTTCAATCAATCAGGATCGAACGCCGTTCACTCACCTGCGTGTCTTCTTTGAGACGTTCGGTTTGAGAACAACTAGAGTACCGCTAAACCCCTCACAAGGAAATTCTTCGAATTATACCCGATCATAAAAAGACTTGTACTGATCAACGGGAACCGTGGGCGTAGTACTCAATTCATCGAAAGTGATCAAAGACACTTTCGCGGCGCTATTGCTAACCTGCCTTATGCGTGTACACCCGACGCTTGCGCCTTGACGTAATGAAGCGTCAATCCATAGCCACATGCTCACCTAACACATTCATCTCAAAAGAAATCATGATTAGTGCATCAATGACTCGATATTTTTTAACTCGCCGCTTCGCCACGCCAATATCATGAATCAACAAATGCTTCCGCTAATCTGATGAGAATATATCATGATCCAGAATGTGAGCATGTCGGTCCCAATGTCACAACATCACATAATACCAACACCACAATGGATGTATCGTAGATTTTCTACTAGCCATGATCTCAAAAATGCTCAACATTATTATCACGCGGATCAAAGACCTCCACTTGATTAACCAAACATGCAATGAGTGGAATCAATGACTACGAAGCTCGAGCAAAGTACTACATCAAGAATGCAAGATCAATTGTTAATGTAATATCCGATTGTATTCAATGTCATTTTAGTATATGTTTGAGGTGACCTCCCTTAGGGGGAGATTGTTAGAATTAGAAATTCCGGATAAAGAGTCGGTCACCTCAAGTATATGTAATCGCGGAAAGCTCGTAGTCATAGTAATATTAGAAGTTGTAGTATTTAGTTAAGTAACACCGTGGAGGACTGGACGGTCTTTACCCATCAGATGCCCGATCCACGTTCGATGTGTATGCATTTATGTAAGACTATAAATACTCTCTACCTCCCAAGGTAGAGTTGGAGCTCATAATAATATCTTTCACTTTCTCTCTCACCAAGTTCCTAAACCTCTAACTTTCTAGAATTCCATCTATATGCTACCTTGTGTTAATGTTATGATGTGTATGTGAAAAGTTATATCTTACAAAATTGCCGTGGATGTGTTCTTTGGATAAAATCAATTGTCGGATTATGGGTATAATTTCATGAACACAATAATTTTTATTGATAATCAAAGTACCATATGCATTGTTAAAAATCCAATTTTCATAGCCTAACAAAACCTATTAAATCGTGCACCACTTTATAAGAGATGCATATGACAAACATTTGATAAAAGTGGTTAAAATTCACATCGATAATAATGTAATTTGTTAACAAAGCTTTTGATGGACCAAGGTCTAAAACATCTTGTGGTCCATATTGGTATGCTTTTTAACCCTTAACTTCAAGAAAAGGGGAGGCATATCTCTGGGGAGGCATATGCCTCGTGGGAGGATTTGTGTACACTTTACTCTTTTATGTAAATTTGTTTGATTTTTTGTGTATACTTTTTGATCTCGCTTTCTAACACTAACTCAATGTAATGATAGTTTGTTTTGTCTTTGTTTGGTTTGTGTGTTGCTCTGTTTGTTATGTTTTGCAGATTAGTTATTCAAGTTGAATTTACTATGGTTGTTAATTTGAATATGGTCAAGAAAGCTCTAAAGCTTGTTTTACCGGAATTCAAAGTGCCGGCGAGCTATTTGTTCCCATCAAGACAATGTAATCGAAGTTACAATGTTCATTCAAGAGAAGTACCAAGCAAATTGTTCATTCATTCATTCGAGAAATACATGTACTTATGTTTTACAAATTTTACAGTACAATCAACATCAAATGCAACTACAAGAAAAGAGCTATACATGATCTACTAATCCAATCTTGTTTATTTTATCTATTCCAACATCTAAAGTCGTTGATATGCATGATTCACCTTTCACACTAGATGCCGGATATGCGCTTTGAAGTCTTGCATAACCACCCATTCATCTATTTATCTCATGGTCGGAGATGCATGACTACTATGACGAGAATGCTAAGGATCAAAATGGGGAGGATGGATTGATGAAAACGATGATGATGAAGATGACCACATATGTCCTTTGTGCTTCATCTCACGATTTCACCAAAAAGCAATCCTTCCACCTTCCTTAACTCCTTCCTTTATAGGATGTGAAGCACCAAAACTCGGTGCGTAAGACCAAGAACCACCTCTATCCTTAGTGTGGAGGGCGGATTTCCTGGCCTCGGCCTTCGCTTGAGGCCGAGGTGCCGGAGGTTGGGAGGTAAGATGTTCTCCTTATAGAAAGTCATCAATCATCGCCAGATTCACTTGATCACTACACATCATCTTCTCTCAAGAAGGGAGAAAGGGTGATTTACTTGGTCGTGGATATGGTTGAGGAAAGTAATGAAGCCATGGTTTGAATCATCGTTTGATGATGATGATGATGATGATGATAAGATGATGTTGTGAGATCTATGATCCCGTGTTTAGTACCCAACCATTGTGGTTAATTTTAAGCATTGATGAAATTAGGGTTTGTGATGATATTCGGGGTTTTGATGAAGTGCTATGTGTATTGGGATTATTTTATAGATAGCCAAGACTTAATGAGATTTAATGGCAGGTGAAAAACAGAAAAGATATTCAGCTTTAGCATTTGATCTATTTCGCGATTGGTATTCTCAAATAGAATACTAGTGTTTCTACCAAGTTTGAAAGTTTAATTGGGTAAAAGTAGCAAAGACATCGCCAAGATCGGTCAACAATTTGACCAAAATTGGGAAACTACTACTTATTCTCTATTCGTGATATCTGCCTCAAATTAAACACCCCTTTTACTCACGCTCAAAACACTTCCACTTGAATCTTTAACCTTAATCTCATTTATTTTTCTCATGGCGCCAATTCAAGCATGATCATAATAAATTCGCCTGGAAATGTTTCCAAGGGTGATGAGTTGTACAAACCCATGGTGGAATTCTTAAAGAGGTCCAGGATTCATTATGCTTTAACGCTGCTCTCCTGGAAGTGATTTATGAATCGCTGGTTAAACAATTTAAAGCACGCCCAAAAGAGGTGGATCATACAGTATTGTCGCAAATGGTTGACAGACCAGTATATGTTGTTGCAGAGCTGATAAGAAGACAACTTCATTGGATGATGAGAATGGGTTTATCATTCTAATGCTGTTGTGGTACTTGATGGGCTAAGAGCTTTATTGGCTATCAAGGTACTAGGGACGTATATGTGGTTAAAGAATCACGACTATTATGGAGGTTTTGGTTCATACACATTTGTTTAAGTTAGAAATAAATCAGAGGATGGATCAATTTTCTACTCAACTGGGATGGTATTATATGTCTATCTCATGGTTTAACTTATAATTTTTCTAAGTTTATTTTTGATAATATGGTTGAGAATATAACTAGGAAAAAGAACAAGTTTTAATAAAATTCTAGGTTTTTGAAAATATATACATTACTACCCAAACCCAAGCCTTTTATCCCATAGGAGCTTTAACTGCTAAACTATTTGCTTCAATGAAAACTATATGAGAGGGGGCACATCATCCTTTGCTAGTGGCTATGTTGCCTCAAGGCAATGAATCCCCAATATGGGAATGTTGTTAGTTCTCCACCTTCTACTATCGTTGTCACTGATGGGAATCCATCACACCATAGTGAAGGCCCTTCTAGTGCTTAAAGCACATTTTGTTACCTCAACAACCTCTAACCATTCCTTCTTCACCTAGAACTTCCAGTCACCTACACAATTCTCATGATGAGGTTGAGATCGAAGTTTAATAGGGTCGCCTTCTCCTAGTCCTCCTGTAGAGATTCAGCTGATGATCAGTGTTCCACTTTGAGCATGTTGATATTTTCTTCGAAAGGCCCAACGATGCCCATACTACCACAGCAGCAACTGGCCGAGGACCATGTGGCTATACTTACATCTCTTTGTATGCTTTAGGAATGTATATGTAATCAAGGTTTTCGATCTCAAGAAGGAGCTTGGAGAGACAAAATCTAATCTTGGTGGTGAGATTTTATTGAATTGAAAAAGTGTTAAGGATTTGGAAGTATGAACCATTAGAAGAAAAGGAGATTGATGTTTTCCGAGTGAGAGGATGCTGGATGATCACTTAAGTCACTTGATATTTTGGCTAATGTGGCTCAAGAATCTAATGTTTCTACTCCAAAGGTTGGTACATCCGTATGCAGGAGCCAATTTTGTTTACTAGACGAGGAGAAAGCAACTGCGCATAATGATAACATTGCAAAGTGAAGATATTTCAACACCTGTTAAAGATTTATCTCAACATGTTTCTTCAGCGCAACCTAGATGTATCCAAGTACCTTTAGTGCTACCTTTCGTACCTTCGACATGTTGTTGTTGGATCTATCGATAAAGAGATGGAGTGATAGTTGACACCGAAGCTTGGTTCCGATCCGTCAAGAACAAGAAAGGTTAGCACAACAGAGGATGTTAGATGAATGTGCCAATTTGAAGAAAAGTGATGAATTGGCTAAACAACTTGAAGCCGAAGTCTCATTTCTAAATTAAGCCATCCGAGAGAAAAGAATTGATGCAATGGCTACTTAGACCTCAACAACACCGGATGTCTCAACCGCCAGTTATTTCTAATCCTTCACTTGCCAGAGTATTTGGGTTAGATTTTAATAGTGATGATTTAGTGGCTCAAATGATGGCTCTTGACAACAAAAGAAGAAAGAAGCTTATGGCAAAAGGAAAGTTTTATTCAAGCCAAAAAGAACAAAACTAAGAAAGTGACTACAAATCATAGCCCAACAAAATATTATATAGAAAGTAGTGAAATATCATAGTTACTCTATATATAACTCGTATGATCATGAAGGATAGTGCTTTAATTGCCATACCATTATCATAAGATTATGAAGTTTAGTTCATCTAGTCTCGCTCGATCTATTTTGAAAAGAATTGCCGATGATTCAGATGCTCCACGTGCCAAAAGACCTAAATTTGTTGAGATTGTGGATTATTTTGATGATATTCCACCAAAGATGATGTCTCCAAAGTGGTTCCTTCAAGCCACTTCACTGCTTACCTTCATCTTCTAGGTTTTTTCCGATGTACCTTCTATTGTGTTCGCTAAGCTTCAACAACCTCCCGTGGTTTCTTCGAGATAACTCGATGTACCTGCTTCAACTTCATTCGTGAACCGCGATACAGTAGATTAATCCGTTAACGGTTTAAACAACTACCGTTTTGACAAGATGAATGAAATACGCGATAATGTTTCTCTGCGTAAATGAAGCGTAACCTAAGATATTCCATCTTCGGATATATATCTTCCTCGGACTGGGAAGAAGAGGATGGCTAAACGAAAGTTCTCTTCTTTAAGGAAATTCATGAGATCGTTTCGGATCACCATCCTCGTAGTTATATTATGGTTGAGACATCTCACAAGGATAATCATGTGGATTTAAAGGCGCCGAGTCATCGCTTATCCAAGAAGGATCACACATTCCGAAAGGGTCCTATGATGTTTTGATTAATTGGTCATTGTCGATGAGAGTTTTAATATCATTCATTGCCGATCAAACCACCATGCAATTTAACTTTTGAAGGAGATCTGCATCCGGTGGACAGCGATTTGGTTACGCTTGTATAACCTTGTCAATACGTATTACCATTCTAATGCACCAAAGGGTTCTAGGTTATATTTATTGGGTGATCTTCATGTTTTGTTTGATTCAATATCTCCCAATGGTAAAGGATACTTTATTTGGAAGAACTCCCACTTGTAAAAGTTACGCCTTTGAGATTTTATCCTCTGCGTATGTAGTTGAGATAAAGGGTGGTATTACCGTTCATGATAGTTCAGAGAACTTATCCATTATCTAGAAGCTTATGGAAAGCATGCTTATCTGTTTGAAGTTCCTGGCAATGATAATTGCATCAACAATGTGTTGGCGCTATTAAGAATCTTATGGCACATAGAAGTTCATCTTGATCATGGTATTCGTGATGGTTTGTAATTTTTGTTTCTTTGTTTTCTTTTTAGTTAAAAAAAAAAAAAACTATATTCTTTGTTTAACTAACTTTTTTTGTGTTTGTTGTATATTAATGCTGGTTATTAACTCACCAGATATACCTTGTGTATATCAAAGAGTTGGCTAGTCCAAAGGGTACAGCTTTGGTAAAGACACATCAAATCTGTTTGTTAGGTCACAAGGTTTACCACACAAGCTTATAAGAAAGATAGAGAGGCGATTGAACAAGAACCAAACACACACACACTATAGACAATAAGATCGGTTAGCGAGGTGATATGAAAGGAATAACTTGGACAACCAACCTTCAAATGAAGGTTTACATAAGGTATTTATAGGAGGGAAGCTAGGACAACACTCCTAGTTCCCTTCCTTCCTCTATATGGGCTTGGGCCTAAGCTCATGGGCCTTCTACATAAGGCTAATAACAAACATAAAGGCCATAATAAGCTAACTATTACATATGAGTAACTAACACTTGAATAAGGTTTAGGAGTGATTCCAACAATCTCCCTCAAGTGTTATTACATATGAGTAACAAACACTCAAGTGTTGGTGATGAAAACGGTGAAGGCGTTGATGTAATAGTAGCTTTGACGCCTTTCTCGACATTCTTCTTTCTTGTGAGAAGAATTGCCTTGATTTGAACAATCTCCCGTAGAGAGAGATAGTTTACTTTGAACGGTTATGCTTTGACGCCATCTTTAACTTTGTTCTTTGATCATTGTTCTTTGTGATGAAAGTGATAGTATGTTGTTGTTCGTGATCAAATCCGCCAAAGTTCCGCCACGCTCCGTTGTCTCCACGTCATTCTTCAACATGCTCACACGCTTTTGACGCTGGAATTCAAGATCGATGGAGTTCTTTAAGTCTTTAACTTTGTAGATTCTCTTTATTGACGAAGAATCATTCTGACCGTTGTGTTGCTTTTGGATAGAACTTCCATTAGTGATGATGTTGGCGTGAGCATGAGAAGAATCTGCACGATCATTCCGCTCCGGAGCTTCCATAAGAAGAAAACATTTAAACGGTTAGTAATAAGCGGATTCCTACGACTTACAAGTTTGAACTTCGAGAGTGTTAACAGCATAGTGTGAAAACACAACTCTAATTCTTACAAAGGCCGCTCCTGAATCGGAGTCCCACAAGTGAGATAACACGACAAAATAAGTACACCTACGATTCAGATGAGTCACGAGGTACATCAAGCATCACTCACGCATCAGACCGCTTTGAGACCACTGCTAATCCACGGGAGTTGCCGGGTTAATTCGGCCGCCGTGGCTGCTTGATGTTGACCCGGCAGAGTTTCCATTCAATCACTGAGGATCACAAATGTGAACCTCTCATAAATGTTCTCGATAGATTGCTAAGATCTGTGAAGGACTCGATAATGTACCACCGAAATTCTTATTGTTGAATATCAAGTGATGAAATGTCAAGTGTACCTAAGAGATCTTTTGATGAATCTCGTGGCTCTAGACTCAATAGTGCGTTTTGGTTTTCCCTGAAGGGAGACTAGGAGAGGGTCTCCTTCTTCAATACCGCCAATCTCTAAGAGAAAGCCGATAGTTTACTTAGGGTTCCTGTGAGAATGAAACAAGCTTCTGTTGAGAGAAACTTGAGTGGATAAGAAGGTTTAGTGCATGCGCCATCGGGTCCATGACGACTTTTAATCTTCAATATAAGGCCACTAAGTGACAACCAAGAGTATATGAATTGAACCCGTGGTTCCTCTAAGTTGAATAATCTGGAGGGCTATTTCTTTTCACCCTTTTCTTTGCATTTCTTTTAATTCTTCAACTCCTTCTTTCTCCAATTCTCATTTCTCCTTTTTACAATCATACCTAAGGACTTCTAAATACTAACTATTTGTGGTGTCCTTGGGTAGATCCCTCCTCCTAAGGATCATAGGACGGTTTTTCCTAACCTTAGTCACCTTATAACTCCATGACTAACCTATGTTGCCATAAAACCACTGATGTGAAAAATCTCTCAAAGTGTTTATGAATGAAAACATTTTAGTACCACTGTTGAGATAAGATTTTGCATAAATACTCCCCTCCACATGTGCTTAAGAGTTTTAACGGTTAAATACGTGAGGAAAGAGCGCACATTTTGAATTGATTCACTCAAGATAGACAATCTCCCTGAGACACGTTACGCGGCATAGTTAAAGAGTTGCATTGTCAGCTTTTAGGTGACAACTAGCTCTAATAACTACCTTGAAGGTGTAGACAATCCTAAAGGTTGTCAAACCCGCCGAGTTCATGTCTATCAAGAGTTTCTTGAATGGTACATTCTACTCAGACAAGTCCTTTGCGAGACACGTTTACATCACTAGCGAACTAGTTTGAAATTATTACCCGTCCCAGACAAGTCTTTTCGAGTTACTAACAGTTAAGATCTCGTCAATTCATGGGTTAAGTCTATAGCACAAAGATTCATTTGCATTTACACAACATATTTCTTATCACGTATTTTCTCCCCTCAAAAATGGCATATAAATGTTATTTTTGAAAAGTTGAGAATAAATATGACCATTTCGAGTGTTGCGGAAGAATGACCACTCGGAACAATTTTGGAACAAAGTTTTAAGTCAAGTACTACCCCTCAACGAGTGATATAAACGGTTGAGGTTTTGAAAATCATAAGGAAAGTACTTGTTCTTTTGAGCAAAACCTTGAAAAATGAAAGGTTTGATAGGTTTTACTCAAAAGTAAGAAGCTTTCTCTCCTTTTATAAGGATTGTGGCACCGCCGCACCACGGTCCTTTATTTACATGTACAGGTTGTACACTGTAATGTGTGCACAAGCCATTGACATAATCAATCAAACATCCAAAATTATATGAAGGAAGCAATTCAAGGGGTACCAGAAGTGCGTGATGTTCCCAGAGTGTGCATGGCGTTGAACGTATGTGATTCTCCCGGTCGCACTCACCAACATAACTCCAATCGTCTCAATCGATCCCTTCAAACAACCGCTCATCAATCATTGTGATGATCCGCCTCACATCCCTCCTTTCCCGAGAATTCCAAATGCTAGGAGACCCAATTTTCTGCGATATCCTTCAACCCGTATGCCAATCCATCCCTAACCAGCTTCAAAGTATGATCCCCGAACTTGTGGAGTTCGCTACACGCCATTAAGCAGCTTCTTTGAAGTTCACTACGGTAAACAACGCCGAAAGGTTTGCTGATGAGTGTATATTGAGATAGTTGGTTGATATCGGGAAGATCAAGCTTTGGAGGGAGAAGTTGACACGCTGCTCGATAAGATTCAATGCCACGGAGATCTTCTACACGCCTTGATGACAATGCGCCTTATGAAGATGAGAAGTGACTTGATAAATCGCTGTATCGGTAGCTGAGAATTGTCTCATGTGACCCTGTATCTTGGCAAGGTACATGTCTTCGATGTCATTGAGAGACAAATTCTCAAAGTCGCCTCGAGAAAGCATAGTCCTATTCATCTTGTCGTTTGACTACGATCTTCTTTAGGAATGTGTAGTCCCACTTAGACGAAAGGTCAACGTGTATGATGGCAACGATATCTTTAGAACTATACACGCATGTTGAGACTTCAACCCCGACAACTTCGTAGTAGATTCGGCTGCTGCCGCTGATGAATCCCATACAATGCATCTCGGTCGTATGCTTCCACTGTGTTGGAGAACAAGTGAACGCTCCTCAATGGCTATGTTTGAGTAGACAAATTGCGGGAATGGAAGTGTCAACGATTTAGCATATTTTCTTGAATCATCGCCACCGTGTAGAAGAAAACCCAAGTCTTTGTTGAAGAAATATCTGAAAGGAATCCTTGGTTCATCTGGTTGGCCAAGTGTTGGTAGAGGTTTGGTCCAATCGGTGTAGTATGGAGGGTTGTCCCTTTGTGTGAAGTCAATGTTTGCTTCCGGTTTGAGCCAATCCATGTTGTTAGACATAGCTCGAGCAATGTTTTCAAGGTGATATTCGACCTCGAGGCACTTTCTGAGCTGTCTTTTAGAAGTTGAAATGCTTCATTCTTGATTCGCTTCAACTCAGATTTCGTCATTTTCTTCACATGGAACTTTTCTTGCGAATTTTAGCATGCTCCAATGTAGAACCGCTTCACCAAATTCGACCTTCGTGGTAGGGAGTGTTGTTTACAAGATTAGCAAACCATTCAAATTCCTCTGTTTTATCGTCATCTAGCCATGATACGACGCCGTCCGAGGCGCTTCTTCTTCTTCTTTTCAAGGCCTAGATGATGATTCTGGTTTCTGAACTTGTTTTGGGAGAGGTGGGTTGTTGTAGGGGCTCAAGGACCTCTTCATCGTCACCACCCGTATACTCAAAGTGATCATCGTTTTCGAGTCGGGTGGTAACTCGAATCGCCCCGAGGTTTTTCAAGAGAAGAACGAGGAGGAGATTTTGTTGAACAGAGGCCGCTGGGAGGAGGTTGCATCAAAGAAGATTCACCGCATCGCTTCGACGTTTAGGTGCGAGTCTTTATCCTTATCCTTGTCTTCATCGTCTCTAGACGCTTAGACTTTTCAACTTCGAATCTACAAGCTTCTTGAAGTTGGTAGTCCAAAGAATGCTTGAAACAACTTTTCCTTCATCGAAGTAAATGTCCCGTGATCGCGTACATTTGTGACAAGCTTGGCCACCAATTCATTATCCGAGAAAACTACCAGAACGGTTGGATTGATTGTGACGGTTAAGGGCGTTGATCGAATAGTTTGCTTGGCGACCTGCATAAGATTTGGATAAAGTTGTTTGGTGAACTCTCCTTTGTGACTTTAGGAACGCATCTTAAGGTACTTTTTCGTGTAGCCTTCGATCATTTCGTTCAGTTCCTCTTGACGGTTTCATGAATTCCTGAACAAACTTCCTTTCTCCTTGCATCTTTTCATTCTCTCGCCATATGTGATGTATGTGATCAAAGAAAGAAATTCAACTTGTTGAGCACGCCTTTTCTTTCACTCTTGTTTGACGTTTTACAATTCTTTTTATGAGCTTGAGAAATCCAAGATCGAGGTGGCTTTTCCACTGATTTGGATGATGATTTTGTTGATCTTTTTGATGGTGGTGGGGAAGAGTGAGAAGACGAATCTGATGATGAAGAGATATGAGGAGACTCTGGATCCTTCTGAGGTTTGAGGTTTCTTCTTTTGATCGTGCAGGACTATCTAGAAGAAACGTATCATAATCAACATCTTTATCTTTTTCGACTTCTTAGTTTCGTTCCTCAAACTCATATTCAATAGAATCCTCCACAAGCTTTTGTTGTTGCACAAGAGTGGTGGCACCGCCCCTTATCGGGTTGATTAACCGCATCGATGGTTCAGAGGGCAGACCACTTGATCCTCCGGGACCACCCATTTGGTCTTTAGCAAATTCTTCACCTTTGTGTTGGTGTCTAAGGAATTTGATCGCTTTTCTTGTATACATTTTCCGGTGCTCTTTATCACTTCCCGAGCTTTCATCATAAGGTACAAGTACGGAGTCTTCCCTTTTCTTTATCGCTTTGAGGACTTGAGGTTTTGGCACGGCGATTGTCATCCTTGCAGCTTCGAGTAGGTAATCTCTTCATCTGCGGTCAGCATCTTCGAGCTCGCCCACAAGCTTTCTTTGCGGTTCGTGTGGAATAGGTTCACTTCCTTTACGGAACAATCCTTTACGAGGAGGATTCCTTTGGGAAGCTTCCTATAAATATCCGTACTTGTGACACTTCCAAAGACTGCCTCTTCTGGTCCTCCTCGGTAGGTGTACCGTAAGATTTTCATCAAGATGACCAACTTTGCCTTCTTTACGGCTAACCCATACCTTGTATGTTTCAAGCTTTTTGATTTCGTAGTTAGAAGGTGATCGTGCAATACCGCACTTTCTTTGTTGACGATTCTTTGATTCCTACGATAGTATGGGTTCTACCAATATGTCGTGATTATCAGGGTCATTGAGCCTCATGGGTATATCAGGATGAAGTCCAAGTGCTCCTGATCAACAGCTTGGTGTATCTCGACATAGGGAATCTTAAAGCCAAGCTTCTTGTGAAATAGCATCATGTCCTCCCATATCAGTGCTTCGATTTCAATGTCCTTCTTGTTGATCAACGACTAGAAAATTTGCAGTTCCATGAGCTTGGGATGCTCATAGCCACTGTCACCACCAGAGACCGATTTGGTGATGATCATGTAGAGTGTTCTCCATGGTTGAGGAATATTCTTCAGCTCCACGCGAGAGTGCTTAGTAATGATTCCTGAAGCTTCATCATAACCAATATCTATCAAGAATTTCGTGGACTGCTCTTCAAGAGGGGTAGCAAAGAAGTCGGTTGAGCGATGTCGGAATGATGAGAACAGCCCGTGAAGTCACAGGAGTGATAGTGACTTGTTTGTGATTAAGTGTCACATTCACCGCACTTTGACTGCTGATCCTCTCGCATAGAATCCCTGAATTGTTGAATGTAGACTGAACTGTGGCAGAGTGTGAGAGCATGTTCTGGTAGGGATGATTCCCGAGAATATCCACTGCAATGAGACAAGAAGATTCTGAGCATGTGAGGGTATCAAAGTCAACCCTAAGGTTGTTCTTTCCAATCTTCGGATAACCCTTGGAAAGATATCAAGAATTGTAAGAACTTCGATGCATCCACATTCATTTGTTCACCATGTCGGATCTGAAATAACATTAGCCAAAAGAACCAACATATCGAAAGACATATAGTGTTAGTCAACGTGAAGGTCTTATTGTCTAGTTATTGAAATGTATGGTGTCAATGATTGTTACGAGTCCTAAGTCACTTGTTTGTTCAATAGTCCAATGACGCCGTGAAATGTTTCGTGAGTTAGTTAACTTTAAGTTTTAAAGTTTATGTTATCACTTATTGTTCACAACATATCAAACGATTAAGTTTATTAGTATTATGGATTCGTGACTATGATTGTTTATTAAAGTTTGTACACGTAACAATTCATAATGAAGGTCAAGGCTTAAAGTAGATTGGCAAAGTTAAGCGAAAAAGTTAGAATATATATACGTAGACAAAGCTTATGCGTAGGATCTAACTTACGCGTAAGAAATGTTACGCAGGAAAAAGGGACCTGCGCGAGCTTACGCCAGAGGCGTATTTATACCTTACACGTAAGGCTTACTCATAAGAGTAGACCTTATGCGTAGAGGTCACTGCTACGCATATCCTTCATGTGATACGCCGAGTCCCATTGTAGAACCTTATGCGTAGTAGTTACGCGTGAGGATTTACGCATACGATAACTTACGCCGTAAGGTAATCCTTATGCGAGAGTAACAAATGACCTTGATTCTAATTTTACAGTAGCAAGCCTGAAATAAAACCATCATATCATCAATTTAACAATAGCTTCATATTTACACAAATCATATGAAAAGCTTGTTAAATATTTATGAGAAGTCATATGAGGTCAAACCCTAAGGGTTATGAATTACATGCAAAATTTCTAGCCATGGAATTTGCACCAAACAATTTCTGGTAGTTCTAAGATGTTGTGAGAGTCTATAAACCAAGTTATAACATCTAAATCGTGGTGAATCAAAAATACCCAAACTTATGAACATTAAACCCTAATTCCTTGTTGATAATTAGTGTTTCGGGTTGGTTATAGGCCTGGAAATCATCAATTCATCAACATATGAACATAACACAACAATCTTTATGACCAAAACACTTCACATTTGAAAACACCCAATTGAACTCATAAACCCTAATTTTCAAAAATCATCAATTGTGTTTCGGTGGGTTTTGATGGTTAAAATGATATCATTGATGTATTAGGAACGTTTTGACACTATCCATTTAACCACAAACACACACACACAATGATTGTGTTCATACGCTTATGCTAGAACACATAATCACAAGATAACAAACGTTTTAACCGTGGATTGCTTGAAATTCAAAACCTTAGCTTAAAATTATCTTAAGATCATGAAAACACTTACAAGATGATGATCTTGCACGGATTTCTTGAAACGATTTTGGCGTAGGATTATTTAGGTTAGGAGTAATAAATGTGAAGAGAATGTTAGGTGGAGAGTGTTTTATTAAAAATAACTTTAACATTTTGACATTTTGGTCCCTCTCCACCTTTCCTTTTTAAAACAAAGCCATTTAACTTCCATTTTGGTTACCAAACAAAGATTTTAAGAAAGAAACTTTGACGACACTCCCCCAGACTTAAGAATAATGAAAGGTTATAATTTTAGTCCCAGGAGTGTCATTGAACCGAAAAATTTACCACCATTGAAAAGAAACAACGAGATATGATAACATGCAAGTACGTATGGAAACAAAGTATATAGATTTTTCCCTCAACACTTGATCGGAAAAATACTGAATTTTGAAAGATTAAAGTGTTGACGAAAGAAACGTACTTGCCATGTTGAAAGAAAATTAGATTAGAAGAATATTTTTGTTGTTTTATGAGGTTTTATATTTTTGTATTTTGTTTTTGAAAAATTTATTTACAAAAGAGATTTTGGTTTTTGACAGGTTTTTAAGACTGTTTTAGGAGGTCATCCAATTCCTCTTGAGTCAAACACCTCATACCAATCCGGTGGACCAACTCATTAAACCTAGCGAGGGGCAAGGCTTTGGTGAGAAGATCCGCCAATTGGTATTCGACCCACAAAATATAATTCAACAAGCACTGCTCCACGTGATCCTTGATGAAATGATATCGAAGATCGATGTGCTTTGATTTCGAGTGCTGAACCGAGTTGCACGAGATCGCAATGGCACTGATTGTCGCAGAAGATATCGATTCTCGTCAAATACGTAACCATAGTCTTTGAGTTGTGTTCTCATCCAAATGACTTGAGCACAACAAGACGACATGGCTACATATTCTGCTTCGTTGAGGACAGCGATGTACAATCCTGCTTCTTCGATTGCCATGACACCAGTTTATCACCAAGAAATTGTAAAGCTCCCCGTACTTTTCCTGAGTCTAAGCATCCCGCGTGGTCCGCCTCAAAAGCGATTAGTTCAAAACCGTAATCCTTCGGATACCAGATCTCTAAGTTAATGGTTCCCTTTCATGTATCGGAGGATTCTTTTAGCCTCAGAGAGGTGGGTTTCAGCTTGGTCGCATCGATAACGAGAGCAAAGATATACGCAAAGACAATATCAGTCCTAGTTTGTTAGATACATGAATGACCCAATAATACTATGGTATTTTGTAGGGTCCACCAATTTCCCATGTAAATCGCCTAGCTTTTGGTATGAGCCATGGTGGCATAGGTGTCACAGGATTTCATTCCAAATTTGTTTAACAATTCAAGGGCATATTTGGACCGACTCAAGAAAATACCACGGGGTGATTGATGAACTTGCAGTCCTAGAAAGAATGTGAGTTCACCCATCATGGACATTTCAAAATTTTTCTTCATTAGTTTTGCAAAAGCTTATTGAAAACTTTTTATGTGTAGACCCAAAATGATGTCATCCACGTAAATTTGAACAATTAAGATATGTGCCCCGTGATATTGTATAAAAAGAGTTGGGTCAACCAACCCTTTGGTGAAATTATTAGCAATGAGGAAAGATGATAGCTTATCGCACCATGCCCGAGGAGCTTGTTTGAGACCATACGAGCTTTGTTCAGCTTTGTAGACGGATTCGAAACTCGTGATCAACGAATCCATCGGTTACCGACATAAACCGCTTTTAAGTTGTCCATTGAGAAACGCAGCTTTGACATCCATCCGATAGACCGCCATATTCATATGAGCCGCGAACGCTAGAAATATCCGAACAGCCTCAAGACGAGCAACCGGAGCAAAAGATTCTTCAAAGTCAATACCCTTCCCGACGATAACCCTTAGCCACCGACGCGACTTATTTCTGATAACACTTCA
This sequence comes from Chrysanthemum makinoi, assembly GCA_910596185.1. Taxonomy (NCBI): domain Eukaryota; kingdom Viridiplantae; phylum Streptophyta; class Magnoliopsida; order Asterales; family Asteraceae; genus Chrysanthemum; species Chrysanthemum makinoi. The sequence goes on along the minus strand of OU343219.1, from coordinate 54,698,082 downwards.
AAGATCCAATTTGTTTTTCCAAATCCATTTGAGACCAATGACGTAGACCCCTGCTGGTCTTTCAACCAGTTCCCATACTTCAAGACGTTTGAATTGGTTGAGTTCTTCTTGCATGGATTCAATCCAGCTGTCTTTTGTCATTGCGCCTTTGATGTTTTAGGTTCAGACAGCGCATGTGAGTGCAAATGCAATGTTCACCATCTGAGTGAAGACGTTGTCTTGTAACGACGGGTTGATTCGGGTTGCCAATAATGTTTTCCAGAGGATGGTCTTTGTCCATCTATGTGTGGAGGGTTGATGTTGGTATACATTGTGCAGATTTTGAGGATTCAAATGGTTTGTTGAAGATTCCGACATCCTGTTAGCCTCATTAGCAAACGGGTTAAAGAACGATTTGGATCAAAATCGCAGGTGGGGTACTTCATTCGTAACATCATCACCGTTCATCATTGTTGGAAGCGGTTTGTTCAACCGCTGTGTTGGAGTCAACTGGTGGTGCTTCTTCAACCGTAGTTGTTGTAGCAGGTGTATCGGTAAGAGTATTATCGGGCAAAATGAAACAATGATACACCGAGCACGCTCATCAATATCGCCACCGAACGCCGAGCAAATAACCTTTCCATTTGTTGACGAGTAAGCGGGGGCTTTGTTCACCGATGATGGGGTTTGGGGAAGTTTAAGCGGTTGTGTCCGGTTCCAAGTCTGGTATACTCGTAAGCCATTTCCGTAAGTTCATCAAAATGAGCATGAATCGCTTCCATCACCTCGCTTTGTACGACGATTCCGATTCGAAACCTTTTGAATTATCACAAGATCCAATAAAGACTCCAATGTCAGCTTTGGCTTTGAGCTTTCCAAAGTCATCACGATCATTATTCGGATAGCAAAGAGATCCAAATACATGAAAGTGTTTTAGATTCGGTTTCTCATGTGGACAAGCTCAAAAGGTGTTTTGTTGTATGCTTTGTAATCATAGAACGGTTTTGAGTATAGCATGCAAGATACGCCGCCCATAAGTAATCTGGAAGTTTAGCATTGATTAACATTGTTCTGCGCCTTCCACTAACGCTCGGTTTCCTTCGACAACTCGCTTTTGTTCGTGTACGGCAATAGATGTTTGATGTCAATTCCCACTTTCTCATAGAATTCACGAAGAGTTTGATTAACAAATTCGCCTCTATCTCTGCTCCGATTAGTCTTTTTCAGATTGAACTTGTATTTTCATGAGAAAGGTGATGATCATTTGTGGAGCTTGATCTTTGCTTCAAAGAAAGTAGACCCAAGTCCGCGGAATAGTCATCAACAATTACTAAGATGTAGCGTTTGCCATTGATCGCTTGCACGCGCATCGGGCCACACAAATCCATGTGAAGAAGATGAAGCACATGCCGAGAGCCGTGGTTCCACCTTTGAAGGAAATTGAGCACGAGTGCTTTTGCCTTGTTCACAAGCTGAGCAAAGGTGATCTTTAGAATACCGAAACCGTGGGAGTCCTTCAACTAGTTTGTGTCGAGCAAGGTTGGTGATGGTTTGAAAGTTTAGATGTGAGAGACGCACGCGTTACATAGCCGGATTTTGTTGATGTTTCCTTTGAAAGTAAGCAGATGGGAGATGAAGCAACCATGTCTTGCATAGAGATAGTGTAGAGACTAGAATTACGCGATCCATACATAAGGTCATTTCCTTGTAGATCACTAATGAAACAAGTTTTCTCCCTGAAAGCAACCTCCAAATCTCCATCACAAAACTCCACCTACCGAAATGATTATGACCGAGGCCTTCAACATAGTAAACCCTGCTAATTTCGATGTTCCCATTGACATAGTCTCCGTAGCCCATGATAGCCGCTAAGTGATCATTCCCTAACCGACAAGGCTCAATGAACTTTGCAATTAAGTTTGATAACAGTTTAAGATTGCCTGTCATGTGTCGGGAACATCCGCTATCAACAATCCAGAGAATGATCTCAGACACCTGCATTACATACAAACGACACAGATGGAATAGAAGTAGATGTGGAACCCGAAATGTTAGAGGGTTCCAAAGCGCTTATAGTAGATATACAAACATCAATAGCTTTAGGTATCCACTTAAATCCTAGTGTGTTATATATCCATTTCTCCCATCTCCAACTAGTATTTGCTTTAGTCTTAGTGAATGCACTAGGTGGTACTACATTCCTAGGAGGTGAAACTGGAGCTACAGGACAACAATGCTTCTTAGAATCTAAAGATGGCGGTCTACCGCAATGCACTTAGAAAGATTAGTGGGCCTAGAGGTATTCTCGTTCTTAGGATTCCTTAAACGAGAGATGATAGCTTTAGCAACACATTTATCATGACAATCGGAATTCATACTTTTACCACAAATAACACAAGGTGCATCGATCAATATCAAAAGTACTTAACGGTTTAGCATTCGTTACATCACTATTTCTATTACATTTGCCGAACGCAATATCTATAGTGGAGGCAACGTGAGTCTTATTCATAGTCCTAGGGTGTTCTTCTACTTTAGCATTCTTGATTGATCTTTTCTTAGGTCGCAACTTCCTATTCTTCATTTGAGTGCTCCTAGGCCGTGAAGTGCGGACGTTTGGAAAAGATGCAACTATTCCTGTTTCAAGAGAAGGAAGCACGCTAGCAACTTGTGATTTAAGGGATTCTAGGTTCATGAGTACTAAGTGTTACAGGGGCTAATCTCTTAATGATGGTTGGCGGAAGTTGTTCATACTTTCCTAACATTTCTCTTAACTTGAAGATAGTGTGAATCGATCTTGATTTTCGTGACCTAACATTTCCAAAAAATGCATAACTTTGTTAGTGTGTGCAAGATAATGATCAAGTTCATTTGATGCTTCATCACGAGTCTTTTGAGTAAATCAAATATGACACCATATTCATTTTTAACTTTTACAAGTTCTTGTTCATATTTTGAGATTTGACACTTAAAAGACACGCTTTGATCATCCGCTTGCTCAATTTTAGATCGAAGATTTTGCACGCAACTTGGCGATTTTGTGTTGAAAAGCAAGTTGTTGATCGTGAATATCTTTTTGACACCAATTAAGACGACGAATTGCATTTGAAAGTTCGTTTGACAATCGCTTGTTTTCAACTTTTAAGGACTCGACCGCACATTATCGTGTTCTCAACATTTACCACGTAATCAACAGATAGCAGAGATATAATCAAATGCATATGACAAAGAATAATCTAGCACAACATTATGGACATCAGCACATATGACATCTTCCAAGAGTCGATCAACATCTTTCTCAACAGCTTTTTTACGCTTAGTGTTAGAAATAGATGTTTCGCTTTTCTAAAACGACCTTCATCAATCCAAGTTCCTTATGAAAGTCCCTTTCCCAAGACAATGCACAACTTTTCAATTTTTAACATTTGGTAAAAGATTTTTCTGAAAAATGTCTCTTTGTTCTCGCGCTAGAGGCGATTGAAAGTGTTGAACTTTGATTTCGGAATGATATTCTATCTCATGTTGTAAAGTTTGAGGTCACCATGAAAATGTCAAAATATCGAAGAATTTTGCGATTTTCATGTTTTGAGTTTACTTCACTGATGGAAGGTAAAGGACCATAAGTTTGTGCATAATCTGGTTGGGGATTAACATTAGAAGACTCGTGTGTTTTGATGATAACCCTTGGTGTGTTAGAAGAACTGCTGGTGTGACGTGTGACCGCTTTTGAATTGTTAAAAGGTTTGTTGTAAACAACTTTTTCTAATTTTGATCGACTCTCGCCTTCTGCATCTAATTCCTCTTGACGATGATATTCAACAACACTCATAAATGTAATTATCAACTTTATATTCTCGTGACCGAAACTTCAGATTTGGTTTGAATATTTTTGTTGAAAGCTTAGGTTTGTAATCAGCAAGATTCGGTCCATATCCATTTGGATTGGTTTTAAAGTAAACTTTTCAATGGCTGTGACCGACTCGCCATGTTTGTAAACAACAGCTTTAAACTCTTTAAGTTTGTTTTGCAAGCCGATGATTTCTTCAAGATGATCATCTATTCGTTTCGTTGAATGCTTTTTGTATGCAGAGAACTGTTTTTGACAAGTTAACAACTCAGCCTTAGCTTTTTGATTTTCCAAGGTGAGAGCGTTAATTTGCTTTTTATGTTCATGTTTCAGCTTGTTCTATTTCGCATAACAAAGCATTCTTCGCGGCTAGATCACATCTGCCTTTCTAAATATTTTTCGTTTTGATAAGATTTGGCAAAGGCTGCTTCAAAACCGTTTTCACGTTTTTCTTGAGTTTTGAAAAGTTGAGTTGCTTTTGTAAACATTCAAAATCCTTGGTTAACAGTGCATTTTTGCATTTCAAGTCCCGATTAATGGCATGACATTTTTCCACTATGGTTTGTTGGTCTTGTATTAAACGAGCAAAATCTGAATGAGGCAAAAGTTAAGGCGTGTTCAACGTGAGTCTCAACATGATCATTACTGAGATCCTCAAGTATAACCACGGAGTCAATTTGATTATCAAGGAAACCGTTGGTCATCTTGATCGTCAAATATAACTACGGAGTCTAGTTGAAAATCGTCGGAATGAGATGTGGATGACTCATTTTGAACATTCCGAGCCTTGCCGGATTCGGATGTTGGCGGAGATATGAGATCGAGATAAATATGGTTTGTTCGGTACTGAGACAAGCCACGCTGTCATACATGGGCCTGTCACCATGTGTAACTCATGCATATTAGCCATCAACATAACAGCTGCATTGGCCCGCAAGTCCTCCATATCATCATCCGAGTCGCAGATTTGCCATAAAGCTCGTTCTTTGTCTCGTGAGAGTTCCACCAGCTTCATCCTTAAGAGCCAAAAGAAGAGCCTCTTTGAAATAAGCACTGGCCCTAGTCCTTGGCTTTGGGCATGCATTAGCCAGGTGTCCCTTCTCATTGCGTTGTAGCATCGAAGACCATTCAACCCATTCTGAGCATTTCCCTGTTCCACCACTCGAGCTCGATTGTTATTCCTACCCACAAAGATTAAACCCTTGACCCCCATCCGACTTAATTATAACCACGATTCTAAAATTCAACTCGTCCATTGTTCACAACAGCTTGATTCCTTGTATTAGATGAGGAACTAATACGGTTGTTGGATTTGTTGGTATAACGGCTAAAGGCATTAGCAATCATAGCAAATCCTTGTTGCTGTGCTTCGAACGGATCAGATTCCTCATTAGCTTCAGCTTGAGCATTGTTGTTGTTGTATGGAACCAATTGATTTTGTTGAGATGGAGGTTGTGAAGGATCATGTGGTGATTGTGTAGCTTGGTTGAGTTGCTGGTTGAGGAGAATAACTGCTTTGAGCATATAAGGCAAGTTGTTGATTTTCCGGATGTGTCTGTGGAGCAATTTGAGCACGGAGAATCCTTTCCCTATCAACTTCCTTTTCATGAGGCTTCAAGTAATCGCATAAACAATCCATATGTAGATTAATGCATGTTTTTCGCTTGACGGAGAAAAATGACATACTTCTCCCATTCAGAACCAAGACTACTCAGGAACTTAGTATTCACCGCAATTCTTGGCATGATGATGTTGTGTTTATCCAAATCATTGATGATGTCTGAAAACGGTGATGATAGGACTCTAGTGTCTCTCCATGTTCAATCATGAAGTGTTCATAAGCCAAGTAAATTTTGGATTCCAAATCTTCCTGATTGAGTACAGATCCTTCCATAAGAAGACGAATATGATCCCACATTTTCTTTGCAGTCTTTTGAGCATCAACACTACTAAGAATTGGGTTTGGTAATCCTAAGAGGATATATTCCATTGCAAGCTCATCTCCTTCATAGTGTAGAAGTTCTTGAGGATTCAAGTCCGCAACAGTAGCAATGTTCGTTTGTTCATCTCTTGGTGGAATGGCATTTGGATCTCCGGTACAATGACAAGAGGCATCTCAAATGGACCTTCCAAGATAACCTTCTTTAAGAACTTTCCATGTGGCTTCTTAGATCACAAAACCTAAAGAACCTTATCACCCATTGATCGTAGTTTCATGGAGTGAGCATTGGAGGTCTATCAAGTGATCCAGCCTCATGAATTGATTGTTCGCAAAGCTTACATTGAAATGGTTTTCAAAGCTTAAAGCTTCAAATATCTTTGCAAACCAAGTGGGTTCCTTCATAGTGTTCCTTGATGGATGTTGATTGAAGTCATTTGTGTACGTTTGAACTTGAAGACTTGGTGGTGGTTGAACCATTTGAGGTTGTGGATTTGCAGCAAGTTGTGGAGTATGTTGTTGATTAAATTGTTGTTGATAAATTGCTTGTTGTTGATTCCATTGTTGATGGAGTTAGTTGTTGTTGACGTTGAGGATGAGGATAAGTGTAGGGAAATAGTTAGAGTATGGTGGTTGTGACATGTTGATAAACTTGTGTTGGTAAAATGGATCTTTGTAGTCGAATGAACCTTTGTTGATGAAGTATCCTTAGGCGTAGAAATCACAATAACCAAGTAGCACTTATGCGTAAAACACCAAAGTTACGCACAATAAGAGTTACGCCAGAATTTAGCTTACGCGTAAGTAAGGAAAAGACACTAAAGTTATGCGTAGACAAAAGTTAGGCGTAGAAAGTTAGGCGTAGGATTATCTTATGCGTAAGACTAAGCTTAGGCGTAAGAAAATCTTATGTAGGATTTCTACTGCAGTTTATGCTTATGCGTAATTTTAGGGTTTTATTCAAATGATCTTTTACACTTCACAGAGCAAAAGATATCCAAAGTCGACGTATTTTCAGACTTATCCAAGTAAGAAAACACGGAATAAACCACTAAAATGAAGATCAAACCAAGGAAATACTTACGCGTAGTTTTAGGGTTTTACTACGCGTAGATTACTCGTAAATTGATTTGCCAAAAGATGTTTCTAAACCAGTTTTTGTGTGATGAAATAGCTTCAATAACACCAAAAGACACAAAAGTGTGAAACTTGATGAACCAAAACTCTTAAAACAGCTTACGCGTAGAACACCACCCACCTAATAAAAACTAGCTCAAAACAATGATCCACGCATAAAGTTTGAAACTTTTGCCAAAAACAAGTATTTTAACACCTTAAAACGTTGAAAGTACAAGAATCTTGGATTAAAAAGTGTAAAACAAGTTTTTAAGCTGAACCAAAGTGTCACTCACTTTTACGCCAGAAGACCAAAAAACTTCAAAAACAAACTTGTTCACCCAACTATTTGGCGATTGATACCACAAGTTAGGTCACAAGTTTTACAACACAAGCTTATAAGAAAGATAGAGAGGCGATTGAACAAGAACCAAACACACATACACGATATAAGTAAGACCGTTATGTAGGTGATATGTGAAAGGAATAACTTGAACAACCAACCTTCAAATGAAGGTTTACATATTTATAGGAGGGAAGCTAGGGCAACACTCCTAGTTCCCTTCCTTTTCCTATGGGCTTGGGCCTAAGCTCATGGGCCTTCTACATAAGCTTAGGCTAATAACAAACATAAAGGCCATAATAAGCTAACTATTACATATGAGTAACTAACACTTGAATAAGGTTTAGGAGTGATTCCAACATTTGTTGGATAGTCAGAATGGTTTGTTAAAAATCATAGGGTTTGCAAACCATTTATGTCATTGTTAAGTGTTGTATGGTCATCAATTCACCACATGGTTTTATTCCTTTTGGAATCCAAGAATTGACTACTCACATGTATATGGTTTGCGGGTAAAGGCAAAGGAATACCATATTTTAAAATCAGTTCACCAATTTTAAGAATTGACTAGTCCCTATAAACGCTACGTAAAGACATTTCAAATCATAATGGTTGCTGATTTGATAATAAATCAGATGGTTATCAGTGTACCATGGTTTTCGAACTTAAACATTGGCTACTCCAAAGAGTGATGGCTATTGAAGAGACATCAAATCCATTATTTTCAATGATTCACCTCTCACGTGAGCACACACTGATGATGAGAATAGTTTGAACCTAATATGTTTTGATGTACATGTTGTCATTTGTTGCTGCAAAGATCCGAGTTTCAGAGTTTAACCATCAAAGAGATGTTTTTGTTTTGATTCTTTGCTGATGATGTTCGAGTACAATCCTCTAGTGCTGCAAGGTTACAGATCTATCAAGAAACTGGAACTTAACCAAGTCAAATTCCAGTTTAGGGGAGGATTGTTGGAATTATGTGAAGTATAAATCATGCTGATATATCGCAATGGATTCCCTGCTGATGTAGCTGGATCTACTGAAGACATGATTCTCATGAAGTTATATTAGTCGTAGTTGTTTTGAGATAGTATTATTCCGTATATTCTAGAATTAGTTAGGATATGCATGAGCTTTATTAGGAAGTGATTGTGTATATCTTATTTAGTTTTATGTTTCTTAGAGAAGAAGTTAGGGTTCCTTGTCTATAAAAGGAACACAATAGAATGAATTATGTATTAGACGTTTACATATTATTAATATAACGATCCATAGAGGATCAAAGAGTTCTTAGTTATCTGTGTTTTATACTTGTGTTTATATTCCGCTAAAGAATACAAGTTGTAGAGATTTTCTTTTAGTTTGTTTGTGATTACATAAGCAATACTAACGATCTACGAAGCTCAAGATCTATCAAGGTCTAATAGTTTTCAACATAACAAAACCATTGATTATGAAGCCAAGTATAAGAAAGCTAAAGCTAAGCTTGCATTGCTTGAGGCCAGTCCCTCAGAGACAACAACAAATGTTAAAACTGTGCAGGGCAAGAACAAAGGCCTCGTTGCTGAAAACCTTTGACTGGATGAAGAGCCAGTCTCATCTGATGATGAATTGGTACGTCAAGGCACTGATGGGATCTCTCGAAGAGGATTGTGCTAGTGTTGGCAAGAATCATGCTAGGAACGGGGAATGGGTCAACATCACAATGAAGAAGGTAAACATTTTACTTTCTATGGATGATGACTTGATTGGTAGTCCTATATGAATTATCTAAATGTAGACCTTAAGTTTGTAGAAGAGCAAAGATGAATCTTTTTCTAAGTACAACAAGTTAAGTTTTGAATTGAAATGTGTAGGATGAATTGCTTATTTTAAAACAAGCCAAGCTTGAAGCTGTCACTTTGCAAATTCAAAACACTGAACTCATTAAAAGAAATCAGAATCTTCAAGATGAACTTAAAAAGGCAAATGATATTCTTAATAGTTGGACTGCTAAGAATCCTTGTAGGGTCTTTGATGCTTGTGGGACCCCCAGAGTGCAAGAAGAGAGTCATAGGTGAAGATCATCTCCCTGACTCTCTCAACAAAGACCGTCTCCTAAAGCATATTGTGTCCGGTGGCATGATTACAAATATGTTGACTAGTCCTAATTCCAGTGATTGGATTGAACGGGTTAATCCTGAGAGTAAGCTTCCAAATTTCGATTCTGGAAGGATTCTAGAGCTGAAAGCCAAGCTCTAAAGAGCATGCTTGGACTCCCTGATGTGCCCAGTAGTACTGAATACATCTCTGAGTCTGAAGCAGAATCTCAAGCACCGCTTCCACCACTGAAACCTCTTCAGGGTGCTGCTCCAAGCTCTGAGCTTACTCCACTGCAATTCAATCCTCATTCACCAAAAGAAAGGTCCGGAATTGGTAGAACCATCCCAAAAGACCAACAAAAAAAACTCAACAAGAGTCTACTCCTACTGAGACTTCAACATCCTCTGTCCCCACTGAAACTGACCAAATTCAGCAACTGACTGAACTTGTGAGGAAGCTCACTGAAAAAATGGAATCCATTGAAAAGGTCCCTGAACCAATCAAGGAGACAAAGTCAGCTTCTCTCCAGCCTCAAAGTCAAAGTCTACCTCCAAAAACAAACAAAAGTGTGAGCTGTGTCATTACACCAGCCATACCACTGACAACTGCTATAGAATCCTTTTTGCATGATCTGCAAAAAGGATGATCACAGAACTGCAGACCACTCACAATATAGTATTCTGTCATGAAGCAAACTATACCAAAGTTGGTCATCACGTATGCTTCATCCTCCAAAGACCGCTCCCAAAAACAGAGCAAAACCTTTTCTTCTGTGCCCTCACTGTGGGTTTAATGATCATCATCAGGATGATTGTCTCATGAATACATGCTGTGATATTTGCGGTAATCCAGCTCATGAGACATCCCAACATGACAGTGTCATTCATGCAAGGAGAAATTCCAAACAACCCAGAGTCACTGAGTCATCCTCAGCCTCTAAATGCAAAACCTGTGGTAGCACATATGCACACAACCACTGAACATGAGTCGATTGCAAATTTCAAAGAGACCTTGAGACCCAAGCCCACTAGTAAGTGGGTCACTAAGAGAAACTAATTCAGTTTACTACTTGTGCAGAGACATGCCAGGGAGCCTATTTGGCATCTAGACAGTGGATGCTCAAGAAGCATGACTGGTGTAAAGGAATATCTGCACAAGTATGTAAAGGAACTAGGGTCCAAGGTAGTATTTGGTGATAACTCATCATGTCCCACTGAAGGTTATGGTTCAGTAAACTGCAAAGGAATAATTTTCTCTAGAATAGCCTATGTCAATGGTCTCAAATACAATCTCATCAGTGTCAGTCAACTATGTGATGCTAAATACATTGTACAATTCAATGATAACCAAGGTACCATTTTCAATGCCAACAAGGAAGTTGTGTTGATAGCTCCTAGAAGAGATGATGTTTATGTCTTAGACATGTCAACACTCTCCCAAGATGGAACGGTTCTCTTTGCTAAAGCCACTGAAGCTATCAATTGGCTGTGGCATAAGAGACTCTCACACTTAAACTTCAAAAACCTCAACAACTTGGCAAAACAAAACAATGTCCTTGGCTTACCATCACTGGTTTTTGCAAAAGACAAACCATGCTCTGCTTGTGAAAAGGGTAAACACCACAGAGCATCATTCAAAACCAAACAAAATTTCTCCATCAAAAGCCGCCTTCACCTCCTGCACATGGATCTCTCGGACCTGTCACCCCAGATCAATCCAAGCATGAGAAGTATAATCTTGTCATTGTTGATGAGTTCTCAAGATACACTTGGGTATACTTTCTTTCCAAAAAGAGTCAGGAAACTGATACCATAATGTCATTCATCAGGAAGATTGAAAATCAGAATGACATTACAGTTAAACAAATCAGAACTGACAATGGTACTGAGTTCAGAAATCAAGAGCTTGAGAGTTTCTGTGATGAAAAGGAAATTTCCCAAAAATTTTCATCTCCATACACCCTTGAACAAAATGGGGTAGCTGAAAGGAAAAATAGAACTCTCATTGAGGCTGCTAGAACTATGTTAAATGGCTCAGCCCTCTCAAAGCATTTCTGGACTGAAGCAGTCAAAACTGTATGTTACACTCAAAACAGGTCAATCATTGTCAAAAGACATAATAAAACCCATATGAGATCTTCAAAGGTAGACTTCCTGACATCAGCTATTTTCATGTGTTTGGATGTCCTGTGTTCATTCATAACCACAAGGATCATCTAGGCAAGTTTGATGCAAAAGCTGATGATGGATACTTCTAGGCTACTCACATCTCCTCCAAAGCCTTCAGCGTTTTTAACACAAGGAGACAACAAGTTGAGGAAACCTTTCATGTCACCTTTGATGAAAGTGCTGAAAGCATCAGGTTCACCAACACCTCAGTGGAGGAAATAGGAATTAATAACTCATCAAGATATCCTCCTGATGAGTACAACAATGAATTCAATTCCTCATATCAAGCTGATGCTGACATCTCATATTATGTCTTACCTCACAACCTACCCCAACCAACCATCAGGTGAGTTCATTGATAATCAGGTCAGTCCCTGCGGGATAGGAAACACTCGATTCAAATGATCAGGAACCTGTAACTCATTAACCTCACCCTGAACAAGACATCTCTACAGATGTTCTGTGATTCTGTGGCTCTTCCACCTGAACTCACATCTGAACTCCCAGTGACATCTTCAAGCTCAGATCCCAGACCACAAAGTAAGTGGACAAGATCTCGGGACATTGAGCTTGTAAACATCATTGGTGAACCCACTGAGGGCATGCTCACTAGAAGCATGGCTGCTAATCTAACTGCAGCTTTAGCTAATGAATGTCTATATGCTGATTACCTATCAGATATAGAACCTAAAAGTGTCACTGAGGCCCTTAAACACCCAAGTTGGTTCAGGCTATGCAAGAAGAACTGCAAAAGTTTGACAAAAACAAGGTCATGACCTTGATCAAATGTTCTCAGGATGTAGTAGTCATAGGAATGAAGTGGGTTTTCAAAAACAAAACTAATGAAAATAGCACTGTCATTAAAAACAAAGCCAGACTTGTAGCCAAAGGTTACAGTCAACAAGAAGGCATTGACTATGATTAGACATTTGCTCCTGTTGCAAGAATGGAAGCCATCAGGATCTTCCTTGCTTATGCAACATACATGAACTTCAGGGTCTACCAAATGGATGTTAAAAGTGCATTCTTAAATGGTGATCTCAAGGAAGATGTGTATGTTCAGCAACCCCAAGGCTTTGAGAGTAGTGAATTCCCTGACTATGTCTCTGCAGCTTGACAAAGCCCTCAATGGACTTAAACAAGCTCCAAGGGCATGGTATGAAACTCTCTCAGCCTTCTTGATACAAAACAAGTTTGTCAGAGGAAAGATAGACAACACACTGTTTGTCTATAGAACTCAACAGATGTGATACTAGTCAAAGTGTATGTTGATGACATCATCTTTGGCTCAACAAACTACAAACTCTGCAAACAGTTTGAAAACTGATGACAAAGAAGTTTGAAATGAGCATGATGGGGGAACTCACATACTTTCTTGGACTACAAATCAGGCAAACTGATAAAGGAATATCCATCAGTCAAGAGAAATACACCGGAAATCTCTTGAAGAAATATGAGATATATGACTGTGCCTCAGTGAAGACTCCAATGGTCCCACCTAACAACCTTGGACCTGATCTCACTGGCAAATCAGTCAATCAAACTCATTTCAGAGGGATTGTTGGATCACTGATGTATCTAACTGCTTCTAGACCAGACATCCAATTCTCACTCTGTCTAATAGCAAGATATCAGTCCAATCCTAAAGAATCCCATCTCACTGCAGCCAAAAGAATACTCAGTACCCGAAGGGAACCCCAAATCTTGGACTCTATTATCCAAAATGCTCAGGTTTGATCTCAAGGGTTACTCTGATTCTGATTACGCTGGCTGCAACATGGACAGAAAAAGTACTCCAGGGTCCTGTCAATTTCTTGGAGGAAAACTGGTTTGTTGGAGTGCTAAAAGCAACAATCAGTGGCTATGTCCTCAGCTGAAGCTGAATATGTAGGTGCAGCAGATGTTGTGCCAATGTTTTATGGATGAAAAGTCAACTCAGTGACTATAACATCCATTACAAAATGGTGCCCATCTTCTGTGATAACACCAGTGCTATTGCAATCTCCAACAACCCCGTCCTCCACCAAAGAACCAAACACATTGATATCAGGTATCACTTCATCAGGGATCACATAATGAAAGGAGACATAGAACTTCATTTGATCCCTTACGAATATCAATGGCTGATATCTTCACCAAACCCTTGGATGAACCTACCTTCAGGAGACTGAAACCTGAATTGGGAAAGCTTGACATTGAAAGTCAAGTATCTGAAAACCAATCTCAGTAAGTTCTCTGAATTGGTCCATCCTCCCTGAACACCCAAAATTAAACCTCTCAGAATGAGTAAGACTCATTCATGGTCCCTGACATTTGACAAAGAGCATTGAATGAGTAACTAAATGATCCAAGTATCAGTTACTTAAATGTCCTAGGTTGGTAACTATGCTAATTTAATATAGGAATATATGTCTCTTTGTCTTACTGTCATCCCACTTGGCATTTAATGCCTCCTCTCACAAGAATATCAAATTGATATTTTATCTCTGCAAAAGTGCACTTTTACTGTGCACTGCAATCGTTCCTTGAAAACGAGATTTTACTGCGGGTAATGGAGTGGTAGCATTAAATGTGGATATTCTAACGTTTTTCAAAAACCGACTCTTAATATTCCCATTTATGCACAAATCACCCCTCTTACCACTCTATAAATACCCTCTTCCAACACAAACAAACACACACAAATTATTTTCTGCAACAAAACTCTGTTAAAATCATTTCTAAAACTCAAAAACATTTGTGTGTGCTCAAAAACTCTTAAAACCTCTTTTGAAAAACCTTCTTGTAAACATTTACAAAAGTTTTTCATCACAAACTTGAGAGATAAAAAAAAAACTTTGATTATTCTAGTCAAAATATTTTCAAAACCCTAAAATCTTTTAAATGGAAATGGCTAGAACTCAATCTCTCCAGTTTGCTTCTCAGTGGATAGGGGATCTTACAAACGTTGAATTTAAAACTAATAATGTCATAGGCAACTTTGAATACCCTGAAACTGTCCCAGCCTACAAACACATTATGAAATTTTTGTTTAATTGCCCACTGAAAACGGCCTTTATTCAGTGTCCCTCCATTATTTACCAAAATCTCCTCAGGGAATTTTGGGCAACAGCCAATGCCTATGACCCGACACCCTCCACTGATGAGAACAACCTCAGACCTCTCAGGGAATATCTCATCAGATTCAGTCTTCACGGGGGGCAACAACAATTCACCCTGGATTACAAAACGTTTTGCACTTCAACAGGGTTAGATTATAACAAAGGAGTTTATGTCGCCCATCCTGAACCCTCCACAGTGAAGGATGGGTTAAAACAAATCGTTTTAGATCCAACGTTTTTGGACAGTACCCCAATCACCAAAAGCTCATTTCCCGTGGCTTGGAGGATCCTATTCACTTTTGTGATTCAGGTCCTCGACGGGAACCACTCATCCACTGAACAAGTTAACTCTATTCAGTTGATGATGGCATACTGCTTAATGAATGGGGTCACTGTCGACATAGGGGAGATCATTTACAGTGATCTCGTAACCAAGCTACAGAGCAAAACTAGGACGAAATACGTTTCGTATCCTAGGTTTGTCTCTTGCGCTTTGCAAGTGTTAGTGGGTTCAAACTACCCTCAGGATGAAAAATTTGGTGCTTTACCAGGCTTCCTGAGCCAATCAAATTTTCAAAAAGACCCATCCCTTGTCACTCCTATTGAATTGACGGCCCATATGGTTGCTGTAAACAACCAGGAGGGATCAGTGTCTCCAAACCCTGCTCCTAAAAAGAGAAAGGGGAAGTCTCAGACTGGGACTAAGACTAAACCCAAGTCCCAGGGCCCTGAGGCTTCAGGAACACAGCCTAAAAGGCACAAAAGGCCCGAGACTAAAAAGACACCCACTGATGACCAGGCAACATCCACCCCCGTGACAACGAAGGACACTGATACATCACAGTCAGTGCCCTTGGTCACAACCACTACTCCCCAAGATCCAGAGGGACACATACAACCCGCTGGTAGGGGAGCGCCTTCCACAACGCCCAGTGATGACATTAGCAAATCCAAGCCTTTGTCTGAGGGCACACTGATCGATCCCAAAGACTCAGAGGGAATCAAACAACCCGCTGATAGGGATACAACTATCACTGACTCTGCTAAAGGCACTGGGAAACGCCCACCAGTGTCTCAGGGGTCACTGGGGGACAAAGACTCGGAGGGAAAGGAACAACCCGCCGATACGGAACCCACAACCAATCCTGACTCCAGCGAAGGCACTGGGAAACGCCCACCAGTGTCCGAGGGGTCAACGGGGGACAAAGACTCAGAGGGAAACATACCACCCGCTGATATGGAACCCATCACCAACCCCTGGTTAACTGTTGCTGATGTTACTGGCATACTATTTTCAGAAGATGAGCTTGCTAAAACTGATGATGAAGTTTTATCAGCAGGGGAAGAAGTGGACGCTGAGGATCAATCTGAACAAGAGTCTCAGCCTGATCCACAGGAGCATACTGAATCACCATTCCAGCATGAAAATGATGACTCCTCTTCCTCCACTGATGAATTTGAAATATTTGATAATGTTCTCCCACTTACTGAAAGGCAGCTTGTTCAGTGGATCACCAAAGCTTCAAGAAGGTTATATTCTGGGGTCACTGAAACATTGTGGGAGCAACACACTGAGGCTGCTGCAAGTTATGCTGATCTAAAGGCTGAGGTACATGGCTTTGATGAAAATGTTCATGAGCACAGGGATCTGATGTATGACAACCTTCACAGACTAGATGACAACATGGCTAAATTCCTCGGCATCTTCAAGGTGGTGTAGGTACAAAGCTTGATGAAATCAAGGAATTTGTCAAAGAAGACCCAACACTCAACTCTAAAGTGCTTGAGGCAACTGAGGCGTACTTGAAACAATCCTCAAGCCTCACTGAACTGCTCGATATGCTCAAGTCTGCCAATGTTCAGGGTCTTCCATCCTCAGTCTAGTCACTTCAAACTACATTGGACTCTTTGAATACGCAGGTGGCTACTTTGACTCAGGCATCCTCATCTCTGGCTTGGAATCTTGGGCCCAGAATGACTGCTCTGGAAGGTTCTCAGTCCCCCTCAGCACCAACTCCAACTCTTGCCCTCACTGTAGCTCCGGCAATAGTTGAGGGGGAGAATATTGCTGAAGAACCTCCTTCTCACACTGAGGGGGAGCCAACACCATCAACATCAGTGGCTCAAATCTCATCATCACCACCAGTCTCAGCAACACCTATCTCATCAATCCCACCAACAACATCAACAACAACAACACTGACAGTAATCACACCAATAACAACAACACCACCACCCCTGGTAGCAACTTCATCTTCCTCAGGCCAGGACAAAGGAAAAGGCAAAATGACAACTCTTGAGCCTGAGAAGATTCCCTACAAAATCGGCGACACTGAATACCTTCTCACACCTCAACAGCTTAGTAAATATCTTGCTAAAGAAGAACAGAGATTGAAACAAGCTGAAGAAGATAAGAAGAATAGAGAAGCACTGGCAAAGGTTGTCGCTGAAGAAGCTGAGAACATGGGTATTGATCCTAAGAAACTCCAAAAAGTTCAGGCAGGACAAAAGTTCAAGGAAGCTCAGGCTGCTCAGATGGCTGAAATGAGAAAACAGTTGGAAGAAAAGAAGAAGAAAACTGAAGCCATCAGGCAAAGCCGAATTGAGCATTACAACTGGACAATGACAAGCCGAAGGCTTCCTGAAAGGATCACAGATGTCAGAATCATCCCCAATACCAAACCACTGGCCATGAACGTTTACAGAGGGGATGATAAAAGACACTTCGAGGTTCATGATCCCCTCAAATTCACTGACTTTGGGATCACTGAACTCGATGAGCTTGGTCCAATTATTGAAAAGAAGAAGAATGCGGTGGTTAAGGACCTGATGAAAATGCTCAGTAAAAGATATGAAAGACTGAGGGATTGTCCAGCCCAACTGGGAATTCAGCCCGCCTTAACTGCACCTCAAGGATCTCAACCACAATCATCCACTGGCAAAAGGAAGAGAGTTGAGTTCCAACCTGAGATTAAAGTGCCTGGACTGGAGTGTAATAGGGAGCTGCCTGAAGGAGTGAAATTTGTGAACTGTCTAGTGATTGAGAAGCCTGAAAGAGGGCTATTCCACATTGATGTCTATGGAAACCCTGCTTTTCAAAGATGGAGTGATATTGATCAGGCTGGTGTAGCTGCAATGCTGAGCTACATACCAGTGGCCTCTCAGATCCAAACCCCAGCAAACATCAGATCTGTCAAGACCTTAATGCCAAGATAAGAGACCATCCTGACAGGGAAACACTCATCACTAAGAAAGTCAAGCTTGAAGCACTGGGAATCCATCTGGACTGACATCATTTTGTTTTATCTTTTGTACTAGTGATAGGAACTATGTAATCTGATCAATAAAAGATGTATGTTTTGTTAATTTACTCAGTGTTCCTTATTGTATTCATTAGTACATTCAGTGTAAGAAGAAGCCATTTGCTCACTTACACTGATCAACCACTTAGGCTATTTGTATATCCAAATAGGGGGAGACTGTTGGGTTCAGTAAATACCCAAACCCCTTAATCTAGGATTTGAATAGAAAATAGCCCAAGTGTTTAGTCCGTTAAACACTAATCAGGTCACTGAGTGCATAGCCTCTCAGTGAGTCATCTTCGGGATACTCAGTACGAGGCGTAGAAGAAGTCTCTCCACTCAGTAAGGCGGTACTTAAAGGGTGAAGACTGAGTCAAGAAGAAGATGATGGATTCAGTGAGTGATGACAATAACTCACTGAATCCCCAAGACTCCTCTCCAACTGCTTACACTGAAGACAAACTGAAGTAGAAGACTGAAGGATAAATAGACTGAAGAAAGAGCGGGACAAGGCGGGATAAGTTTGAATCAGATAAGAAGAAGTCCTTATCAACATAAGTCAACTTTCCCTGAATGGCTAACTTACAAGCTCAGTGTCATCACTGAGTTATGGAAAGCAGCCTTGTCTTTTACTTAGAATAGTCTTTGTAAACAGAGACAAAATACATCAGTATTTTGTCTTCTGTATGATGTCATATTTGTCACTTAGGAAAGAGTTAAAACTCATACATGTATAAATAGCATAAGAGATGGAGTGAAAAGATTAAGCTTGTGAATTGTAAAAACACACATACACGCAAGCCATCTTTTCATTCCTCAAAATACAACTTAGTTCCCGAGATAGCTCAGTGAGCTCTAAGAGTTGTGCTCAGACTTAGCCTGAGCTTAGAGAGGAGTCACCCAACTTTGTCATTTCAATCCCAAGTACTATTCTGCAAGTACTTGGGTAACGTATTCTTTGTTGATTTATTTCTAATAAGAATATGATGTTGAAAATTACTCTGTGTGTTTTACTTATGTTAATTTCAGTCATAGTTCACTATTAACTTGTTTTATATATTTAAACTGTTTTAAACGATAGTGAACGGGGAACAACAGTATGATATACTCAAGTCATTTTTAATTAAACACAACTATACCATGGGGTTAGTTGACAACACACTTTTTACTAAGAAAAGAGAGTCACATATAATCATAGTGCAAATATATGTAGATGATATTATATTCGGATCCACTTGTCAAGACATGTGTGATGATTTCTCTAAAATCATGCATGACGAGTTCGAGATGAGTATGATGGGAGAACTTAGTTTCTTTCTTGGTCTACAAATCAAACAAGTAGAAGATGGTATCTTCTTTAATCAATCTAAATACATAACGGAGATGTTAAAGAAATTCGGTCTAGAAGAGTCGAAACCGATTAGGACACCAATGTCATCCGACACCAAACTCACAAAAGATGAAGACGGTGAATCCGTCGATAATACTAAATATCGTGGCATGATAGGTAGTCCTTCTCTACCTCACGGCAAGTAGGTCGGATATCATGTTTAGTGTTTGCTTATGTGCTAGGTTTCAAGAAGACCCTAAAACATCACACCTAGAAGCCGTAAAAAGAATATTTAGATATATTAAGGGTACAACACAATTAGGATTATGGTACCCTAAGGGCACGGGAGTAGAAACAATTGTATATGCAGATTCTGACCATGCAAGTGATTATGTTGACCGAAAAAGTACAAGTGGGGTATGTACTTTTATGGGATGTTGTTTAACATCTTGGTTTTCAAAGAAACAAACGCATTAGCAATATCAACAACCGAAGCCGAATACGTCTCCGCCGAAAAATCATGCCAACAAGCACTATGGATGAAACAAGCGTTAGTCGACTACGACATTCATCTTAGTGACATAGCCATTCTATGTGACAACAAGGGTGCCATAGATCTAAGCAAGAATCCGGTATTACATTCTCGCACAAAGCATATAGAGATTCATCATCACTTCTTAAGAGACAATGTTCAAAAGGGGAACATCTCTATTGAGAAGGTAGCATCCGAAGACAACATAGCCGACGTCCTCACCAAACCGTTGAAGCGGGAACAATTCAACCTACTTCGTCTTGGTCTTGGTCTCATGGAACAAACGTCGTAACTTACTTTTTGACTCTACAAGGTATGTAAACACTAGCCTTCTTCTTTCTGAGTCTAGGATCTCTATTTCACGCACAAAACACAAACAATACTGGAATTTTCAAAACCCAAGATAAGTTTTTCACTTATAATTTTCTTATTTTCTTTCAAAATAAGTACGAGTTACATACACATCCTTCTTTCAAAAGGGTAAAACGTTTGTATTTCACAACATAGAAATCTCTTTTCAAAATGCTTTCTAAAATGATACTTCTTCCCGTATCAATTTCTCAAAAGCAATTTCTCACGTCTAGGACAAATCACTTTTTCATTATTAATACAACGTAAAAAACCCGTTTTCATTGCCTCTCATGTCTTTTGAATGCTAAAGGGGACACATAACCAATATGTGTTTTCGGGTACATTCATTTAAAGCCACAATGAATTAGGAGCATTGGTAACACTAAATTACATACTCAAGTACTAAATATGTGTTTTCGGGTTATCTCACATAATAGTATGCTTTTCCACTTCTAGTTTATTTTATTTTTCTTCTTACGAGTCGAGATAACCGCAACTCCAAATAGTTTGCATATAGGCACACTAGGCAAAAATGTTTCCAAAAGGAAAATTTTGTGCTGCCTGGATCACCAGACCCACAGATCACAGCCTTCATAATGGACGGATCCCTCAATGGAAGGATCCGTGGGATCCATGAGACAGAAGCTGTTTTTATCTTCTATTTTTCTCACTTTGGATGAATAATCCAACAATTGTTTTATTTTGGAGTATGTTCTTTAATGCTTGTGTTCTCATGATCACATGCCTTAAATTCATATCTAATCATTAGATTTTAATCCACATTTTGGGTCAAGGATTCATTACAATGCTTTGTTTTTCTATATATAGAACTCCCAAAATGCTTGCATATTCATCTCATCTTCACAATCAAACAACACCATGTCATTCACAAGCTCTTACAACTTAGATGAATCACCTAGTACAAACAATCATCTTCATGAAACCCAAACCTTTGTACTTCCACCCTCCAAAATACCACAATCAAACTCTAGGATATCCGCACGGATTAACATCCGATCTTGTTGCTTAGGAAAACCATCATCATATGGCTCATCACTATCAAATAACTCACCACAAGATGCTTCCATTATAGTACCTCCTTCATCACCAACGAGTACACCAACTTCATCACCAAATCACTCACCACCTAAAGTCACTCTTTTGGAACTCCTTACGACTCCAACAAGATCTCAACAACCAAAACAAAAATAAATAGCCTTTTTGACATCTCCAACTTCTCCAACCACAATATTCAATGATCTTGAAACATCACCACCCTTAGCTCTCATTAAACTACAAGAACATCTAGGTTCTTTTCCACCACCACTTCCAATCATTCCAGACTTTGATCCGTATTTTCCTATTTTTCCACCACAACTTCCGCAACTCACAAATCAAAACAATCCGGAAGACTTCCGTACTCATTACCCACATCATTTACATTGTGAACATTGCCAATCCACTAGGGAAATTGCAATAGAAGTTAGGGAAGAAATGCGATTCATACTCAACCTCATCCTTGATTGCATCAATATCATTACTCATCCAAACCTCCATCCATAACCTTATGCAAGCATGGAAGGAATCATTACTATTATTTTCTATTTTTAGTACTTTTTGTTTTGGAGTCATTTTCAAGAACAAGTCTTGTTCTTATTTTTACATGCTTGTAGGTGGCATAAATACCACTACACTTTGTTGTTTTATTACAAAAGGCCTTGTTTACATACCTTGGCTCCCAATCTTGATTCTCGTCAATCACAAGATTATTTAAGCATGTTATTAACCTTTCTCTTTGTAAGTTTTTTTCACTTGACGCCCCAAACTAGGGGGGCTACCATCAAGGGGGAGTAAGCAATACGTGGACTAATTTTTCCACACTTTTATTTCTTCGAAGGGTTAACTTTTTGTTTCGACAAAAAAAGGGAGAAGAAGTAAAACTTAAGGGCTTTCAAAACATACATCTATTCTTAAGTTTTACTCATTATAACATTATGTTTTGTCATCAACAAAAAGGGGGAGATTGTTAATACAAATAAACCGTAAAAACGTTTATTAATATTTTGCGATCTCTTTATGTTTTGTTGATAACAAATATAATGTTATCTTAAGTACAATTATAAGGATACATGTCATTTTTGTAAAGCATTTACATATAGCCATTTAAATACAAAAATGTTGTAATTAATCATTTGTTGTAATAGTTTATTAGGATGGGTAAAACCACAACCCATGGATCATATCCATCACCCATTGACCCATACCTATTTGACTAGATACAATGTATTCATTAGATACATTGAATCTAAAGGAAAACCCATGGACCAACCCATAACCCATGACCCATAACTAAAAAATCATTGGGCAAAGAGGAGCGTCCCACGGATCCCTAGGATTACACTAGACGGATCCTAAGTGGGATCCGGGGAACAGTGGCAGAATTTGCCTATAAATAGAGAGTCATTTCTTCATTCTAACTCACCCCTCTTCTTACTAATTCTCTCATATACTCTCATTCTCTTCTAACAAAAGATCACTTGATCTAGAGAGTACTTCCTTCTTTCTTTCTTTATTGATTCTCATATAGGTCCTTCTTTTAGGCGAGATCATGAGCATTCTACAAATCATCCAAGCAAGGGGTCCTTGATTGATTTGTTCCTCCACAAGATTTCTGTAGCGAAGATCTTGTATTTGATATTTCACATATTTTTTGTGTAATAGTCGTGTTGGTTTGGTCCAACGTGTTATGGACTCGGTATTTAGCTTTGTACCGGAAAAAGGTGTAAGCAACGTTGTGAAGGCTTCTCCGCCAAGTGAAGGAGTTTGTTGACATAGTGCTTGAACTCTCGAGTAGGTGACTCGGGAGTGGAGTAGGGCAAGGAAAGTGTCCTTATAGCCGAACCACTATAAATCGGTTGTGTCATTTCTATCCCTTTGCTTTACTTTAATTACTTGCTTTATCATTAGATCTATACTTTCTATACATCCATAAGATCTCACATATTAACGAATCTAAAGTTTTTGAAACTAACTTTAAATCGGCAAAACTATTCAACCCCCCCTTCTAGTTTTCCACACCATAGATAAATCACATAGATTAGTTGACACCGCTTATTGCATGCATGTAATTGAGTAGACTGATAATTTACTTTAGGGGTATAAGTTGCATGTGCAGGGCTAGATGCATGGACCAAGTGTCTAGTCTAACTTAGATAGAAATGCTTTTCTGCACGTTTCTGATGTCACTAATACTTTGCATTTGAATCATTGCACTAATAAACGAATAACTAAATGAATATGGTAGAAGTAATATGGCTAGCATTCTCCTCTTTGATTGATCACAAAACCCGTAAAATAGTTTAATTAGTTAATTAGTTTAATTTATAGTTTTAGTAGTTATAGTTAAATCAATAATCAAAACCCTCTTTTTTATTTGTAAAATTCACTAGGTTAATTATAAACAACACTGCTTCTGAGAACGACCTCTTACTTACCCCACTGGCTACATTGATCGAGTACACTACCTGTGAAAGTGTGTCTTTAGGTATAGTCAGGCAAAATATACATATAAAACTTGAATATAAAAATACCTGCAACTTAACGCATATCAAAGGGCGTCATACTTACAAATAAGTAGGGCCTACTTACAACAATATAAACGAACTTTTGCTTCAGTTTTTCCAGAAAACTGGTTGGTGATATGTGTAAAAGTTTTATAGAACACATTTTGTGTAAAAACAAACAAAAATGACTCTATCGCAATGGCACCAACAACTTTGATGTGTTACAAAAGCTTTAATTTATAAACTAGCAATAACGGTTATCTCGACTAAACACACGGAAATGTATACCCATTCATTTGTAATTTAGTTGCAAGACCAGTCGTCTCAAGGAGTGATGCGTTTTCATATTCAAAATTGGTTTGTAAAGATAGCCTAATGATCATTACTTATCAAAGACTAGTTTTTGTTTAAACTAAGAAGGTTATTCCAAATGGTGTAAATATGTAGCAACACGATAAAGAGTATGTTTGTTTAGGCCAAAGAGACATGAGATTAGAAATGATAAATATGGATAAAGATGCACGCACAAACAAATCATATAAGCAATATATGTTGGGTAATCACAAAAGCAAATATATCTACTGAATATGCATTGAAACCTTTTTGACCTACGATTCTAAGCATATCAAGTGCGTAAAGATTGGTTTGTGGTAAAAAAAACATAACAAATATACTTCTCTTAACCTGGTCGATCAACATAAGATTAAGCATTAAACATAATTATACTAAGGTTGTTTATAGTTTTTTTAACTAATTCTCACAAGATTAACACCGAATTACCATAGACAAGCAATGCGAAACATATCAAAGCAATAGACCTTTCAACCTACTTCTATTACAATAACAAGTTAAACAATAACCAATGATCTTAACATGATCACATCAAGCATACAAGTCATAAATTTAAAAGCGTATATCCATATAGTCAATTCACATCATATCTCCGTAAACGCCTAAACAAACATTTTATGCATACTCCATAATCGTTGAAACAAGACACAACATAAACTCTATAAATTCAATAGCATTCATATTAAAAAGGTAATTGATTGCAACAAAGGTTACAAGAGAATGGTGTCAAGAACTAGTTTTCCCAATCGAAAACTACAAACAAATAACCCAAATCCTTGATTCCTCGAGCCTAACAAACTGTCACTATGCTACTGGAACCGAGAAATGATGAACCAAATTAGTCCAAAGGGTTGTGTTCAAGTGAAATGCCTAAGTAGGATGAACTTGGTGTTAGTTCAACTACCACTTTGGAGCTTAATTTTGTGTAATATTATTTTTTTCTTATGAGTATGTAGAGGTGGCAAGTTGTGTCCAAAATAAAAGAAATAGGCTAAATGAACAACTTTTTAAAAGATATGGGCACATTTAGGCCCCCTCTATTTTTTGAAATAGGCATGTATTGCTCATTTAGAAGTTAAATGGGCGTAATGGGCACATGTTTTTTTCGAACATTAAATTGTTTTTAATGAAAAACGTATATATAGTATATTTAGTTACTCAAATATAAATGATGTGTTATGTTTGAGGATCTTTTTTTTGTCGTTTTAAGTCTTTTTTAAAGCAATTCGTATAACACGTGCCCGTTTAAGCCCGTGCCCGTTTAAGCATGTGCCCATTGGGCTAGTGCCCGTTTAGCCCAATTCCCGGCCCGTTTTGCCACCTCTATGAGTATGGATTAGTTAAATAAGATTTAGAGACGTCCATAATTAAGGTATAATGATAACTTGGGCAAATTATCGGCTCCATAATGAATGCCAAGCTCAATAAAGAGTTATCTCATAACTAATAAAATAGTGTGTCGCAAAATATAATAAGTGCGGCTTACTACATGTTTGAAATAAATGATGCATAACCATCACAGTACGCCATACTTGAGTTGTAAAACCTGCGCACTTGGGTCTTTTTCCATGTTTTGCATCTTTAATCCTTGCCCTTGACGGTCGTTAATTAACCTAATGAGTATTCTTCTTATTTCCGTGATTTTCTCGACATATCGATCCTGCAACAAATATTACTAAGTAAGTATCAAAATTTCTAATAAATTGCATAAATAGTTATAGAAATGATATAATAGCGAGTATATAATATGTATATTTAGAGTGTTATCAATATATAAGGCTTAGAAGCGGTGCATAAACTAGGCTACTTAAGCTTCAGATAATGAGTGTTCTTGGTTTAGTCATGAGACTGATGCAGGTTTTACTGACCAGGTTTTAATATTTATAAAGTCTCGTTATACCTATTGTCTACCCTAATGCACTAACGGTCAGTGTACCCCGGTCGTATGTAGTGTAGTATTCGGTAAAACCGAGGTCGTCCCAAGAGCTATGTGTGTTGGATTATTACTAAGTCTAGGTGTCACATATTTTAATACGATTTAATTAATTAACTAATAACGCAAGTAAAGGCAAAGGTGTAATCAATATAGGAGAGTGGTGTCTAATTACTTCCAATTACTTCAGGTGGGGTCAAAGTCGAGAGGACATCATTTGGTCAATTCGCCCTAACCTATCAACAAAGATGCCACCACTGGAGAAGTCAGGTGTCCCTTCATAAATCCAGTTGTTCCTGGTCCCCTAAGCCGAGTCATTAAGTACCACTACATGCTAGACTTATAATAGTGAGTGCCCGGGCGTTAGCAACTTAAACACTCACCCCCTAATTCTTAAGTTCATCCAAACGGTAGGTGATCAGTTGGTCAAATCGCATAAGTAGAAAGGGTCGTCAGTTGGTCATATCTTACCCTTCCCGTCTCAGTCTACTCACTTAGGGTCAGTTGGTCATATCTCCTAAGCAACTAGCCTCTACCGCCATTCAAAACTACCGAAACAAAGGTAGCTACTAATAAACTATGCATGCATACACTTAGAAATAATTATACGGAAGTAATGTAAACATAAACAAAACAATTAAGGAATCATAACTAGGCCAGCACTAAGAGGTGCTTAGCCACTCATATTAACCATACAAATCAATTCAATAATTAATGTTACGAAATACATGAATCGAAAGTAAAGAAAAGATAAAATGCTAATGCTTATCGTAGGGGAGTGATTTCTCCCTTGGAGATAGCTCTGTATGCTCCTTTAGACCTACCTTTGGCTTCTTCCTACGTTCTTTGGTTGTGATGTGTGGAATGGGATGATTTGAAATGCTGGAAATCGTGGGGTATTTATAGGCCAGATCTGGGTTACGGCGTAACTAATAGAATAGTTACGCCGTAATCCTCTATTTCTTCGTAAATTGCACTAGATCTGCTGGTTACGGCGTAACCTTAGAAGTGGTAACGCCGTATCTTCAATAATTCTTGGTTACGCCGTAGTTTATTCACGAGTTATGGCGTAGTTATCAGCGGCGCGGATCCTCATTTGACCTAATATAGTTACGTTGTAATCTTTTGGGAGAGTTACGCCGTAATCTTCTGATAAGTTGGCTTTATGAGTCACGCTTTAGTTACGGCGTAATCTGAGAGATGAGTTACGCCGTAACTTCTTCAAAATGAGCATACTATGATAAATCTTTAATAGTTCTCCAATTCCGCGTCTCTTTAGCTCCAATGCTCGTAATTTACCTGAAAGAGGAATATAATGGAAAACAAGCATAAATCCATATAAATGATATAAATTATAAGCATTATCGGGGGAAATTGACACTAAATATTCAGGATAATTTGATGTTATCAGAGACTAATCAAGGTATGTATTTGATTATGAAATGTGATGTGATGTTTGTTTGGTTATCAAGCATTTGAATGCAAGTGTTTGGAGGATTAGTGTGGAAAGTAAGTTAATGAGTATGTGGATTGTTAAGTTGGATGGCCATGATATGTATGTATGTATGTATGTATCTGGTTATGTCGTGTATGATAATATATTAATGTGGGTTATTTACTAACCGTTTCGCTTACGGTTTAGTGTTTAACCATTTTGTAGGTACTTATGTGAAGAAAGTAAAGGCTTAGGATTTGGCACAGGTTGGAAGTGTTTGGATATGCATGTAAGCGTAAGTAGGATGCCGAGCTCAATCATGATTGAACCCCCAAGTCGAAGTAAGTGTATTAAGTGTTGTTTTGAAGTGTCAAGTCCAAATCTTGTATGTGAATAAATAGTTATGTAAGCTGTCTAAGTGATTTGGTATAAACGTTGTATTGAAAGTGGGTCCAAACGGGTATTTGACAAATCCCGTAAAGTATGCTTCTGTGGGTTATTAGACCACGTATGTTTATGAAAATGAAGTTGAATATTGTTTTAAGAGTTAATTGCATTTTTGGTCCCTGTGGTATGGCCAAATTGCAAGTTTGGTTCCTAAAACTTTGAAAGTGCAATGATAATCCTCATTTTGAAGTTTGGATTGCAATTTTGGTCCCTGGATAAAGTGAAATGACTAAAATACCCTTAGTCTTATTCAGAGAAGACAAGGGTAATTTGGTTATTTCACACCAATCAGGGACCAAAAATGCAATCCAAACATCAAAATGAGGACTATTATTGCACTTTCAAAGTTTTGGAGACCAAACCTGCAATTTCACCATACCACAGGGACCAAAAATGCAATTAACTCTTGTTTTAATGAATTTTGTTGGTCATTCAGATCGTAATCCATAACAATTACCAAACAAAAAAAAATTTCAGAGGCATGTTGATACAAAGTTTTAAAGAGTGTTTCTTTTCCATTAAATAAGTAAAAAGCTCAAGCCTTTGTTCCCTCCTGTTGTAAAGGAATTAAGTCTAATATAAATATCTCTCCAAAACATTTAATTTAAAAGTCTAATATAAATATCTCTCCAAAACGCTTAAATCAATTTGTTTAATCAAAGTCTCGCTACTCATACGACTTGCAGGGCCCCTGCATAACACATTTTCAAAATCGGTTGTTTTGGCTTTGTCATGTTTCAGTAACAAGGAGTGCTACGATGCTGCCGCGTTACGGCGGAGCATTTTATATTTATCGATATACCTGCTCAGCGTTAAATTGTAGGGAAAGTTGTCGATGTATTGACATTAGAGAAAGCAAATCCAATTACAATGTTCCCGACATCAAACTTGATAAAATAAACAATCTTTTGAGTCACCATGTATCGTAATTGTTGATGTATGGAATCCCCTTTGAACCAAACTGAACCGATCGAACCATGCACAATTTGAACCGCACAAAAGACAATTAGTTAACATATAAACTTAAAAGATACCCAACACCAAAATGTAATCAAACTCTGCTATATTATTTATTTTCAGCATAGCTACTTTTATTATATGCAAGTACCAGCGATTCTTTTTTGCAACAAACAACATACCTTTGATTCCTCATCCCTGATGGAATGCATGCTGAACCTTCCCTTTGTATCGTATAGAAGACGGAAGCTTTCGTTAGTCGTAGGAATTGTCACCACATCTGCAAAGAGAAAAACAAATATGAAAACACTATTAAAGCAGCAACTTTCAATAAGAAAACTTTCCATTCATGTAGTACAAAAAATACATTTATGAGACTGAATCACCAAAGGTTTAAAGCAATATGCATATACCTTGTTATAAATACATACACATCAGTTACAATACATATGTTTTTTAAGAGCAAAGAATAATTTATTCACGCAGTAACATATAAAATTTTCATAAAAAAGCATACCTAAAAATTAAATGACCATCTTTATCTGTAATCCCAATGTCCAACGAAATACGACTTTAAGGTTAACAAACTTGACTAATTAAGCCCTCTTTTCAATCTTGATATTGAACAGCGTGCCTCATAGATCTTGAGCATCTTTCTTTCTTTCGAATCTACCTGCAAGCAAGCTTTCCAAATAAGCTATAAGCGAAAGTAAACACACCCTTCAGAAACCCCAATCTCACAGATAAAATTAACATAGCGGCTCTTACCATTTATATCAATTTTGTGTTTCCAATCGTCTCCACATCTGGTTCTTTGACAGAGGCGATAAAGCTGGTTTTTCCAGTGGTGGTGGATCGTGGAATAGCAGTAGCTGCAGCTGCTACTACAGCAAAGGCTGGACAATTGCCTAGCCAAATAATTGGTCCCATGGTCATGCATTATGAATTGCTTCCATACCTATTGTTGTGTGAGAGTTTTGCATCGCAACATATCTCCTCCTGTAACAGGCATATTGTCAATTAATCTCGGTGGTGAACATAAAGAATTTTTAGTTTTTGCAGTCAATATGACCACAAAGTATCTAGATTTTCGAACCGCATCCTAATCGTTTCTCCATTCACACGCAAATTATCACTCATAACCAAAAGCCAAAACAATCTCAAAATTCAGGCGTCAAACAACGACAGCCCTCATACTAAAAATCCTATCATACAAAAGACTCACAAAAAAGACCGGCAACCGTGCAATCGAGCTCAAAATTTCTGCCTTTTTAAACTCCATCCTAATCATTTCTACATAACCACCTATATCTAGTCATTTACAACAAATACCAGCAACTAATCATATTTTAAAACATTCACACTTGTGCTTGTGCATGCTCGAATAATCAAATAATCCGAATGAAAGATTTTAACTTTTGAACTTAATAAAACCGAAACTGTTGGCCTTAATAATAATTAATAGAAGTGATGGTCATTCACTTTTAGGAACTTTGTAACGTGTGTTAGATATCGTACTAGAATAGTCAACGGGCTCGCGGATTGGGCTAAGCTAAATGGCTATTAGTTAAGTTAAGCTAGCCTTATGTAAGTTAGAATCCAATCCAACCCAAGCCCAAGCCCATAAGGGTGATATGTAACGAAGTATAAATACCCCTCAAATGGTCATTTGAGGGGTGTGCTTGAGTGTGTAAGTGTGTGTTTTTCTTATGAAATATAGTTTCATGTTCTCTTCCTTTTCTCTCTAAATACACGATTTATACATTCAAGTCACCAACTTTCTTACTTCCTCTTTGCTTCTTTATTCGTGTGTTAAAGTGGTATATATGATAAGGTTGATAGAAAAACAAGGTCCTATAATTGGTATCAATCACCTAACAATGGTTTAGGAGTGTTGTGTTACGTTTTTTTTGTTAAAACTTAGCATAAAGTTGCGTTTTTTCCTATAAACGTGGGCTTTTTGTCTTAAAGTTTTGATTTTTACATGTTTTTAAGCTTAAAGTTGTAGTTTTTATTGATCATTAAGTGTTTTGGAAGAAGTTTGTGCAAAAGAAATCATTTGGAATCGTGTTTTTGGGTGAAAATTAGTGTTTTGCAAAAAGTCAAAACCCTATTTCTTCTCGTAAGGAAAAGTCAAAACCCTAGTTCTACTCGTAAGGATTTCTACTCGTAAGAACCAAATCCTACTCGTAAGCATTTGGTGATGAATCTTCGTGCAACAACGGTTACTCGGTGTTTTCCTTCCTTGGATAAGCCTGAAAAACACTTCGACTTGTGGATATCTCTCACGCTTGGACAAGTGTAAAGGATTTTGGTTTATAACCTAATCTTACTTGTAAGGAAATCTTACTCGTAAGGAAATCTTACTCGTAAGGAAATCCTACTCGTAAGGAAATCCTACGCCTAAGCACCAAATCCTACGCCTAAGCTAAAGGTTACGAGTAAGATCTTCAGCAAAACTTCAAACGGCCATAACTTTTGAACCGTAACTCCGTTTTCAGCGTTCTACCCATCAAAACGACCATGAGAACGAGGAGAATAGCACGCCGAATAAACTATTCGGGTCAACTTTCAAGTACTAAAAACGATCCGAACAGAAGTTATTCAGGTTTTTAAGTTTTCAGACCAAATTTTCACTACAACAACCGAGCTTAATCTTCATCAAACACAACTCCTTTATCGTTGAATCGATCCTACATCAACTTTATCTGTAATACCTTCATCAATGGCAACTCAGGAAGATCATTTCAAAACTGCTTTCACAAATGCTATTGCTTCATTCTCCAATACATGGATTTCATCGTTCAATACGCAGTTTGCTCAACCAAGTATACATATGAGTCAAGAAGGACAAATGGTTGATGTTATTGGGAGTCAGCAAGGATTTTCTACGGGTATACTAATGGGGAATCAGATGCAATATGCAGGGCAGTATGTTGGACATCAGGGGGGTCAGATTGTGCATCAAAATATGGTATATCAAAATGGAGATAACTGTTTTATGACTCCGGTTCAGAATGCTACCTCCGAACCTCAAAGCCAAGATTCTCCATGCAGTGTCAAAACAATGACGAAGCTTGAAAGGATCAAGTACATGTTGATGTTAGCACTGAAAGAAGAATCGGGAATATAGTTGACTACTGAGGAATACGACTTCAGGAATTCAGGATGGGCAGATAAAGCAAACGATAATGCAAATTCCAGTCATACAGTCATTCAGCATGACAAAACATCAAACAGTACTTTTGACACACCTCCTGTCTACGACACAGATCCACTCAATGAGGTACCAAATTATACTAATGTTGCTAATCCGTTTACTCATGAGAAGCCACATTATGTGTCTCCCGAACCTTATTATGACACATATGTGGGAGAGCAAGTTAATAGCAATGTTAACTATGAAACTCCATATATGGATCCTAATGATGGTCAAGGTGAACAGAATGGTGCTAATGATGAGGAAACACGTGCCCTCTTTGAAACATTAATTAATAATTGTGGTATTGAGATTAAGAAAATTAAAAAGGTCAATCGTGATGTTAAGGCCGCGAATGAGAAATTGACTGCTGAGCTTGAGAGGTACAAGGAGAATGCAAAAGCTTTTGAATTTCACAGAAACAAAGAGTCAGAATTAGAAATTGGTTATCGAAATTCCGTTTTAAGAGAAAAACAATTGCAAATCAAGTATGACACACTTGATGTTAATTTGAGCTTGAAAATAAAATCTTTAAACGAGGAAATTTCTAATCTTAAAAATCAACTTTCTAAACAAAATGCAACTTATTCTGATCTTGAAAAAGAGAAGAAAAAGTTGATAGCTGATTTTTCAAAACGAGAAGATTCTCTTCTTGATGAAATTCTTGAGAAAAATGAAAAAATCAACAAATTGGAAAATTTGCTTGTTACAACAGGTCATTCAGCTCAAACTGTCAATATGTTAACAAATCAAACAAATCCGTATTTTCATACAACTCAAAAAATGGCTCTTGGTAACAAACCTCCTTGTCCACTCAAGAAAGCTCAGAAAGAACAGAATGTTTTGTATAATGGAAAAGCTTTGTTAGATAAACATGAACCCGTAGAAGTTCGTGATTCTCATGAAACGTTAGAACTCACTGACAAGAGTAGATCAAAAATGAAACAAAAGAATCCTGAAATAAAACCAATCGACTACAACAAATATAACAAAATTTCTGGAATTACTTTTGTTCCGCAAAAAGAAAAGTCAAAGTTTTCCATCACACCCAGTGTTTCAAACAAAGAGTCAAAACCAATTTCAAAACATGTAGTTGTCTCAAAATCATTTTCGAACATGGAACAAATGTCTTCAAACAATCCTTTTAACACAAGTGATGCTAGAAGCATTTTATATGAAATCTAAACTAGAATGGGGCAACTTCAAGACCTTGTTAAATCAAAAATCAACATCAGCACTAACAACTGGTTTTCTAGTTTTCACGATGAAATGAAAAAGGTTTTTGAAAATGAAATTGCCAATCCGCTAAACCACGTCAGTGCGAGGGTAATTCAATTTGAACAAGCATTTTTGAAAGAAACATGTGACTTTGTCAAGGACCATAAATCCCTGGTAAAGAAAGCTAATGCATGTTTTGAACACATCAAAGTTTTGGAAAATTTAAATGATTCTCTCTTCGAAGATGTTATGACTACTGATATCATGTCCATTATCTTACAAACATATTCTGTTGAAGACCATGAAAGACTCCAGTCTGAGACCTCCGCAATTGTTTCAAAATATGAAAAGGCTCTTGAAAAACTTGAAAAAGAAAATGTATCATAATTTAAACAACTTGATCGAAAAACTGAGAAATGCAAGTATGACAAATTGTCGTATGAGCGTGCCTACAAGGACATGAAAGAGCAAAAATCGTATGAGGGCTCAGCTGGAATGTCAAAAAGGAAAGGTTGTGGATACTAAGATTGCAAAACCATTTACTGAGGAGAAAAAAAATGTTTCCAAACCGGTTTCCAAACCAAAAATGTCTATTTATCAGTCTCCTCCAAAAGTCAATGAGAAAAATGATTTGTCAAAAACAGTCACTCCACAAACTTTGCCTATTAAAAAGAGAATTATCAAAGGTTTTGAAAAAGAAAAAGCAGATGCTGAAACACCAAAAGTAATTACACCTGGCATTTCTAAGACTAGTACACGGAATGTGACCAAAATCCTGTTAACGAATCTGTTGGTTCTAACGACATGGTCAACAATCACTATCTAGAAGAAGCTAGGAAAAAGGCACAGACTCGAAAAGAAGGAATTTTAGGTGCAACATCTAGGGTGATGAATTCTACAAGATTTCAAGGCAATACTAGTAGTTGTAAACCATTACCTAGGAACACTCTACACAAGACTAGGGATTGGCTTGCATCTAAGCGTAGTCACGCAAAAGAAAATTCTATGCATGTAGAAACCAACAGTAGAAATTCTAAGTCTTTTTCGAACAAGAAACAATTGCCAAATGACAGTAGTGAAAATGTTAAGGTAGGTGTCCTAAACAAGAATGTTGACAAGAATGTCTGTCCTACATGTCAAAAATGTGTCTTTTCAGCTAATCATGATGCCAAGGTACAATCCACTAAGACACCAAACAGAAACAAACCCGTTGACAAAATGAACATGGAAAGGAAACCTAATAGGTGGATCTCTTCAGGACGTAGTTTTTCTAAAAACAACTCTTCCGCTGCATTTGAAAAGAACACTACTCCTAGATCTTACCTTAGGTGGATACCCACGGGAAAAGTTTTCAACAAATTAGGTCTTAGATGGATTCCTACAGGAAAGATTTTTTATACTTGCACCAACACAGATAATAGTGACAATCATCAGGATAAGGAAGTAGAAACCATTATAACCGTTGATAGTGAACACCCTCAGAGTGAGGAATCAAATACTTCTAACACTGTTATTTGTGAAATCTCTTCGACTTTGGTTGCAGGAGAATCAAATATCTCTGAACCCAGCTCATCAGAGGGTTCCAATTCTGTAAACTCTTCCTCTTCATTCTTTCAATCTTCTATCTTTGATTTTCCATTTCTTTTATAAAACCAACAAAAGCAAAATATAAAAATATAAAATCTTTCAAAAAATACAAAAACAATATAAAATCAAAAATTCAAAAAAATCTTCTCACGACATGTCTCTCGTATAATCAATATTCTGTACGTTTCTAGAAATGTCATTTAACAATGATACGGACATGTACAGATGCTTGAGCGAGAGTTCTTTAAATGTTTTCTAAAACATGCCGTTTCTCAAAATTTCTTCAATAAAGGCTTTCGTATACTTCAGTACGAAACTCAGACTTCAAAATAATGGCTTTCGTATACTTCAGTACGAAACCCGGACTTCAAAATAATGGCTTCTGAACACATTAGTTCAGGACCCGCGCTTCAAAGAAAGGAAAGTGCTTAACCAAATCAAAGGTTTTAAATATTTTTCAAGCACTATTCCTAAAAACATAATGGCTTGCAGTTACTTAAGACTGTAACCCGATCTTTAAAGAAAGGAAAGTGCTTCGCAAAATCGATTTTCATAAATATCGAGCACTTATCCTAAAACAAATGAAGATAATTCTTCCTCAATATCTTCAAAAGATTTTCAAATCTTTCTCATCTTGCGTACCATTGATTCAAAAAATTTCAAAAAGATTTTTCGAAATCTCTCACAGTTGGTACCAAGATATCTCCCTCATAAAAATTTCAAAATATACTTTCGTTAAGGGGGAGTATAAAACCAAAATTGTTCCAAAATTCATGCTAAATCAGTTTCTCTCCAAATGCTTTTCGAAAAACATATCTTTTAATCATTGTGTTTCAAAAACATCATAGATATGCTATTTTTGAGGGGGAGAACGTGATTAAAATGTGATAAAAAAGGTTTAATGATCGTTGTTTGAATCTCGAAAGAGCTCGACTCAGTTGAAACCAGTGAATTGACGAGAAATCAAAGTCAGAAAATGTACCATCTCGAGAAACTTTCTATGGACTTTACCAGGACGGGTAATAATTTCAAGCTAGTTCACTAGTGATGTAAACGTGTCTCTAATCGGTCTAGTTCATTTAAAGTCGATCAATTCAAAAAGTGCGAACTCTACCCTCTATGTGCAGATTTAAGTTAAAACAATATAAACACATGTGAAGGGGGAGTGTTTCTGAAAATACAAAACTCTCAAGGTGTTAACAAAACATGTTTTATATTCACAAACACTTTGAGAGATTTTCAAGAAAAAGGTTTTATGGCAACAGAGGATAATCATGGAGTTATAAGGTGACTAAGGATAGGAAAATACGTCCTATGATCCGCCAGAGCCGGATGGATCTACCCAAGGACAATACCCATAGTTAGTATTAGAAGTCCTTAGGTATGATTGAAAAAAGGAGAAAGAAGGGGTTGAAGAATTAAAAAGAAAAGTAAAAGAAAGGGTGAAAAGAAATAGCCCTCCATAATCAACCTTAGGGCAGTAACCGGGTTCAATTCTTCTGCTATTGGTTGTCACAAAGATGACACTGGTATTGAAGACAAAGACGTCATGGACCCAGTGACGCATTGCACCTAACCTTCTAGCCACTCAATTCCTCTCAAAAGG
Organism: Chrysanthemum makinoi; assembly: GCA_910596185.1. NCBI lineage: Eukaryota > Viridiplantae > Streptophyta > Magnoliopsida > Asterales > Asteraceae > Chrysanthemum > Chrysanthemum makinoi. The sequence continues at coordinate 54,661,693 of OU343219.1, read as the reverse complement.
ATTTGTTTCATTCTCACTGGGAACCCTACATAATCTATTGAGTTTCTCTTAGAGATCGTTGGTATTGAAGAAGGAGACCCTCTCCCTTGTCTCCGCTCAGGAAAACCAAAATGCACTAATTGAGTCTAGAGCCACGAGATTCATTAAAAGATATCATAGGAGCACTTAATACTTCATCGCTTGTTGTTAATCAATAAGGACACGAGTGATATATTCTAGAGTCCTACGCAGATCTTAACAATCTGCCAGAACATTTATGAGAGGATATACAATAGTAATCCTCGGTGATTGAATGGAAACTCTTGCCAGGGTCAACATCAAGCAGCCCTGACAGCAGGTCACTTCGGTAATTCTTTATGGATTACGCTTAGTGTGTCTCAAACGGTCTACAGTCATGAAGTGATGCTTCGGTGTACTTCAGCGACTCACCTGAATTGTAGATGTACTTCGGTATATCGTGTTAGCCTACTTGAGGGCCTCTAGTTCAGGAACAGCCTTTGCTAGAATTAGAGATGTGTTTTCACAATATACTATTAACACCCTCGACATTCGAACCTGTAAGTGCTGGAAATCCCGCTAAGGAGATTCTTTTCACGAATCGAATCCTGAAAATGAGGGTCGTTACTTGAATTTATTCAATGTAATGCCAACTGTCCCTTATAGGATTAGGACGGCTGATTCGCCCGACCAAGGTGAATGGAATCAAGACATTCATCAGTAAAACAATCGTAGTGGTCAATTCTTTTAGAAAAGTCCATAATGATCGATTGGTGCTTTCAACTAACATAAACATGCAGGTACTGATGATTATTCCCTAGAGGAAAGACTGCACCACCTTCCCATGCTCATACCAACAACACTTGAAAGTTCTCATCAAAATCAAAGGCAACACAAAGTTAAAGATGATTCTTCGTCAATGTCAAAGAATCTTCAAAGTTTAAAGACTAGAGAACTTCACAACATTGGATATTCAAAGTCAAAAAGAAGTGTGAGCATGGTGGAGAAAGACATGGAGACACCTATCCCAAAGAAGTTGACAAACGGCAGACAACCACATTAACTGATCACAAAGCATGAAGGAACAAAGAATCAAGACTATTCTATATCGACACACAAAGTTCAAGCTCAAGGAGAGTAAAGACCTAATCAAGTGGATCATCTTTTGAATGACCACCCCTTAGGGGGAGATTGTTAGCCTTAATAATAATTAATAGAAGTGATGGTCATTCACTTTTAGGAACTTTGTAACGTGTGTTAGATATCGTACTAGAATAGTCAACGGGCTCGTGGATTGGGCTAAGCTAAATGGTTATTAGTTAAGTTAAGCTAGCCTTATGTAAGTTAGAATCCAATCCAACCCAATCCAAGCCCAAGCCCAAGCCCAAGCCCATAAGGGTGATATGTAAGGAAGTATAAATACCCCTCAAATGGTCATTTGAGGGGTGTGCTTGAGTGTGTAAGTGTGTGTTTTTCTTATGAAATATAGTTTCATGTTCTCTTCCTTTATCTCTCTAAAACATACATATCATCATTCAAGTCACCACCTTTCTTTGCTTTATCTTTCTTGTTATATCGTGTGTTAAAGGTTGCATCGTGATAAGGTTGATAGAAAAACAAGGTCCTACAGAAACTTTCTTGTTTCTAGTTTTTGCAATCATTTTGGCCACAAAGTTTCTAACTTTTCGAACCGCATCCTAATCATAACGTGTATCTAGTTCTTTACAACAAATGTCAAATACAACCAAATTAACAGCATAGACACAAAACAATGAAACATTTATACATGTGCTTGTGCAGCCTCGATACGGCGTCTAGCAAGCGGAAAACAGTGTTGCAAAAGCGCACCGACAATAAGCTTAGCAGCGCTTCCAGCCTTCATATGTTCACTTGAATTAAACAAACTCTTTTTAATTCATGATCAAGCTTAAAGATCCTGCAAATCAACAATCCAACTCATCAATTACACAAATAAACTTAAATTCCAACTAATCAAAACTTAAAAACATAAAAACCCCAATTTTTTTCATATAAATCTGAAGTACCTGATTGAAAAAATAGCTTTAGAATTAAAAAGATGAAACCGAATTGTTTATGTGATCTTGAAAATGAGTTGAGTTTAATTTAGGAATAACGTAGGAAGGTTAAATAGGAAGATCCCAATGAAGTATCGGCACATAAAATCCCAATTGTGAAATTACCTGTCGTGAGCTTGTATAATCATTCATGGAACCATCGGCCACCGGCATTTTTGCATAGCCATACCCTTTAATGTAGAGAAACCCAAAAATTATAAGATGAAGCTGAAACACGTGGTAACAGTTTGATGAATAAAAACATTGAAAGGTCTAAATTAATACCTATATATTCTAATGGCCAGCATCAGTTGCTTCTCTTGGCCAACAGCCCAACAATGGATGACTGGACATTCTTCATCGATTCTTATTCTTTTGATCGTCATCTTTATTGCAATACCATCAAATTAACAATGTTATTCCTTCACACTTTAATTAGTTATAGAAATAACAGTTTTAAAAAAACTTTATGTCTAAATTGCAAAACCCAATATCACTAATATCTGAATTCAACAAAAAAGAGCCACATTTTAATTATCTTACTGCATAAATTGAACATACCGTAGATATTAATTAATTTTCCGCAAAAACGACAGCGACAATTCACCATGGCCGACTTTTGACCCATACCTGTTTCCTTAGAGGCTATATGTTAAAAACTGAACCTGGTATGACAATGGACTATTATTATTACAACTAATTTCATAAGAAACTGCTAACTCACCTGGTTAGAGGTAGCCTCAAAGGAATCCATGGCGCTCTCAATCCTTGACCTTTGAAAATGTTCCTGCATGGAAAGGCATACACAGTACAGATCATAAGTGTTTTAAGACTCTAATACAAAAACCATCCTTTTATGGGAAGTTTTTAACTGGTTTCATATTCTTTCTACTCGGAATTCACGATATACGATTATCAGTGGCGGAAGTTGACATTTCAATGAATTCTGCCCATTACCACAAACCCACCTATTTCGCCACACAAACCTAAAGATGAAACCTTCATCGATGGTTATTCTATTTTGTAGAAGATTAAACGACCCAAAATACAAACCTTTTGTCAGCAAACATCATCGTTTCATAATCTACCGTCGAACGGATAACACGTCCCACACATTGAGCATCTTGTCGCTGCCAGCGTTGTCATCGTTAGAAAAGATTCTTTAGAAAAATAAATCAAGAAAGTCACCGAAAATTTAATCAAAAGTAGACACAAACACCTCAAAAGTAGAAAAATTACAATTGAAAATATATCAATTCCAAGAAGTACAAAGGAGATAACAAAGTGTTAAAAAAATGTGGTAATTGAGCTAAAAGTACAAAGGAGATAAAAAAATATAACATGTTGTTATATTTATCAGAATTAGCCGCCTCTTTCTTTGTTATTCAGATCAGCCAGTCAAATCAGCAACAGAAAGTGACACTGCTAATGGTATCGTTGTTTCTGTAAACACACCATATGCATAAGAAATGAAAAATTCATAAATCAAGCCAGATTTGAATTTCGTCAAATCTTCATCTTACTGAAAACTATTCTTCTAAATTTTAATATCTAACAATCTATATTCACATAGCATTCCCAAACACCCTTAAACATCTAAAATTCCGTCAAAGTATAACATTAGCAGGAAATCTGTAACTATTTTTTAAGAAAGAGAAATACTTCGTAACATCCAAACGCTTATTAATGCAAAATTTTGAGCTGACCCTTTACTAAAAGAAAGAGAAAGACTTACTTGTTTTGTTTGGTTTGCATGATACGCCACCGTTGTTTGCTGTTGTAGTCTAGTTACCATATTTTAAACCGGGACTATACATTGGCTCAAAAAGAGTTATACACTAACCACCTGTTCTTGTCGACTCTATCCTTTGGATTGTTCTAAAAAAAACAGATAAGAAATAATGAGCTATGAAAAGCAAAAAACATGTCGACGCAAAAAATGTTACATTGAGATAAAGTGGGCAATCATGCTTTAGGTCAATTAATCTTGAAACATAAGGCGAAACAGATATCCCTTTTCAATTCGAAATATCGCCAACACACGGCCGTTCTCACAAACCTATCTCTAATACATCAGCGACCAATTTTACAAAGCTGGAACAACGGTCGTCACTGCACACAGCCGTTCCCACACATAACACATAAGCTGCAACCAAACGACCTCATTAGCTCTAAAACCAACGCATAAAATAACAAAGTCAGTCAAAAAAGTAATTTTGTTAACCAAAAATCTTATATTTTTATCCAAACACTTCCTAAATTCAAATTTCCTTTAAAAAAAAGGAAAACTGTATACCTGAATCTGAAGGAAGACTATCCAACAACAATAAAATGGAATCAACAACCAAACCGCTCATGTGTTTACCACCTCCACTTCAATTTTATTTATCAATTCAACCTCCAAATTTTATAAAACACGCGAAATCTTATTAACAATAATAACTGTAATTAATAGTGATAACCCAAATCAATATAAAGTAAACTTACATAGTAACGTAGATTATCAGCTTCAATGGGTTCAAGATGCTGAGATAATAAGTTTTATACCCAACACTCGTAAAAATTGCATATGTAAACGACCAAAAAAAACCCGCCTGCCAGATCATTAGGCTTAGATTTGTGAGTGGAAAATGGTCAAAAAGGTCATAATTCCGCCATGGCTGCAAAAAAACGCGGTTCAATGATAGCAAGTATGCTTTCACGCCATCCGGTTATTGCCGTGCCAAGTTACGGTTCAGGCCTCAAATAACCAATATCATTTGACTCAGGTTGATTAGTGATCAAGAAAAGTGAATACATCCGCCATGGCTGCAAACCTTATAGGTCGCCGTGCCAAGAAACGGAGACTCACGACTTTAATCGAACCCAAAAATTCATCATAGCCTATTATAACCAACAAAGGGTGGGGTAACTAAAAACCCGAGAACAGAACGTAAGCAAACCCCAATCTACGAAATAAGAAACTCAGCAAAAACAACATCCTCTTTACCAAATACCTAAATTTCACCAGCATGAATACAAATAAAGTTAAACCCCAAACAAAACCACGCAAAATCAAATAAGCTAATTAGCCGGGATAATAAGTTCATCCAAACACGCCCCTACCAAAACAATAAAATCACCCTAAGCTATAAGCAAAATCAAATAAGCCAATAAGCTGTGATATCTATTAAAATAATCCACTCCAGAATCATAAATAAACCCATAGTTTCATCTTTTTTTCACAAATAATCAAAAACCCACAAATCAGACGAATAATCAAACACAAACAATAATTAGGGTTCATACCTTTTTTTTTGTAGTTGTCTTCCAGTACCTCGACCATCTGACGACCTACTTTTAGTTTTCATCTCCTATGACACAGCCTAGAATCATAAAACACCAATTTCCTAATAGTCTTACACCAATCAAACAGGAAAGGAAAAGATAGCAACCAACAAAAACACAAAAACTAAGAGAAACACATACCACAAATACGCAACAAAAAACACCTAAGACTGAAGAAATGATTGCCTAACGTTAAAGCAGCAGAAAATTGAGAAACACGGCACGATTGTTTGAAAGAGATATGAATCGCCGGTCGTTGAGAGTCGAGACAGAGAGTATGGCGCCACGTATAATTGTAGAAGACACGTATATGAAAGAAGGCGGCAACAGGGCTGAAGAAGAAACATGGATCTTGCATTTGGGCTGACGGAAATATGGAGAGCCCTAAACGCCGTTAATATTTCTAGTGAAATATCTAATTAAAATATATTTCCCTTCAATTTAATGAAGGTTGTTTGAACAATTCTAAAGTTATCGCAATCCGTATAGTCATTTTCACACAAGACATAAAAATGTTAATTACATGCATCTTGCATGATCCCGCAAGTCCGCAATGCACCCGTGTATTAGTATGTGTTCCCTAAACAGTTATAATAAATATGTACTACTCCCTTCGTTTTAAAATAAGTGTCAGTTTTTATTTTTTAGAGTTTTTTTTTCAAACTTTTACGTTAAATATTTTTATTTATGTTATATAATACTTGATAAAAATTATACCAATTAAAATACATTTGAAACCTAATTCATTCATATATTTTGCTTCAAGTATTATGTAACACAAATAAAGTATTTACGGTCCAAGTTGAACAAAAATACTTCAAGAGTCAAACCTGACACTTATTTTGGGACGACGATATATCTTAACAAAATTTTGGTTGTTAGGTATTGTTTAAAAAGGTTCTCTTAAATAACAAGTTCTTTATATAAAGTTGCAAGTGATGAGGGAAATAATTGTGAAGTTGTTTATGGGTATGTGGATATTAGGGACGATGCATGGAAAGTTGTGTAGGGTACTATGAATGATTTTTCACCTTTGAATGATATAATGGTAGACATGTGAACTATGAGAGTACTTAAAAAGTGGTTGGAACGAATAGTGAGAAGAATAAAGGTAGCAGTTATGTGAATGTGAAGTCTTATGCTAGTATTGTGATGCCAAATGGAAAAATCATTCATACTATTTGTGAAGATGGCAGGGATGTTTTGATATATGATGAGGAAATGTTAATGAAGGCCGTATGAAATGGAATTTAAGGTTATGTGGACACTTTGTAAGCTATAAGATGAATTACAATGAACTAAAGTACAATATAGGCAGAATGTGGGGGAAATATGGGCTAACAGATGTTGTGGAACAGAATGGGACATATTTTTTTAAGTTCAATAATGAGAATCGCATGAATCAAGTTCTGGAAAGTGGCCCTTGGATGGTAAATAGAAAACCTTTGTTTGTGCTGAAATGGGATCCAAGTGTGTGTGTCGAAATGAAAAAACCTTCTAAACTCCCAGTATGGATCAAATTGCACAATGTACCTATAGAGCCATAGACTGTTAAGGGGATAAGTGCCATTGCAAGTAGACTTGGAAGCCTTTGATAATGGATAAAACTGCTGCAAGAATATGTCATGAGGGTACTGGGAGAATTGGGTATGCAAGAGTATTAGTGGAAATAAATGCTGAAAAGAAATTTAAGGAAAAAGTAGAAATATGCTATATAAGTGTGAAACTCGGGTTGTGAATTGCACTAAATTTGTTAGAGTGGAATATAGTCGGAAACCACCAAAGTGTAGCCACTGTAAAGTGTTTGGGCATGTGGATAAGAATTGTAGTATGAGGCCAGCAGAAGAAAGTGGAAAGGAAAGGGATAATGAAGCAGTTAGAGCTAGTAATGGTAGTAAAGAAAATGGAAGAAGGTATGAAAGGTTTAAAGTAGTGAATAATGGTAACAAAAAATAGAGCAAAAACTGTTAATAGAGGAGTGCAAAAAGAAGCACAGGGTAACAAAACCTCTAAAACAAGAGTGGAGTTCAGGCCAATTAATAGACAACAAAACTTAGATACTTCTAAAGGCCAAACACAGAATCTAAAGAATTCGGGAATAAAGGTATAAAGAATGGAAATATGTTAAGTCCCCAAAGTAACAAGAGGCTTTGTAAAATTAACAAAGAAATTGTGGAGAAAATAAGAAGAAGTGCTAATAAGTTTGCTATTTTTGAAGAAATAGAAAGCTTAGAGGTACCTGAAATACAAATGTAGAATGAGAAGGGAATTGTTGATAAGTATATGAATAATCAGAGGCAACTTACTATTAAAGATCAAAGCTATGTACTCAAGAAATGTTTAAGTATTACAAAGACCGTGGGAAGAGAAATGAAACAATGAGTGCCCGAATGAGGAAGATGTATATGATGAAATTAATGGAAATTGCACAATGTATCACTGAGAATGAATTGGAAGACAAGTTGTGGAATTTGGACAGTTCAAAATGAAATGAATTGGCAGGCAAATTGAGAAATTTGGACAGTTCAAAATGGTACTGATGAATACAGAACTAAGGATTTATGAAGGACCATTGACCTAATGATATGTGAGTAAGACGACGTTGTGAGTTAATTTCTCGATTAAAACATACATGAGTAAGAGCTGGCATAACAGATCCACACGACACGACACGAACACGAACCTGTTAAGACACGGACCTGTTAAGGTCGAACACGAACACGACACGAATATTAACAGGTTACACGACACGAACCTGTTAAGGGACATGTTAACAAAAATACTAAATTTATACCAAATACATAACGAAACAATACCTGCACTTTCCATATCTAATGCCCAAAAGGTGAGCCAAAACAAAGCGTTAACATACTGGTTAAAAAGTTACAGGTTGTACAAAGCAACATTATTGGATTTTAGAGTACAAAGCAACATTATTCAAAGACATTTTTCTCGGGTTCTTCCTTCTTGGATCCCCTCTTCAAATGTTGACCGAGTTTGAAGCATCCGATTCAACACTAACATCAAGCAACATTATATCTTCAGTGAGACGACATTGCTATCTGATTGTGCTTGTCCCTGATCAGACTTCTCCTGGCTAGCATCCTCTTCTAAATGCGTAACCTTTTCCGTGCTAGACACAGTTTCCACACTCGGGGTTTCAGATTTTACGAGTGTTAGAGAATCAAGCTTCTCTTGTAAACACACCAGCTCCTTCGCAACAGATTTCCTAGTGTCCCGTACAACTGGATGCAGACCCTGATAAGTAACATATCAGAAGACGAGTATTAGAAACCTTTAATAATCACATGCAATCTAAAGATATCATTTTAAGTGTCTCAGTGTCTGCTTATACACATTTAGAGCTTTAGACCAACTATAATTGAACATCATGTCTTCCAATAAGCATATAACTTTGCTTCTCAAGAACTGCCTGATATTTAAAGAACATCACAAAAGTAGCAACATTATAAAACAGATTCATAAAGCAGAGAAAACGATAACTGGATTCAGCAATTTTGAAAAACTGAGATGCATCAATCATAAGGTATACATTTAATGTATAAAATAAAAACAAAAGAATCAAAAGGGAAAAAATTTGAGAATTAGCCATGCCTCTGTATATGATGCGCGACATCTTTCATATGTTCGTTCCAGAAAAGTTTGCCAGAAAATCTATCGTCAAAAGTCCTTGTAAGACAGGTCGACCTTTGGACACCGATGGAGTGTAAGCAGCAGCAGGATTTGCTCGAGGACCTGCATATGTGAATAATCTGATAATTAAAATCTAATATTTCTTCTGAAGTCAACCCTAAGAAGAAGAAATAAGCAATGAATAATATAGCAAAATGGTGAACAAAATGTTAAACTCACTAACTGAGGTTTCAGAGAAATTACTTGATATTGCTTGTTGGACGCCTTTTCTGTAATCCACGAACATAGTTGGAAGAAAGTGATCTTTTACAAAGTTTTCAACAAACGCCAGCAATCCATCATTCCTGTAACATAAAGAGTAATGGCGCATAAAGATAGAACTAAACATAGAACAAATAGTATATTCAAGAAATCTAAGCTTACCCTAGTTGAGAATACTTTTCAGGCAGCATTGACGCAATTTTATCAGTGAACTGTATATGTTGTGTATAATGTCAAAAAGAGTAATGGCGCATTGACGCAATTTTGAGAATAATGTCAAAAAGACACTGGCCAATGTTGTGTAGAATCCAAGACTAGCTCAAAAACCACAAATCATCTGGACTCCATCTCAAAATCAACCTGAATGGGGGCGCAATGACTTAGGCCAGTTAGGCCTCACCGCCTCACCGCCCTAAAAATAAGTGAAAACTGCCCAACTATCCTCCCTAAAAATAACCGAACACTCCTCAAATTTCTGCAGAATAATGTTTATTACTTGCAATGTCCTATATCTTTTTTTTTGAAAGGCAACAATATATAACCACAACAAACAAGAATACAAACAACGGCATCTAACTTTCATAATCAAGACGATTGACGAAAGCGAGACCCAAGAAAAAAATACAACCACTCACGACATGAATTATACCAAAACCAACTTAACCCAAACAAGGGGAATAAAAGCGGACCCAGCCAAAGATGTGTCAAATGAGATTCATCACATTTCTCCCAATAAAAACTAAGACTTGCCCCACCATGAATTGTAGTGAACTAAGCAATAGCTACTGGACAAGAAACATGACAAACCAAAAGCATCCAAGACCAGGCCTACTTCCACCTAGTAACTTGACAAACTGAAAAATGATCCAAATGCAGATACATAACTGCCACATAAAACATCAAAACTCGATGTTGAAAACAGAAAAAAACCAGACTCACAGAACCAGAATATATCAGCTCAGATAACCACTCTTTACAAATGATAAAAGAACAAAAACTATTTACAAATGATAAAAGAACAAAAACTACTGATTCTAATTATTCCAAGTAATTTTCAATAGTGACAACTAAAACAACGAACATCAGCTCAACTAAAACAAGTAATTAGAAACAACTAAAACAAGTAATTTAAAAGTAATTGAATCAAGACACTTACAACGAGATACGAGATGATTCAATAAAAGAAGAGGCAATCAATAAAAGAAGAAGAAGAAGAGGCAAGGCTTGACCATCCTTTCTTGATGGAAGACTCGTGATATAGGTTTAATCTCACATCATTTTCACCTTTTGATTGCTGATCTTGGTTAAGAAAGAAGGAAGATGAAAAGATAGAAAGAAGAGAGGCGCAGAAAAGAAAAGAGGAAAGTGTTTTAGGTTTAGGGTTTATTTTTAAACATATATATATACAATCTCTTAACATGTCTCTTAACGTGTCTTAACAGGTCCGGACCTGTTAAGACACGAAACCTGTTAATTTTATTCGTGTCTTAACAGGTCCGGACCTGTTAAGACACGAAACCTGTTAAGACCTGACACGAAACCTGTTAAGAGCAGGTCGTGTCGTGTCGTGTTAATAGGTCCGTGTCGGAAATTGCCAGCTCTAAGGGGATGAGTTATTGTGTAAGATAACAATTTGTTTAAAGGTTTGAATAACTTGCCTTAAATAACTAATAATTTAAATAGTGACAAGCATGTTGATTACCACAAATGAAGAAGATATACAAGAGGCCAAGATGGGCGTCTTTGTGTGGGAAGAGAATTTTCTCAAGTTGGTGGGACAACTTTACTCAAGTTAGAGGATCATCAATTATTAAATTAAAATCAAATATCAAGATTAAAAGTAAAATCACATCATCTTAACTTTTAATCTTAGTTCAATGGTTGAGAATCCTTTAGATTAAGTTACTTGAAAAGATCTACTCCGTTTTATATCTCGATAGTTTAATTTAAATTACTACTAGCCAATGCTACGGTCAAATTCAATCTATATATTAAATGATGATTATTTATTGAAGCTTGTTAGTCAACAAAAATACGCCGTCAGTCATTTCAATATACCATCCCTTTGCCCTATCCCCTCCATTTCTATATCTATAAATATAGTTATATGAATGTCTTGTGTATGTATAACAAATATTCCTTTCTAAAGTATGTGAAATGTTCCCTGGATATTCAAGCATATCAAGTTATGCTACATCAATGGTTACTTTTTTTAGATGGGCATGGGATTTCATGACTCATCTTTCATTTTATCAGCAAAGAGTACAATTTCAGGTGGAGCAAAAGCAACACGAGCTCGGTGTCATGCAGTTTCACGAGAAGTTAAACTCCATAGATCAGCCAGTTGACTGTGCCGTGTGTTTGTCCAAGATAGAAGAAGATGACGAGATTAGTGTCTTGCGTTGTGATCATCTTTTCCATAAAGGATGTTTGGACCGTTGCGTTGAGTATAGGCACACAACGTGCCCTTTGTGTCGAGATTTTCTAGCCGGGCCAAGGATGGTTTGCGAGCTTGGTCGAGAACTACTCTTGTTTAGTTTTTCTTCGAATAATAGTTCGAGTGATGATGATTATGGGAGATGGTGGATCCGGTAAAAATATATATGTATGCATGGATATTAATGAAATACAATCTAATGAAATATAATTGTATCTCTAAGAATTTGTACCACATCAACGTACACCAATCAACTCATCATACCTGTATGTATAGGTATATATGTATGTACAGGAAAACATCTATAAATTAATACTCGATAAATTAATAACCTTGATAAAATTAATAATTTGTCCAGTCCCAACTTGAGACAAGTACAAATTTGGACCTCAATCGATAAAATAATAAGATAATACGTAGTAATTTTTTTGAAACCCAAATATATATATATTAGTCCCAACAAAACTATAAATTAATAATTACTAAAAATTTCATATATATGTATATATGTGTGTGTGAGAGAGAGAGATACACTGATTGTTTAGTAAAAAATGAATCCATAATCACTTGTTTTTTTGTTGAACTTCAAATCTATAGTGAGTTTATCTTAAAATCTCCTTATTGCACTAAAGAGTTGGTGCATTGTCTTCTCGTATTGCAAAAAAAAATGTTGGGGGGCGCTTGGTTCAAATAGAGGAATAGAAATAGGAAAGGTAAAGGGAATGCTAAGGAATGTAATGAGTATTGCATTACCCCTAATTTCCATAACCCCCAATTTGCAGGGTAATGTTCCATTACCTTGTTTTGGGTAATGGTCCGTTGCTAATAGTATACCAAGCATAAGTAATGATTATCTTAACCATTCTCCACTCTCTAATACCTCCCACCAAGCATGCCCTTAATTTTATTTTCATGAAGTGTGAATGTTAATTCATAAAATGTTAATTGGAACTTGTTTTTCAAATTTATTTCGTCTCTAATGAGTATACATTATAACCAAGGTTGTCAAGATCGGGATCCTACCCAGGATCGTTTTTGTCTTTGCAAGATCGTGATCGTAAGATCGGATCGGGATCTTAAGATCCCACTCTAATGTTATTTCTTGATAGTTTATATAATTATATAAAAATCTACAAATTCTAATACATTATAACCACAAAATACAATGAATGTTTCATATAAATTTGTCCTAAATTATGATTATAAAATGTTTAAAAAGATTAACATGTTGTTTTTTGAATTCTACAAACAAACAACCCATAAATTTGTAGTTTTTTAGTTTGTAATCCGAGAAGAGTAAGATCGGATCGGATTAGATCGTAAGATCGTATGGTCAATATCGGGATCCTATAAGATCTTAAGCTTACAAAGATCCTATGTAGGATCCGGATCGTTTTTGCTTTACAGTATCGTAAAATCGTAAGATCCTAAGATCAGGATCGGGATCCTGACAACCATGATTATAACTAGCTAGTATATTAGACTTGAAAATTTAATGGTCATACGTAAAACCTTTTTAAATTAATAAATTATTAATTTATCGATATAATAATATCTCGCTAAATTAATAAAATATCTCGGTCCCAACACTATTAATTTATAGAGGTTTTACTGTATGTATGTATGTATGTGTCTTCGTTTAATCGCATGTACATGCTATGCACAAGTTACTTACGTAACAATGAAACTAATGGTAACTGCTCCATAACTTTGACCATTTACAGTTAGTTAAATGCGTCATGCTTTTATGTAATTGGGTATATTTTATCAATCTAGCTAGCTAAAATGAAAATGAAATATAAAAGTCAGCCAAGGTTCAGTTAAGTTAGATGAATAAAAAAACTGATCATGATCATTTTATCAAAAAAGTTGTATTGTGAGTAGATAATAGAGCTTAAGTATATATCATATTTTAATAATAGATGATGGAATACCTTTCATACCATACCAAAAAAATTATTTAGTTTGTCCCTCGATCTTACAAAGTAATATTACTAACGTACTATACAAGCCACAATCTCGTTACTCAATACAATTATTAAAGATCAATCACATGCATCTTATTCCAAAATGCTATGCAAAAAAATAAAAATTAAAATAAAAAAATAGAAGCAAATTATTTTGCTGTATAACTGTATAAGTTTAAGTAATTTGAGATCATTAGGAAACAGAACTTTGTGAACCAATATTGACTCTTAGATAAAAGAAGGGCATAGATGATTTTGTTTGAATTACATGCCAATTGAATTTTACAAATTCCAATCAAGTCTAACTTATAACCTAAAATATAATAAATAAACTAAAATTTAAACCTGAATACCTAATCACATATTATTTAAATTATCTCAAATAAACCTTCAAAATTATTGCATATTGCACGTGATTTGGACTTTGGAGTATACTTTGATATAAGTATTACAAAAGAATTATTATCCTTCAATAGGATCATTTGGTGGTTCAAAACAATCTCACTGGAAAGCAAATAACAGCCTACAAATGAATCATCCAGAAAACCTTGTATTTAGAGAACCTAAAAATCACGACTTCTAGAGTTCTAGATATGAATATTGCCTTTTGTTTTATGATAAACTTGAAACGAAACTAAAATCCAGTTATAATGAGAGATTGCATGATTGGACGACTTTATTTATTTACGGAGTACCATTGATTTTAAAAAACTCGAGTTCAAGTGACAAATGCTAGTCATTTTTTTCTTTTATTGAAAATATGTCTTCATTTCTCGATGAATATATCTCGAAAGTGGTTGATTGTTATTATAAACATCACGACCGAGTATCAATTTGTCTTTCACTACACATCTAATATAACATACTTTTGGCAAACTTTTTTCTATTGTTTCATATATTGATAATCGCATAATATATCACATATAGTTCCGTGATAATAGACAACTTGTAGCAAAATTGGCATATAATTATTTGCATTCAAAGTTCAAAAGTTTTACCAATTTTTGCATTCAAAGCTAGATGTAATTTTTGGAATTCTAAATAACTACAATTAATTCGTAGAAGACGATCAATACGTAAATGTTTCATTACTTTCATATATGATTCTTGATTTACATAATATAATCCTAATTGACTTTTGCATCATAAGCTATAAGACGACAAACTGTAATTATATGTATGTTTTTTAGGCTAGGCGCACTCGATCGGTCAAGTTGATCGGTCGTGGCTACTGTGGCAAAACGGTCATGATCAGTCGAGGAAAAGGAGAGAAGGTTCGAAATTTCGACCAATTTTAAACTCACACAAAATTTCAAAAATTGTTTCCGTTTGATATTAAAAATAAATAAATAAATAAATAAAAATAATAATAAATTAAACTTTTTACAACCTTATAAATAACAACCTCAAACACACTTTTAAACACACAATTTCAAACAACAATTCTATCAATACCTTCAAACACATTATCTTAATTATGTCTTACGAGCTATTTTTTGGTTTTTCATCTTCCGACGATAATGAAGAAGTTATGAGTGAGTTTACGGAGTTTGTGGAGTTTACTTGGAACGCGTACAATGCGTCACAACCAAAAGTTCGCCGAAAGTATATATGTAGGGATCATGAGGGTGCTCATAATCTTTTAGTGGCGGCATACTTCTCTGAAAACCCGCAGTATGACGCAAGAACATTCCGTTGACGGTTCTGAATGAGCCGAGAACTATTCACACAAATTGTTCGAGACGTAACTGGTTATTCTTCTTATTTTCAACAAACTCTTGATGCTAGGGGCATACCTGGTACTAGCCCATTGGTAAAGTGTACTGCGGCAATTCGTCAATTGGGATACGCGGTCGTTCCTGATTCTCTTGACGAGAATCTCTAAGTGGCTGCAACAACATCTCGTGAATGTCTTCGTAAGTTTTGCAAGGCTATCATGGAGTTATATAGTGCTGAGTTTTTGCGAAAGCCCACGTATTCTGACCTTGATAGATTATACGCTCATTACGAGCATAATCATGGGTTTCCTCGGATGATAGGAAGTATTGATTGTACAAGTTGGGAGTGGGAGAATCGCCCAAATAGTTTGAGAGGTCAATATGCTAGGGGTGATCACGGCCCACATCCATTCATTTTATTGGAAGCGATTGCCTCCCAAGATTTATGGATTTGGCATGCGTTCTTTGGTGTCTCCGCGATGAATAACAATGTAAATGTTTTACGTCGTTCCCCTGTTTTCAATGATATCAAATTTGGGAAAGCACCAGACCTTGGATTCAAGGTTAACGATGTACCTTATAAAAGGGGATATTATCTTACTGACGGAATATATCCACAATGGTCCGTTCTTATTAAGTCCATTTCAAATCCTCCCACGGGTGATGATAAAAGAATATTGTACAAGAGGAAGCATGAAGCAAAAAGGAAGGATGTGAAACGAGCTTTTGGTGTGTTAAAGAAGAAGTGAAAAATGCTTCAAGTTCCGGCTCGAGGGCTGTATAAACAGGATCTCCAAGATATTATGTATACATGTATCATATTACATATATGATCATTCAACATAAGGAGCAGGCGATATATCCTACATGGTTCGAAGATGAGGTCCACCGTGATCATGATCCCTTAAGATCGCATGAAGAATCGTGAGTAGTTACTCAGGAGCTAATGGACTCATCAACTCATCTACACTTAAAATCTGATTTGATCGAACACATTTGGAGGAATCGTAGAAATCAAGTCAATCAAGAGAATGAAGACGAAGACGCAAGTGACGGTGACGATGACGTGAAGAATTTTTGTAATGTTTTTAATGTTATTTGAATAATTTGCGTAATGTTTTTAATGTTTATTTGAATAATTTATGTAATGTTTTTATTTTTAATGAATTTGAAATTTGTTATTTAAAATATTTGAATACAAAAGAATTAACTTGGTCACCATTATGGCAATTTATTCGTGTCTGATCGTCGAAGAGAAAAAACTGATATAACAAGATCATATCTGATCACGACTGTGCCCAGCCTTTATATATCATATACTTGCTTGATATGTCATATACTACGTATTTAAAACCTTAAACATTGAACAGCCTTTAGTAAATAAGCATAACTCTTTTGTATGCAACTTAAAGTTATTTATTCTAGCGAAAAATACTGTAGTACCCTTTTTTATTAGGGTGTGTCTGCACATGCCCACACTTTACTCCATTATCAAATCTACCCATTAATGTCGGGTAAATCTTTACCCTATATTCACGACACTAACGTGTATGGTTCAGATTGCGTTCCAAAATAAATTTCAAAACAATGTCGCGTACATATATTCCCTATATACACGACATTATTTTTTAATTCAAGCCGTAGTACTATATTACACAATGTCGGGTAAAAAGTTTACTTACATACACGACATTAATATTTTAATAACATATAATTGAGCCCTAGACTATAATACACAATGTCAAGTAACAATTTACACGACATAACTTTTTACACAACATTACCTTTTCTTGACTTTCTTTCATGTTCAAAATTTAAAAACTTACAAAAAATATCCCTCAACTTTTTAATAATTACAACCTTTTTATATAACAAACTTTATTTGTCAAATATTTAGCAAATATCTAGCAAATTCATTAATGAAAAAAATATCGTTGCGAAGAGCTTTGAATTACGAACAAAACAAGCCCAATATTGATATGCTTTTGACGTACGTACGCTTTTATAAAAAATGTTGAAGTTTGATATATATATATATATATATATATATATATATATATATATATATATATATATATATATATATATATATATATATATATATATATATATATATATATATATATATATATACATCGCTTTATCAATATATATATATTGAGTGAGGATCAAGTCGCGAATTTTTATTTTTAGTGCGGGCGTACGCAGATCTGGACCGCGTTCAGGATCGATCTTGACTTTTTTAAAAGGCAAGATATCGCTAACTTCAAGGTACCAATTGACCATGTATGCGATTTTTTTTAATTTTTTTTCCTTTTGAGCGATCCTTACTATTGTTATCTTCTTTCATTTTTTTATTTTTCAGATTTTTCTGAGCACTTTTTGTTTTTTTGATTATGAGTCCTACCATTATATTAACGATATAATGAGTTCTAGTGTGATATTATGAAATTGTGATATTATAAAACCGACTATGATATTAAAAATATCACATATGGTAGGACTCATAATCACAGTCGGTTTTATAATATCACACTAGAACTCATTATATCGTTAATATAATGGTAGTACTCATAATCAAGAAAACAAAAAGTCGTCAGAAAAATCTGAAAAAATAAAAAAAATGAAAGAAGATAACAATAGTAAGGATCACTCAAAAGGAAAAAAATTAAAAAAAAAAAAATCGTTTACATGGTTAATTGGTACCGTGAAGTTAGCGCAGATCTTGACTTTTTTACAAAAGTCAAGATCAGATCTGGAATGGGCGGTCCAGATCTATCCGTACGTCCGCACTAAAAATAAAATTCGCACTTGATCTTCACTCACTATATATATATATATATATATATATATATATATATATATATATATATATATATATATATATATATATATATATATAGGGACCTTTATTTTGAGAACCTGTGAAGTGCGAGAACTTTGAGAACCCTTCTAAACCAATGAGATTTTTTAAATATTAAAAATTATTATTAATCCAAAAGGGTATTATAGTAAAATACAATTTTTATATTATTTTTTATTTTTTATTAAATCCGATTTTAAGTATTCCTAAATTTTCGGATTTTTTTTTTTTTTTTTTGGCATGGTTTCATAATCTTACAGGTGCATGCATTTTTTTTAGTGAAGTACATGTATGTTTTTTTTGCATGATTTTTTTAGTGAAGTACATGTATGTTTTTTGCATGTTTTTTAAGCATGATTTTTTTTAGTGAAGTACATGTATGTTTTTTGCTAGCATTATTGTTATTTTTTTTAAGTTTGAAGCATAAATTAAAAAACATAAACCATTATAAAAGAAAAAACAAGATTCATATACTTAAATGTTACATTTTATTTAATTACAAGTACAAAAAACACATATGCGATAATCGTATATCTTCAAAAGTCGTAAATTATCTTCATGTATATTTGTATTAATCCACTCCATAGTCTTTAATGATATCATCATCTTCATCAATCTGAAATAAGCATGCACAAAAACAATTAAACGTCCAACAAAAAAAAAACAAAAATTAATCATAACTATCATAACACATATACACAATCTTGTGTATATCAAACATATTTAATCATAAACAACTATCAAAACATACATGTTCATGAGAACGTGTATGTTTTGAGATCAGACTTGTTCTCAAACATATTTGTTTGGAAACATGCATGTTTTTAAAACATACATGTTGATAACACAAGTTTGAAACATGCATGTTTTTAAAACATACATGTTGAAAAATCAAAAACATAAATTCTTAAAAGCAAATATGTTTGATAACACAAGTTTTTTTTTTATAACATACATGTTCATGAGAACGTGTATGTTTTGAGATCAGACTTGTCGTCAAACATATTTGTTTTGAAACATGCATGTTTTTAAAACATACATGTTGATAACACAAGTTTGAAACATGCATGTTTTTAAAACATACATGTTGTAAAACATATATGTTTTTAGCATACATGTTTAGAGTGACTCTCATTTAAACATGTATAAAGAACAACTTATAGCCGCAAATCACATTAGTTCATTCATATCGAAATCTATATTTCGTTTCAAGATCATCGAAACCCATATATTATATTTCAGATCGAATAATACTTTCTCTTTTTCAAATCAAACTTTTTCTTTTTCAAATCAAACTTTTTCTTTTACCTCTTCAAACTTTTTCTTTTTCATTCATATCGAAATCTAATCTGGTGTTGCCGACACATTGTTATTTATTTTACCTGTTGCCTTTTATAAATTATTTATTTTACCTCTTGGATTAAAAAAACAAACTAAATGTTTATGAAAAGATTAAAAACTATCATTACCTGTTGCTTTTTATAAAAGGAGATGGATCTGAGATGGAAGATCCATCTGATCTACGGTCGTGGATGACGAAGAAAAAAAAAGAGGCTCTTAAATCTGGAAAATAGCACATAAAAGTAATTTACTCACTGATAAATTATTACTACATTCATCCAGTTAAATAATATAAAACACTATACTAAGTCTTCACATTTATATTTGCATAAACAAACAATAACATATATGTTGTGAAAGAGAGATGAAGGAAGATACCAAAACACAATAAAAACCTCTCTCTAACCAATAACACTCCCACCTCTCTCTAAACTTTCCGACCACCGGCCTCACCTCCGGCCGCCGGCACCGCCGTCCGGCCACCACCTCACTGCACCGCCTTCACCTTGTTTGAAGGCAAGAACGGCGGAAATTCCGGTGGAAACAACAGCAGATTCCGGCAAGAACGGCGATGTCAGAAGTGTTATAAAAACTCAGATCTGTAAAGTAGATACATAGATCTAAAAAAAACTATATAACTTGAAATGTATATATATAGATCTAGAAAAAAAACCTCAAAACATGGGGTTTCGATGGTGGGGTTTTAGATGGTGAGGAGATAAGAACGAAGGTGATGATATTCGTTAATGGTGGATTTTTCAGCGGGTTTTGATGAAGGCGAGGAAGCGGGCGTATAATCTTGAAGAAGGGAGAGAGAGACTTGTGAATGTGATGTGTGGTTATGTAACTGATTCTCTGCAACAAGTTTTATTTCTTCAATATATTTAGTCACTTCCTATAATACCCTTTTCCTTTTAAGTAATTATATTTTGTTTTTATTTTAATTACAAAATTGCCACATTCATTTATAGCCATTGATCTTATCATCCTATGGTCCAAAAAGGGTTCTCATAGTTCTCGCACTTAACAGGGTTCTTAAAATAAAGATACACTATATATATATATATATATATATATATATATATATATATATATATATATATATATATATATATATATATATATATATATATATATCAAACTTCAACATTTTTATAAAAGCGTACGTCGTCAAAAGCATATCAATATTGGGCTTGTTTTATTAAGTAATTCAAAGCTCTTGCATACGATATTTTTTCATTAACGAATTTGCTAGATATTTGCTAAATATTTGACAAATAAAGTTTGTTATATAAAAAGGTTGTAATTATTAAAATGTTAAGGGATATTTTTTGTAAGTTTTTAAATTTTGAACATGAAAGAAAGTCAAGAAAAGGTAATGTTGTGCAAAAAGTTACGTCGTGTAAATTGTTACTTGACATTGTGTATTATAGTCTAGGGCTCAATTATATGTTATTAAAATATTAATGTCGTGTATGTAAGTAAACTTTTTACCCGACATTGTGTAATATAGTACTACGGCTTGAATTAAAAAATAATGTCATGTATATAGGGAATATATGTACGCGACATTGTTTTGAAATTTATTTTGGAACGCAATCTGAACCATACACGTTAGTGTCGTGAATATAGGGTAAAGATTTACCCGACATTGATGAGTAGATTTGATAATGGAGTAAAGTGTGAGCATGTACAAACACACCCTAATAAAAAAGAGTACTACAGTATTTTTCGCTTTATTCTATATTATACATTGAATCCTAAACATTAAGTATAACTTTACAACCATATTGCGCACGTAATGTTTTACTTTTAACAGTATAGTCACATTTGATTTTTGAACTTTAAGAAATAACGAGTAAAAGGCCCCCGCCGCGTTGCGGCCGGTCGTTTGTTCTCGATACACGTTTTTTTCCGACAGCTTGGACCTTATATATTCCTAAACGACTTCACAATATAACCAAAATCCAAACACAATCATAAACCTCGCTTAATGCAATCAATTTATAGAAACAAAAGTTATATCGAGTGAGTGCACTTATACACTTATTAAATCATTTGCACCCCAGCTCCTAATCTACTTACTCTTAGAAACAACTTGTATTCACATTCTATAATAAAGTACCGCAAACTCGTTTACAAAAGCTGAGACGATGGATTCATTTCATGCTTGCTCTAACACACTACGATGGATTCATTTCAGCAGACTCAAACCTCATTGTACTTCTTACTCATCACCTCTTTCGTAGCCTCTAAACCACTGTGAATACACATGTAACTGTAACCATCAACCCATTTCGTTTCTAACGTTTTTACTTGACTTGATCTGTTAGATATAACATGTCGAGTCAGCGCATTCATCAAGTAATGAGTGCCACTTTCTACTGGATATTTGAGGTTACTAAATACTTGGAGTTTTTAATGGGCGATGTAGGCATAACAACATCAACATAAATTCATCTATAGCAGCAAGTCTAAAATATAAAAGCTATTAAACATAGACAGTTTGCCTATACGTGATGGTGGACCAATGTAAATGTGGAAAAAATAAAATAAATAAGAGACATACTCATCACAACAATTTGGCGTGCATCATGAATTTGAGCTTCAGTGTATACGCCAGATGAAGCAAGAGTTGCTTTATTTGCAATCCTACAAATAAGTAATGCATTGATGAGTACTTGGCTAAAAAAAACCCTTGTTTACCTACCTCGTACGCCCCTAATAAGCAATCTTAGACACATCCAAAGTGTTAACCTTTTACTTAATAACCCTTTAACTGTATTGTTTATTCTTAAACCACCAATCCTTTTCAAAATCAAACTAATGAAAAAAGTGGTCATATAGTATCAATCAATGTGACGATAGAAACCCATGACGACGATCTATATAGTATATTGTTCTTAGAGGCCTCTGTACCTTTCACAATTTTTAAACAGTTGGTTACACATGATTACACATGATACTGCAACAAACTTGGGTACTTTGAAAAACGTCAAAGATGGGAATATGTTCACATAAATAATACGGCATGAGTAATGTACAAACTTGTTTAAGCGAGCATCATCGGTTGGGAACTTCAGGTCAACGTTGGTATCACCACAGTTGATCAGCAGACTCACCTGTAAATATAACATCAATAATTTCAACCTTAGACCATATACATTGTAAGAAAAAGACGATAGAAAACTAACAAACATGAGAAAGTGACATACAACTCCATCCTATGATATATCAATAATATGGTAGTCACCACGATTCACATGAGCAGCTTCACTGTCGTACCAGACAAAAAATACCATTAACAAATATTCACAAAACAATATAGATTCACATATGAGTTGAAAAAAAAGCATAAAAGTCGACAACAGTTCAAAATATTCGGATAATATTCAAGCTTAATAAGAACATGTGTAGAAGCAAGCAATTAGTAACGTTAGATGTATCCCAAATCATAACTAAGACTTATTCTTTGACTACCTTATCATTCAGATTTTCAAATAGCTAAACAATTAATAGTTAAAGATGTAATTATACCTTCAAGTTCATGTCCTGATTCAGGTGTATCCCCCCCATAACCTTTTCTCAACAATTTTTTCCTCAACGGATGACTCACAATCTCCAGCTCATATTGAAAAACATGAAAAAAAGACTCAGGGATCCAAAATATGTTGGTATCTGCAATTAAACAAAAACCCAAGAATAAAAATACAAAACCTTTATAAAAAGGAATTAACTTTAATTAGAGTGTTCTTTCTTTTGTAACCCATGATTAAAAATTCGGAACCTGCAATTAAGGATTTAAGGGTTGTTGTTAAATGACTATTTTCTAGATTGTTTGCCGTCTATGTGAATTATGTGGAAGAATCGGTATGATACAAACATATCAGGTTCAAAAGAACTTGTGTGCAAAAAGTGGCTGCTTGATAGAAGTTGTTGGGCTCAAACGTTAAGCCCATTTCCAACAGCCTTTAGGCCTGCACCGACCAACAATATTATATGGTGTCACCGACACTCGAGGCTCGGATACTAATTTTTTTTGCTACCGACGTCGCAGATTAATAGATACAAAGTAATGATGGAGTAATACCATAGACACTTTGAGGTCAGGTTTGTTATGATTAGTCCTACTCCTATAGTCCTACCTAGCATTTACACACAGCCTATCAAATATTCAAATCGTTATCAGTATGTACCAAGTTAGATCAGGGTTATGATAAAGGTGTTGATGTAACATAGAATTCTAGTTCGGGTAGACTTCTAAAACCTATATTTTAGAGACTCGAGCTTGTTTTAACATGCTACTGATAAATCCTATGGTATGGGTTCAGGCCAACATCATACATGTGTCTAGTAAACTACACTGATAAGGATCAATACCAAGTAAGGTTATTATGTATAGCTGTATTTAGTAGTAAAAAAACAATGGATATATCATACCTGACTTAGCTTAGTATTGATCCACTTCTACATCTTTCCTTGGTATTGATCCTTTTTTTTATGTACTCCCACATGAAGAAACTCTTGTTGAAAAAATTTTTGGCTACTTACCATAAACAATGAAGAACACAATATTAAAACATCATTAAAAAAAAAAAAAAGTAGAAAAGAAAAGATAAAAACTTACTTGCAAAAACCAACAAATCCCAACTAATAATCCATCCAACCAATTTAAGCCCTTGACCCATTCAATTCACGTAAAACCCAAAAACAACTTTAGGGTTTGAATCAAATTCGAGAAACACGTCTCCTAATTTTATGTTCGATCTTACCAGCTGACGAATAATATGCACCTCCAGTCATCTTTTCCATCTACTGTAGTTTAATGGCGGTTCAAAATCTGTTTAGAGAGAGGAGTCTTATGTGGAAGATCCAAAAGAAGAGTAGAATCATAAATCAATGGCCGTACTAAATTAAGTAGTTGTTGTACCTTATCGTTTGAGTTGGTGGTTGGCGAGGTGTAAATGCAGATGATCAAGTGTGAGTTTGCAGTTAATTACGTGAAGCTTACGGGGTTTTGGGAGGTTTGGTATAATAAGAGAGAAAGAGTGAGGCGGTGATGATGTAATCCGGGTTTTGTTACCGAAACAATAAAACGACGTCGTTTGAAGAATGTCGTTTTACCCTTTAGATTTGGCACCAAATTGTCGTTTCATCCGATTTTTTCAAAGCCCAAAACGACGTCGTTTGGCATGAAGATTAAAAAAGACGAGGTTATGCACCCGCGCGTTGCGGCGGGTTTTTTGCATTTGATTTTTTATGCTATATGAGTTTTGTTATACGTGTGGTGTGTAAATTGTGTGCAAAAATCTTTATGTAAATTATATGTTTAACATACCATTGCTAGCAAAGTATAAGAAGCTCGTGTGGATCTAACTGATGTTGAATAAGCTGTTTACATACCTTTAAACCTGCTGTCTAAATGACTAAAATAAACAGTAATCGCAAAGGGGTCAAGTTTTATGGCTGTTAAAAACTCTACACGTTTAATATTCAATCAAAATTTATGAGATACATAAAAGCACTATAAATGAGAATCCGAAGGACGCATATGACTTTGTTGCAGCTCACAATTCTATTAAAATTACATACCTGCAATTTTTCATCGCCATCATAAATCCATCATTCAAACTATCAGTCTTTTATAAAGCTTTAATACCATATGAATCTGATGCGGCTTCACCTGAATCAAGTGAAAGTGCAGTAAAAGCAGAGGTGACGTCAAGTTCACACCCGGACGTATGATATTTCCACAACCTGAAATATACCATCTGCAAGTATCAGAAAAATTAGTATTAGGAAGATCCGTGTCGTGGACGTTGGAAATTGTAGCAGCTATTCATTTTTCAGCGTATCAACATAATTTCTGATTTAAGTTTTAGATAGTTATGTTGTTGAGTATTATCAGTTATACCTTTTATGTTCAGAGCAATTAGGGGACCAACAAAAAGCAGAATCTCGTTGCTGTTACACGTTCTATGGTGACTGCACAATGAGTCCACACATAAACGACACATTCATAAGAATTTTTTGGCTGGAAAGACATCATTGATACTATTAAGAGAGATTAATTAATAAATCACTGCATAACGCTTACCACTGGAGTTCTGAAACCTTTGGTACCAACACATGATCCTTATTTCCTTCATTTTATCTGCAAGTTTTGAAATAATTTAGGTCAGTCAAGTGCAATTTTATTAAAAAAAAACACGTTAACATGAATCAGGTCACATACCTTGTGGTCTTGGATATGCATTCCTATTATACACGGTTGGCCCGTTATATGTCACACACTGAAGACTACAGCTGGAGCATTCCTGTTATACGTGGTTTACCCGCAGCCATTTAAGAGAGAGAGGCATGTGTATGAGGCTCAGATACGGTAAAGGTGAAAAAAACCCTGATACATTGGCGCTGGCTGCAAATCGAAGGGTTTGCCGTGCCAAGGGCCAAATGATGAAAGGTTTAGTCGAACCTAATGAAATCCGTCACAAAAAAAGGTCGATACATTTGGCATGGCTGCAAAGCTAAAGGTTTGCCGTGCCAAGACACAAATGTTGACAGCTTTAATCGGACCCGTTTATGTTCATCATTGCCTCTATTGAAAAAGCGTCATAAAAGGTACCATTGCCACTGTTTATGTATTACAGGGTAATGTATATTAGGGAAGCGCGACATAACCGATTTAGGAGAGAGACGCAGTAAGATAAGATATACAATTCCCAATTTATCCTAGAAACGTGACTGTGTGGGCACCCTTATCTCTTTATGACATCAGTTTTTTTATCACCCCTAAACAGGCCAACAGCAGGGCAACAAACAACCCAAAACCTCAGGAAAATTTACATGACAATGAGTTGTTTAAACACCTTTAAAATGCCACCGTATTGATTCATTTATAATATCTTTTTATAAGAGGCTTGACAATAGTGCGTTAGCTATAATATCTTATTACAGTTCAAAGGGCAGATTTTAGCGTCATACCAAACCACGCATCGGCTAGTGACATTCTAAAGAGGACCCACCGCTATGGGCTGCGATGATAACATATCACCACACTGCCACAGAATCGGGTGGTCTCATCTTCATGATACCCGACAGCATACACCAACAGGTTTCTCATTCTAAAAAATAGACACAACTACGGTTATAAAATCCACCGACGTGACATCGCCTCATCAGGAAAAGAGGATTCGTTTGCCATGGCTGCAAAGTCAATGCATTGCCTTGCCAAGACGCAAAGAATATGGCGTTTTCCTAAATCCAGTCACGCCTTTATAAGGCAGTAGCAGTAACCTAAAAGGCCGAAATTATAATGCAACCATTATTTCAAATAGCGCATTTCAGAAATTTTCTGCCATATAGAACACGCCAGACATGCATTCCAAACCCACTATCGCCTGATACGTGTGAACAATCGACTAAAGAGGATTAATACGCCATGGTTGCAACCATAATAAGTTGCCATACCAAGATGCAGATAATCTCAGCTTTATCGAATGTACTCAGACTTATGACAGCCTACTGCAACCTTTATCACCATCAATTGCATCTCATAAACATAAATTATAATCTTTTTTAATCGATGTCGAAAGCGACGCTCGTGATGCTACGATGAAGACCCGATTTCAACCCGAGAATGTGAGTGGGGCTACAACTTGGCGAGATGAGTCTATATTTTGGCCAAAAAGGGACAAACATGATACATCCATGGCGCAACTATAATAAGTTGCCTAGCCAAGGCGTAGATAATCTCAGGCTCAATCGAGCAGGCCCAAACTTGCCACAACAACCTCTTGCAAACAACGACATCATCATTATCCTCTAAGAAACCAAAAGAAAATGGAATCATATTCAAGTCAAGCAAGCCAAAAAACCCATTACTATTATGTATAGAGGTCGAGGCTCAGAGATTAAGGATCGAAAAGCAGGATCCATCCGCCATGGTTGCAACCTTACGGTTACCCTGCCAAGATCGAACCTCTACAGTGCAATCGGAAAACCAAGTAAGCTACTGGACAATTTATAACCTTTTCAAGTATTAGTGACCAAATGGACAAACTGAATCACCGGTCAAAAGGGATAAGCGATATGAGTTTAAGCGGCCTATTTATGGCCCATACTCAGATTGAATAACTCTAAAAATAACGTTAACTGCTAAAAGAGTGAGAAAATGGTTTACATGGGAATGCAAAGATGGTTTTACAAAATGTAACTATGACATTGATGAATATGACTAAACAAAATATGAGCTTAGGCTAAAAATATCACATTTTCTAATAAAGGGTTCACTGCCAATTAGTCTAGGTACCATTGTAATCATATTTTTACCCGTAAGATATCTCGTTTACACCATAATCGAAAACAAAGGAAGGAGCTTATTAATAGATTATAACATACATCTAATTGTTTTTTTCTCTAACCCATTTCATTAAATACTCGTCGCACCCTTCATCAAGCATCCATCATCAGGCACATATAGCAGCTTAAGTTTTAATAACCAATCCCAGTTCCCAAACGCCCCTTAATCACATAAACAACTAAATCCACTCACTTTACTAATCTTGATCTTAACACAAACACACAAAATTAATAGGCCCTAAATAAGCTTACCAAGACAAAGCAAAAGCCGCCAAACACATAATCCACTCATACAGATTGAGCACTTGAAGATCTTTGTAATCGGCGCACTTCTACTGAATAGCTCCTTCTCCAGCATTACCAAAAAGAAAGTGGTAAAACTCAATTACCCATTATAATCATTTCCTATGGGACATACTATTAAGACCAACAAATATTTTTTTACATTTCATCAAACAGTTTATTGGCATCATCCAACCTGCAACCAAGTAACATAAACCAACATAAATTAGATATCAGGTATGTATAGAAAAAGCATACCCATAAAAGCAAAAGGAGTGACTCAATCATAGTTGATGAACGGAGTGACTCAATCAGTACTTGATAACAACCTTAATCAGGCAATCCCATAAACCCCTAAATAAAAATAAATTGATGATTAAGTGTACCTTATTTGGATAGAGTTGATGGTTGGAGAGGTGTAAATGCAAGTGGTCAAATCTGAACCCGGAGTTATTTCTTGAAGTTTCGGGCTTTTGGGTTTTAACGTTGGTATAATAAGAAGCAAGATTGAGCGGTGTTCTTGTAATCGGGTTTTGCTTACGAGCGACAAACAACCACTTTTTGTAACACTCAAAACGACAGGAAAATGGAGTAAATACTGTAGATCTACTCACATACAGTCGGGTTAGAAACGGGTCTGTACTGTAGCATACGACGTCGTTTGGCATGAAGATTAAAAAAATTTATAATTATAATTGTATCTGATAAACCATATGTTTCAATCACATATGAGATATACCGAGTTGCGATCCACTACAAAATGGAAAAAATTAAAAAGTTTGCAAAGATACTCATCTAGCGTCATGTGTCCCCGCCCACTCCCTCTTTTTTTTCTTAGTATTTTCGGTTGGAAGGTGTTTTGGTCATTTGATCATTTTTTTTAATTTCACCCTAAACTTTAAACGTAAATAACTTTTAAACGAAAAACTTTTACAAAAAACCGATTTCACCATAACTTTTAAAATTTAATTATCTTTAATTTGGTATGCATTTTGATATACGAATCGCAATTTGTTTTTTTTAACTTTTTAAGTTGGTGATGATTTTCTTGAAATTTTTGGCATTTTCGGCTCTAACTTTATCTAGTTTAAAGGCCGAATTATGCAAAACTTAAAACATGAAAGTTGTAGTTTTTTGGCCATGCTTTACCCAGGATTTTGAATCACTCAAATCCGATATTATATGAGTGAGATATCGCACGTTAAAGATGACATTTTAGTCATATTTAATGCACACAAAGTGTTTGATAAAATGCTTAAAAGAGATTTTTCTTATAAAAGTACATTTAAATGTACTAATTGGTGTACCACAATACATCTTTTGTTAATTTTAGCTTTTTTTTAACTGATGAAAAAAACCAACTGATGAACAATTCGATGAACAAGATTAACTGATGAACAACACTAACTGACGAACAATACTGTTCATCAGTTAATATTGTTCATCAGTTAGTGTTGTTCATCAGTGATCAACTGATGAACAATGTGATTATAACTAACTGATGAACAACACTAACTGATGAACAATACTGTTCATCAGTTAATATTGTTCATCAGTTAGTGTTGTTCATCAGTGATCAACTGATGAACAATGTGATTATAACTGATGAACATTTCCATGAACAAGATTAACTGATGTTCATCAGTTAGTGTTGTTGTTCATCAGTTAGTGTTGTTCATCAGTTAGTGTTGTTCATCAGTGACAAACTGATGAACAATACTAACTGATGAACAATAATAACTGATGAACAAAACGTCTATTTTTTTAAATAACGATTAAAAAAAATCACTCTTTGAATCTTACATTAATAAAATGATTAATGATGCATTGTGGTAAAAAAAAGTTAGAGCATTTAATGCATTTTTAACACAAAAAGTTTAAGCTTGACATTTCATCAAACACCTTGTGTGCAACAAATATGACTAAAACGTCATCTTTAACGTGTGATATCTCACTCATTTCATATCGGATTTGAGTGATTCAAAAACCTATCTAAAGAGTGATCGGAAATCTATAAATTTCATGTTTTAAGTTTTTCACGATTCGGCATTTTCGAGGGTGAAAATAGGGGCGAAAATGCTTAAAAAATAAAGAAAATAAACACCCATTTGATATGTTAAAAAAACGTTTTATAACTTCTAACAAAATTTATACCAAATTAAAGAGGATTAAATTTTATAAATTATGGCGAAATCGGTTTTTTCTAAAAGTTTGTCATTTGTGAGTTATGTACGTTTGAAGTTTGAGGGTGTAAAAGAAAAAACGGGTCAATTTACTATAATACCCCTTTGACCAAAAATAATTAAAAAAAAGAAGAAGGAAGTTGACTAGATATAATCCAACGGTGGAGATCACTTTTTAGACTTTGCAATTTGATATACTTTTTAATAGATCCTGTACTTATACCATAATCTTTTATATAATAAAAAAATTACATCATTTCGGAGTATTTTTGGAAAACCCTTCTCATTGAAAAAAACATTGGGCCAATAGGAGAGTTCAATTTCGCCACGTAAGCAAAATCATGTGATGTGATTGGTTAATAAAAGTCAAAATTAAATTGATTTTGGTCAAACTTTAATAAATTTGGTGGAAAATTTTGGTTGATAAAAAAACACATAAAAATATAGGTGTCAAATTTGTGAAAACAAAAACTTAAAAAAAGAGGAAGTGATTAATAAAACTTTAGTGGTTGATTTTTAAAAAATTATATAGAGTTAAGTGTAATATTATAAACCTTCATGTTTTTTAATAACTTTGAATTATAAACAAATACCTCCTTATACTTTATACACTTTAAACTTTATATCTTAAAAAATACAATGTATATGTTGTTTTAAAATAACAACATATAAATTTACATAAGATTATAAGTATCAATTTTTTTGTTATATACGTTCAATAAGGACTCATTTATTTCATTTTTAAAATAACTTATGTGGACACGAGTTTACATTTTAAATACGGCTAAATTCTGAAAGAAGGGAATATAACTATCAAATTGTAAGCACGGTTTACTTTAATATAAAAATAAATATCTGTGCGATTGTACTTATAACAATGATTCATGTAATTCTTATTTATTTATATAACTATCTAGAAAAAAACATTTTTATAAAACATCAACATAATATCAACACTCATTATAAAATAAGTATACTTTAACTTTATCAATACTCATTATGTGCTATTAAACTTGCATCTGTGTATAACATAATATCAGTAGTGAAATTTAAATAACAATATCAACATTTTTGTCAGCTAAATAAAATTAAATCTTTAGTTACCTAACAGAAACTTTTATGTGTAAACTTCGTACGGGCACGAAACTTATAACTATATAATTATATGCAATTACCTTTAAAAACACAATATTCAATATTAATACAGAATAATTTTTTTTGTCAAAACTATGTGCGTGCACATGTATTATAACTAGTATACTCATATACAATATTGCAAAAATCGCGAATCGGTAGTGAGGCGGTCGACCCCCTTGTAACTTGTAATCGGTCTAGGCGGAATTAATCGGTGATTAATCGGATTGACATTTTGGCAAGTTTTGGGTATTTCTGGGTATTCCCGAAAAGATTTTCCTTAAAAACATCTTGTAATAGATATAAAAACAGCGACTATAAGTGATTACATTTGTTCAGGGTTGCAAAAATAGCGAATCAGTGATTAATTGTATTGGTGTTTTTGGCAAGTTTTAGGTATTTACGGCAAGTGTTGGTATTTTTGGCAAGATTTTCCTTGAAAAACAATTTTCAATAGATATAAAAAATGATTATAACTAATTTACGGCGAGTTTAGGGTATTTCCGGTAAAATTTTCATGTTTTCGGCAACTTTGGCCATCGTTAACCGCCGTTGACCATGGTGACCGATTTGTTTGAATGATTTACACAAATCGGAAAGGTCGGTGGCCCAGTAGCACCTAATCAGTGATTAATCGGCCTTGTAGACCTTTTTTTGCAACACTGCTCATATACCAAAAAGCAAATCCCTATCTTACATTTTTATTTGATGAAATGGTTAGGATTAAAGAAATTAATTTAAAAAATACAATTAACTGTCAAGAGTATACCCGTAATTTCACACACAAAATAAAATATCTATCTACCAACATCTGCCTTGTCATAGCTTCTCTCACGAAACACACAGTTTACACATGCATAATCGATTAAAAATCTCAAAAACTATGCCCTAGATCAACTAAAAAACACAAAATCTAACCGTAAAATCACACTAGAATGGATGATATTGAAGCCAATGATGCGATGTTAGAACAATACACCATGAAAGATGCTACTGTTAAAGTTCCGACTGAACAACCAATTAAAAATGAGGTTCAAAATCCGGTTTTAGGTAGATTGATCGAACTTTGTCTATAAAAACCAGATTAAGTACTTATTTTACTTGACTTTATTGTTATTTATGGTTAAATAATGGTACTATTTATAGAGTTTATATTGGAGATATTGTGATTTTATTGAGAAAATATGTGATTAATAATTAGGTTGTTTAATGAGATGTTGTTGATGTTATTGTAATTTTAGTGAAGGGAGATTAAAAATTAGGTTTATCCTGTTTATAGAGGTTTTGTTGATGTTATTTGATTTTATTCAAGAAATGTGTGACTAAAAGTTAGGTTTTCACTTTTAGAGAGGTTTGTTGATATTGTTGTGATTTTAGTGAAGAAACATATGATTAAAAGTTTGGATTTCCCTATTTAGAAGAGGTTTTGTTGATTTTATAGAAGTGATTTTAGTGCAGAAAAGTTTGTTAAGGGCCCGTTTGGTTTGTGGGTTTATAATGGGTTTAGGATTATAAACTAAAACAATGTTTGGTTGTTTTTTTAGAAGTTAGGTTTAGGATTGTAATGTAAATATTAGGTGATAGAGAAAAGTAGGGGTGATTGAGAGGTTTTATGACAATGTGTGGGACCACATGCTTTTTCTACCTCATAACTATTTTTATTATCATCTTATTATTTATCAATATATTTTTTAATTTATATTTTAATATTTAATATATCTTTTAATATTATTTTCTCTCTCATAATTAAATCCAAATCCTAATCTTAAACCAAATTTAAATCCAAATCCAAATCCTAATCATAAACCCATCTACAAACCAAACGGACCCTAAGTTAAGTTTTCACTATTTAGACAGGTTTTGTTGATGTTACTGTGAATTTAGTGAAGAAATGTGACATTAGAAGCTAGGTTGTGTACTGGAATCATTAAACTGTATTACAACATAATTGATTATTTATTGAAAGTTTGTAGGTAGATATGTGTTGTTAATGGTTAGATTGGAGTTATTTTTGAAGATTTGGTGGTGTAATTGTCATTAGCGTATAACTGTCATTGTATATCAAATGTGAAAGTTGACATCTGCTTGTCTAAATGTGAATACTAGTGAAAAAATAGAAGACACTGCCGATAAAGAAGCCGTGGAAGGTAAGTGTATATCTAAATTTAATAAAACAACATTTTTTTTGTATATTATCTATAAATATTTACTTGTGTCAATGTAGATACTATTGAAAATATAGAAGAGATTGATGTTAAAGACGCAACGAAAGGTTGGTCAATATCTAAATATGATTAAAAAAAAAAATAAAAAAAAAAACATTTTTTGCTCGTATGTGATTATTGAAATATATGCTTGTATAAATGTAGATCCTGAAGTGAATGTAAAAGAAACTGAAGTCAAATATGCTTTGAAAAGTAAGTGTATTTATAACACAAAATTTACAATTAAATGAAATTTATTACAGTAACAAATAATGGACGCAAGTGTTTCAACATTGCCATTTCTGAAAACAACAAATACATTGAAACCGACTGATAATAAAGGTACATTTTTTGTTATGGTGTATCTCACATGTGATAGAACATATGAAACGATAATATTAACGGTATTAAATCACATGTGATAGATAGTATAATAAAGTATAAACATTTCAATGCAAACCAAAAGAAAATGGTGGATGAGATACTAATAGAAAAACAGAAAGCATAAAAGAAGAGAAGAATAAGCTAAGAGGAAACAAGAAGCTAAAAAGAAAGTTGAATAAGAAGCTACAAAGATAGAAGAAGAAGAAACAAAAACAACAGAAACGAAAGAAGATAACATAATAGAAGAAGCATATAAGGGAAAAGTAAAAAACAGGTGATAAGGGAAAAGCAAAAAAAAAACTGAACAAGGTAAAAAGCGTAGGCAAAAACAATTGTGCAATTCAAAAATAAAAAAGGTCGGCATTAAAAAAGGTTTACGAGAAGTGTTCTTAGAGCATAAGGTATCGTTTGGTGCCATAAAGGTGATGAGTGAGAAAGTTGGTGTCACCGATAACTACACTCTTATATAGAATTTATCATAACACCAAAAATACCCCTCCCTCATATCACATCATAATCTGGTGCCATAGTACACCCTGAACAGTGGGTGTTTTTTTTTAAATAAAACAACACATTAAACTAAAAATCAATTTTCATTAATAAGAAAATATATAAAAATGTTAAAAAAATATATACACACAAAATATATCAATATCAGTTTATTTCTCGAAACTTAGCCTACTTGTATCTTGTTTGTACTTAGCCTACAATCTTATTATTTGCGGAATAATCTACCTAAAAGAAGTACTAGTATAATTCAATAGTTAACTTTAACATATATCAATTTTGAGAAAAAAATAAACAAGAAAAAAGAAACATATGTCTTGGAAGTTGTAAAGGATAATATAGGCTATTATTTTATTTTACTTTTCGTCTTTACTTTTCATCTTCTTCCTTCTTTCTTTTGGTAGTTAGGTAGAAAGGAAAAAAAAACACACACACACACACAAACAATCGACAAACAACAAAAAAAACACAAGCAAACCACAAACACAAACCACAACCAACAAAAAAGAAGGAAAACAAAAGTCTTTCGCGTGAGCTGGTGGCTACGGCGCCACAGCCCACCAGCTGAGCTCCGGTGTGGTTCATCGCGCCATCAACTGGTGCCATCGCTGATGGCTGAGCCATCGACCACCGTACCCTGCTCTCTTAAAAGAATTGTATATGAACATACTGACGTTGAAGTCAACGAAAATGTAGTTTAGAGGCGAAAATTACCTAGGAGGCCTCTGCACGGACCACTTGTCCTGCAGAGTTCTTATATTTTCCCAATATCCAAAAAGGCCTCCTATTTCGCTTCAAATTGGCAGAGAAGTCATCATAAGACACGTGTCAAGGCTTAACCCCATTTAATGAAGCGACGTTTAAAAAAAAAGGTTACTTCGCCTCAAATTTGAAGAGAATCTTACATAACAGGGCCCCACCACATTAACTGAAAAAATAAAAAAATAAAAAAGTACATCACATCAAATTTGAGGAGAAATCTTACACAAGGCCCCCACCGTATCTTTATCGACAAAAGTAACATATTCAATTAGTCTCAAAATGATTATCTATACTACATAATAATGTATTTAAAACTTCCTATAAAAGAAAGTCTTAAAAATATAAGCCAACACATGTTACTATAATTAGTAATCCATATAATTAAGAAAAGAAGCATAATGACAACACTTTAATACACATAATTTTCAGGTGTACAAGACAAAAAGCATATAGTATACCACTTTAATGCACATATTAAAAAATTAAAAAAAATAAAAAAATAAAAAAAATCACATTAATGCTATTTAATATAGTCAATTAATTAACTGGTCAATAAATACAATTAATACAGTTATTAAAACACCCCTAACATAATAAATACAAATTATCAAGCATATTGTACAACCAAATTAAACACAATTCCTACATTAAACGTCACTAATACAAATAATATTATACAAAAAATATTTAAACCCGAACGGGCAACAGGCCAAATGGGCTTGAGCCCGAACAGGCGCATGCCAAGCGGGGTCGAGCCCGAACAGGCACGGGCTAAACGAAATTCTTGAAATCCGTAAATTTATTGTCAAAAAGAACATAATAAACTAAAATACATGATTCACTTGAAAATTTTATTTCAGCTGCCGCAACGCGCGGGTACCCTGTATTAAATGTCACTAATACAAATAATAAAGCACATTATACAACGGGCAAAATGAGCTTGGCCGAACAGAACGCGGGTCAAGCGGGCTCGAGCACCGAGCAGTCACCGGTCGAGTGCTTTCGAGCGAAACGACAGGGCTAAATGAAATTCTTGATATCTGTAAATTTATTGTCAAAAAAAGTTTAATAAACTAAAATACACGATTCACCGAAAAAATTTATTTCAGGATACCTGCCGCCGCAACGCGCGAGTACCCTGCTAGTCTTTTGAATTCATACAATGCTTCTTCATTGTCTAGCAAAGATGCATGCCTTATTTTTTAGCGTAAGACACTACAAATCTTATTGAACTTTTAACAATTATTAATAGAATATGTCATTTTTTTAATTTCATTACCAACAAATCTGGTTGTGTTATTAAAAGTTGGTAATGAAATTCAAAAAATGGCATATTCTATTAATAATTATTAAAAGTTCAATAAGATTTGTAGTGTCTTACGTTAAAAAATAAGCATCATCTGGAACAATGTCGATATGAATTCAAAAGATAATCATTTTGAGACTAATGGAATATCTTACTTTGTCAGATAAAAGATGGTGGTGGGGGCCCGTTGTGCAAGATTTCTCCTCAAATTTGATGTGATGTACTTTTTTATTTTTTTATTTTTTCAGTTAATGGTGGTGGGGGCCCGTTGTGTAAATTTCTCTTCAAATTTAAGGCGAAGTACTTTTTTTTTTTTAGTTCTATTAAATGGGGTGTTGACACGTGTCCTATGATGACTTCTCTACCAATTTGAAGCGAAATGGGAGGCCTTTTTGGATATTGGGAATATAGGACCCTGCAGGACAAGTGGTCGTCTGCAGAGCCTCCTAGGTAATTTTCAGAGTTTAGAGCATTAGGTGTTAAATACAAGCATCACATTTTCATTCGGGCCACAGGAGTTTCACATCCACTATATAGCCTATGTACTTAGTAACCTCCTCCCCACTTATAACTAACCTCAACTCACTCATTGGGCCCACCACCAAAAATACAAATATTACAACTAAAAAAATGCAAAACAAATTCGTAGATGGGAGGCTAAGTGGCGGGGATTTCGCCTTCAAGCCATGACAAGGCACTAGTCACCACAATGAGCTACAACAGCTCCACAATGCTCTTATGAAGATGTTGATAAAACACTAATGGACGAACTAAAGAAAAAGCCTAGAAAAAGTAAAAATGACAAAGAGTCTACACCATCAAATCCTCAAACTAAAAACAAAAGAAGACAACTAAAAGGTAAATGATTTGCACACTCTATATTGTGCATTAACCTATTATATTGTGCATATATTTTGCTTTAACTGGTTGTATATATATGAGTGTGTCAATCAAAAGCTAATGTGTGCAAATCATCTCCCCAACTAAAAAAAGAAGTAGAAGATGTGGATAATGAGTCAGAAGATGCAGCGGAGGAGAAAAAAAACCTGGGGTTAATTGCTTGAAAATGTATTACTTTATATTTGTCACCTTTTGTTACTGTATGTATTGAACTTTATTTTTTCTTATTATGTGTACTGAACTTTCAAATTTTGAATATTGTGTGTATTATGTGACCATTTTACCTTTACTTTTTACAAATTTTGAAGGGTAAAATGGTCATTTTACATGGCTGAATAGTTACAAAATACACGCAATAATCAAATTTAAAAGCTCGGCACACATAATAAGAAAAATAAAAGGTTCATCAGACAATAACAAACGGTGGCAAAATATGATTCATTTAAGTAATTAACCAAAAAAACAATAACAAAGAGTGCCAAATATTAGATGCATCGTAATATATTTTATAGCTTAAAATTAGATGCATAGACATATATTAGACACACTTCATTAAGTTAGACGAATTTTATGTATATTTGGTCATATGCACGTCAAATGTGTTGCTAGTACTCTTTTTTTATCGTTTTCACATCAAAATAACTTTAAAAGCTAATTAAGATGCATCTAAATGAATAAAAATGTGTGTAATTTATGTCGATGCGTCTCAAATATGTGATTAGACAAAAGTTCCATACGAAACAAGATTTATCTAAAGAACAATCACAAGATCTGAGCCATTTATCCTCCTTCCATCCAATGGTTTAGATTAATCACTCTTTTAAAATAAAAATATACTTAAGGGTATTATAGTCTTTTCAAAATTAGATTAATCACCCCAAACTCTCACAACTGTCACGTAACACACACACACACACACACACACACACTCAGTCACTCACTCTCAAATGCTCTCACCCCCAAATTAGATCTCAAACACTCTCACCATCGGAAACCGTCGCCTAACCACCTCCAAACCATGATTTTTTAAATTATTACAATTAAATTGACGTACGTCATGAAATATCAGCCTCTAAACTCAATCAGTTGGCTAAAACGGATTTCGGTATAATTTTACTTCTATGTTAATTTTATTTGTTACATTTTCTTTAATTTGATCTCTTCTTATCAACAAGTTATAATAACGTACGCAGGGTTTTGACAAAAAAAAAATTATTTTGTATCAATGCTAAATATTATGTCTTTAAAGGGTAATTATATATAATTATATACTTATGCATGAATTTTTCATTATTCATTATATCCGTTAGAATTTTGTATAATCAAATTTTGTAAAAAAAATTTTGTTAGATAACTCAAGATTCAACTATATTTAGCGGATATAGATGTTGATGTTCCTATTTAAATTTCACTATTGATATTATGATGTACACAGATGAGTTTAGTTGCACATAATAGCGTTAATGAACTTAAAATATACTCCTTAAAGTTTTTAAAAAATGTTTTTCTACATATCCTTATATAAATAAATAAAAGTTACATGAGTAGTTGTTATAAGTACAATCACATTTTTTTTCTTTTTTTTTCTCATATTACAGTAGCTCGTACTTACAATTTGATAATTATATTCTCATTTTCAATAATTTAGCCGTATTTAATATTCAATATCGTGTCCACATTTGTCATACTTTTAATATGAAATAAATGAGTCCTTAGTAAACATATATAGTAAAAAAAAATGACATCTATAATCTTTCGTATATTTATATGTTGGTGGTTTAAAACAACATATATATTGTATTTTTAAGTTATAAATTATAGGGGGTATAAAATATAAGGGGGGTATTTGTTTAACTTTCAAAGTTATTAAAAAACATGAAAACTTATAATATTACACTTAACTCTATACAATTTTTAAAAATTTAACCACTAAAGTTTTATTAATTACCCCCTCTTTTTTAAAGTTTTTGTTTTCACAAATTTGACACCTATTTTTTTATGTGTTTTTCTTCTCAACCAAATTTCTACACCAAATAAACTAAAGGTTGACCAAAATCAATTTAATTTTGAATTTTATTAACCAATCACGTCGTCCGATTTCGTTTACGTGGCAAAATCAACCTCTCCTATTGGTCTATTTTTTTTTCAATGAGAAGGGTTTTGCAAAAACACTCTGAAATAATGTAATTCTTTTATTATATAAAAGATTTGTTAGGTTATATTTGACTTATTTGTTGATGACGTCATAGTTTTGATGTTAGGTTAGGTTTAGTGATTGATTTGATGTTAGGTTAGGTTATGATGACATCATGATTGATTAGATGTAGTTGAAATGTGTATTGAACATGATGTAGTTGAAGTATTGAACTTGTCATTTTGGCGCGTGGTAGGTGTACATCGAAACTTTACCACAAAACTTGGCGTTGCTATATGTTTGTAAAATGTTAGTGAATTTGATAGAAACTTTTATGTTTAGCAGCCGGCACTAATGTTTTTTTCACGGCCTGTACTTTAATGTGTCAAATGTAGTGTAGGAGCAATTGAGGGTTGTTTGTTTTAGCTTCTTTGAACATTTTGATAAGCTTATAATCATGGCTTTCTGAATGAGCTAATAACTTGATCACTGTAAACTCATTAGCCGTTAAAATGTGCTATTCGATAAGTTCATAAGTCCATCAAAATCGCTATTCGAATGAGCTATTTGCATTTTTTCACGGCGTTAAAATGTATTATTCATAAGTTCATAAGATGGTGTTTTGTGTAATTGACATTAAAACTAAGTTTGAAACTAAGTTTCGATAATTTGAGAGTCAATCTTTTGCAATGATACAAGGAATATGAGGTTTGCATAGGTGCTTTACTCAAACTCAATGTGATGCTAATTTTGTTTTCACGGTCTTCTAGTTGCTTGTACTTCTGGTTGTGAATAGCTCTAGTAAAAGCACTTGAAGTAATCTATATCAGATCATATGTGTTTGTCTACGGTCTATGCATCGCGGTTGTGGACCACATAGGTCCCATTTAAATGTGTTTGCGTAAGCTTATTTTTGTGTTCTGATCTTGTATTGGGGATGTTTGGATAAGCTTATGTGATTATTGCTAGTTAACGAGAATTTTATTGCTAGTAAAGTTATAACTTAATTATTTTGTTATTAATATTGAATCCCATGGGATTCATTAAGAATCAATGATTCATACTAAATCTCATAGGATTCTGTGATTTTTTATTAACTAGTGTTTTTTAATGGTTTTTTTTTTAATTTTATTTTAGGTTTTGGTGATGCTACTTTCTTGGTTCTCTAATAGGAAGTTTGTTGTTACATTGTCGCAAAGTCGGGGATCAAACCTACACAACTATGTTAAAAAGATACCTTGAGGTAAACAAGTTTCAAAGTCATCGAAAATTTATATTTGTGGCTTTTTCTTTAAATAGTATTGACCGTGGTGATGTATCTTGGCGGCGATGTGAGATGTGCCAACCGACAACGCTTCTACCTAAGATATAACCATAACTTGATGGTGTTGAAGTTGTCTGCAACTAAACCAGTGATAACATAGCGATAGAATGTTTTATGATATATGACACCAATATTACATCATCGACCATTGTTGTTCACTTTTCTCCAGCGAGCTCTTTTGTATTTGCTTCTTTTTGTAACTGCATGACTTGCGTTTTACGAGCATAATAATACTTATCATTTTGAAGTGATTTAATGTTGAAATTATAATATTTTCTTTCTTTGAATAAGATGCTAGTATCTCGGACAATAGCTTTCGTCTTGTAAAGTGATTCTTTGACGAATCCCATGTGATTTTATATGAATCCCTTGTGATTCATACAGAGTCACATCTGTCTTTTTATGATATGTATTGGTCAAGTATCTTTATGTGATTCATACAGAATCCCATGGGATTCAATATGAAATCCCATGGGATTCCATGTGAAATCCCATGTGATTCTGTATGAATCACATAAAAGATACTGTCAAATATTTTAATGACTTAGTAACATATAACTTTTAGAATAATGGACTTGGTTATTAGTGACTTGATTGTATTGTTTATGTTGGATATACAAGATTGTTGTAACACATAACTTGCTTCATGACTTGTAACATATAACTTGATCCATGTGATTAATGTTTAATCCCATGTGATTCATTCTGAATCTTATGAGATTCATACAGAATCTCATGTAATTCTTAATGCGTTTTTATTGTATAACTAATGCTTTATGTTTTTTTTATGTTAGGTGTTCTTAATGCTACTGCTAGTG
This sequence comes from Chrysanthemum makinoi, assembly GCA_910596185.1. NCBI lineage: Eukaryota > Viridiplantae > Streptophyta > Magnoliopsida > Asterales > Asteraceae > Chrysanthemum > Chrysanthemum makinoi. Next base: position 54,619,754 of record OU343219.1, on the reverse strand, counting down.
GTTCGCCTAGGAATAAGAAGTGGATTACCAAGGATATGCGTTAGTCAACGGACAAACCTGCCAATAAAGTTTTGAATCCGACATCGTTGTTTCAGTTTAATCATAATGATAAGTTATAACAACCCGTAAATTTTCGGATTATTATAATAATATTTATTACATCCGAAAATTCAAATCGGCTATTTTCTGACAGTTGTCAATATTTAAATCTAAAAACGAGATGTCATCTCGTTAATTTAGAGAATCGGCAGCATACCGACACCAAATTATTACGACAAAAAATTATAGTCTAAATCCTACGTAATAATAATACCATATTATTACGCTCGTTAAACATTTCAAAACGTAATCGTTATATTTGGCGATACCGGAAAGTCAGATTCAGCGGGATTCGACGAACCGCGGTACAGATTACCGCGTAATTTCTGAAACTTGAAGGTTCAAAACCAAACCGGACCGACGAAACCGGACGGCGACAAAAACCGAACGGACCGACGGCAAATGCGTTCGGTTTCAATTCGAGTTTACATGCCGGTTTGGTTCGGTTGGTTTGGCGCAAAACCGACAAAAACATGCCAAAATACACCTAGACCGACACAAACCGAAACCGAACCGAACCGACAACATTCGGTTCGGTTTCGGTTCGCGTTTTTCAGGGTTTTCGGTCCTCGGTTTTCTCGGTTCGGGTCGGGTCGGTTTATGACCGACGCTCAGCCCTAGTAATTTCTAATAAAACAAAATAGAAAATGCAAACCTTATCCCCACCCTTTTTGTGATCCATCGTTTTCTACTGCTTCTCTCTCTCCTCTTTTTCGACCCCGAAAAACACCCAAAAACATCAAAGTGGAACAATTCCATCTCTTTTGATTTTCAACCATGAAAGTATATTTGTCATCACCCCAAATTCGTCCAAGCTACACTTTACTCGACCCTAGAGATGCCATGCGTGGCTAACTAGGATGTGAAGAAAGCTAGAAATGAGTATAAACATGTCTTGGGGATCCAGGAGTGTCACCATCATCTCCCCACTCTTACAAGTATAAAAGGGCAAATTTTCGGAAGAGTGTTCATCGGTTCCAATCAATTCAAAAAATTAGGTTCCATAAATCAAAGGGCTTTTGAAATTGGTTGGGGTTTTGTTATTTGATGCATAAGGAAGCTATCTCAAGAGTGTAATTGTTCCAATTCATTTCTAGTCCTCTCCAATTTGAGCTCCTTCGTTTCGGTGTTAAGGTCATTCGACCCTAAGAAGTTTGTAAGAAATATTTATTGATTATTTTCAATCTTTTATAAATTAGAATCGTATATATTTTTATTCCTTCTTCCTCCACCGATTAATATTGGTAACAATGAGATTGGTTAATTTTAGAGGGATTGGTTTTGATTGGAAGTTCTAAAATTTTATATATTGTCGTTGTTGTTGTTGCGCATAAGTGGTAAAAGAGGACCAGAAATTAAAATGTAAAAATTGGCTTGTGACTAATGAGTAATCGGTTAAAATATTAGCTTATTCGAATTTTCGTGCTTTCGACTTACTAGCTTAAACGACATCTCACTCAGCTTATGTTATTGCTTATCCCTTGCTGTATTCGAGTTTGTTAGTCTCATCTAAGATTAAAACCTCACTCGAGGTGTTAGTTTTGTTCATTGTTTTGCATCGGTTAAGGTAAATCCTCGCGGTGTGAACTTTGCTTATCTTGTTGACTCATTCGACCCTAGACCCCAAGTGGGTGTAATTGATGTCGAGTTCCAACTCAATCCGAGACGTGCGAATGGCGCGAGATGAACTCAAGTTAAACCCTATACTCCCTCGGTGTTAGGTCTTGGTTGTTTCAAGCTGCAAGTGCCTACCTTCCCCATAAGCGTCATTTGAGTTTTGCCTATCACTAGTCCTCGAGAAATACATGAATGTGTCCTTGACCATGCCCAGTCGACACCTTTGATATTGTTTGGTTTACTTCGGCTCACAATGGAACACCCCGAAGGGTGTGAGCACTCGTGAAAGGCTCACGAAAGTCCCGAGCGACAATGGTGATTGTGTGACAACTAGAAATTTAGGGAGTCTATTTTAGGTAACCGCATTACGTTAAACTAAACCGAGTTTTGCCTTTATCACTATTTTTATAAACCATGACTTGATTTTATACCGTCTATTAGTTTTTACGGTTTATTTCATTATTAAATGAGTTATCGTATTAGTTTTAACTCTATTTGGTAGGCACTATTCGATTCGGCACTAGAAAAGCCTAAAACAAGAAATATTGTAACTTTTAGACCGTAACTCGAAAATTGACAAATAAATAGTCAAAACTCGTAGAAAAACGTAAATAACGATGTTAGAAAGACGAATGAACATTGTGGGACACTCGGGGGATAATATATGAGCTCGGGAATGGGTAAACGGGATAGTTTACGAAAAATGACGCCTTCGGCCCCTCTATTTCACCCCTAGCCGGCGCCCCCTCCTCCATAATTATTTATTTTTAAGTCCCCAATATCCTAGTATATATACCCCATCATTTCCCTCACTTCCACTCTTTATTTCTCTCTCTAAAACACACACTGGCACTTTCTCTCTCCCCTTTCTCTCTCTAAAAACCCTGGCCACCACCACCATACCCGGCCGCCACTTTCCGGCGAGATTCCGGCCAAAATCTGGCGCGTCACCCCTCACCTCCACCACCAAATCAAAGATCTCTTCATCCTCTTTCCAACCATATATTACACGCTCCATTTGACCTCCATAACACTTTCAAATCTTGAATCAAGATTAGTACTTTTAGGGTTTAAAGTGGGTTTTGCAATTGGTGCTTGAATAAGGTAAATGGAACAAGATTAGAGCTTGTTTGAGCTTATAGAAGCCTCGTATGGATTATTGGGTTTGACCTAATGACCAAATTTGGGGCTTTTGGGTGGAACATGAAATTAAGTCTAATTAGTGTCTAAATAAATAAGTAATTAGTGTTTGGTTAGTGTGTGGTGTATCAATTTGATGGGTTTATGCATTTTAGGTCTAGTTTCATCTTTTTGGTTAGAATATATGATGGGTTTTGTGTTTGGTTAGTGATTGGAGCTTGAATAATTGGATTTGGATGTTGTGGAATGGATTTGGGTGATGTTTGATTGGTTTGGAAGGGTGTACGAGCCACATAGGGAACGCGTACTTAGCCAGCAACCTTCGTGACCCACTTGGGCCACGGGTCGGTCGGGTCGATTGGTAGCTTGTTGGTTAATGTAGTTGAGGTTTGGATGAGACGAGTGGAGCGAAAAGCTTCTATATTGTTTGGTTCCGTGGTCTTAACGCGGCCGTGTCATGACCATTAGGGTCATAACATTGGTTTCGAGTATAATTGGTTGATTAATTGGTTGAATTGTTTTGAGTTGGTTTAGGATTGAATTGCGATATTGTGACTTTTAAATTTGGACTTGATATATATATTGTTGACTTTGAGCTACGTCGGTGTTACTTTGAATTTTTAGTCAATAATTGACTCCGACAAAGCCGTAACATGGACTTTAGTATAATTTGGACTATTGATTGATTAAAAGCCGAGAAGTTATGACTGCGCTTGGGACTCGAAACGAATAACGATATGAGATTAATATTGGAATTTGACGAAATATATATATAAACATGAAAAGGCTAATAAACTAAGAAATATGAATAATAAATGGGCTTTTGTACCAAAAATGTTGATAACAAGTTTTATCTTGTTATTTACTATTTTAAATGGAAACTAACGACTAAATTGGAAATGTTTTGTAATAAATAGTAATGTTTGAGTCCACGTTTATTAATAAATGTCAATTGTAGACATTTTGTAAAACACGAAAATCTAAAACATAGATAAAGACTAAAATACCCTCGAGATCAAAAAATTATAAAATCACGTAAAATCGTTTATAATCATTTACGAAATTAAAACCTAACTACGAACAAGTAAAACTAAATGAATGTGTTATGCGTGATCGATTTTGGTATGACGAAAGATTTAAACGTTTCGCTAATATGTTGGGCCTCGTTTTCGTTAACGGTGAACCACTTGGGCCGAGTATTTTGTCTCGTTTGGATCAAGGGGGCCGAGAGCCAAGAAGGCCATTTGTGGGTTTTGTGTGTTCTCGGTTGGACCAAGCCAAAACCCAAACCCCCTCCTCAAAGCCCTAAAACAAAAATGATACCACCTATAAATACAATCACTTATCATGAAATTGAAACCCTAGTTTTGTTGCCTCTCTCTTTTCTTTTCTTCCCATTAGGCCGAACCCTAGTCTTGTGGTGTCGAGACTTTTGCTTCAACAAAGCTAAGGTATAACAATGTTTATTTGTCTTCTTTCGTTACACCTTACGTTAATATGTTGTGATATGTTTTGTTTAGTCGAGTTTTGTATTTTCTTTTGTGGCGAGCGTGTGTGAAACCAAACAAAGATAAACCGTAATGACTTGAACCTCATAATTATTAAAGAACATGTTATGTAATACGTATTATTAAATCGGATCATAGATATATGTTGAGCCATAGAACCGAACCATATGTATATAAGAACCGAACCATGTATATGTTTAGGCTAAGATAAAAACATGACAACTTGAATATGTAAAGTATGCGTGGTGAGCTAGAGTTTGCGTAAAACCTATTAGATGAACCCTCTACATGTAAACCGAACCATATAAAAGTTTTGAACAAGTATTAAGCAGTAAAGATCATGTAAACCCAAACCCTAGTTTGAAGTGTGAACCGAATAATGCAAGCCGAACCATAAATGGTTTGTGAACCGTGTCTCATATGCGTACGTTTTATAAGTCAAGTGAGTTTGTGGATATGTAGCGTAGTACGTGGTCGTATCTAGTCTAAACTATTGTGCATGTGTGTGTAGATGTGTAATTAATCCGAGTAATAAGTAACTTGTGTGTCACATAAAATCATAAACGTGCATGGGAATAAAAGTTGAAGTATAACATGTATATAAGAAGTAGCGTATGGTTAAGACATGAAGGTGTTAGGTTAAGTAACGAGTCATTAAAGGCGTAACATGAAAAGTAAATGCATTTTAATGTGATATTAAAGAAGGAGAAAACCATAGAACATAATGAGAGTCGATTAGGGTTTGAAGCTAAGAGTGTTAATTCGTTATTTCATGTGTGAGTTATGACTTTTAAACTATTTTCACATTTAACCCTAAAACTTTAATAAATGACATAATGAACCTTAATCTACGATATTAATTATAAAACACTTAAGTCTCATTTAATCATAAAACCGAAAAGTATGAAGATCACTGAATACATTAAGTATAAACACCAAACATTTAAAAGATCATTTCGACGATTATGGAATCATAAATAACATGGACGACTGTTAATGTGTATAGGTTCTGAGAAGAAGGAGTAATCCTTTGCTTTCCGTATTTATGCTTTTCGATCATTTGCTTTGGAATAAGTACAGATATTCGACCTTTTGATAAAGGTTCCTTTTAACTTTTCTTTCATTAGCTTTTCTATTAGGGTTTCCTAAGCCTTTGCTATGAACCCCATTCCGTTTTGTTTGGTACATTTGCTTATCAGAACTCGATTTACGAATTATGAAACATCTCGATTTTGAACTATATGATATGAAAACTCGATTTTGAAAATATGAATAACGATAAAATATGATCGTGTCGTTATGACATTCGATTTTGACCTAAGATAGTTTGACACCCGAGCCAAATATTTCACTAGTCATGGGGTTCCATGTCCGTATCGATGATGCACATCACGATATGACTCTAGAGCGGTAGAGTGATGTTACTACGTTCTGGATGGTGGAGCATATTTGTATATGTAGGAAGAGTATGGATGCATCCTAGATCGTTATCGTTATCGTTATCTGTTATATGTTATCGATGATTGATGATGCGTGCATGCACGTCCTTCAACTTTCTGGTAGGTCTCCCTTACAAATGTTGCCTTACGAGAAATGTTGCCTTACGAGAAATGTTGCCTTATGAGAATATGATGATCGATATTTGTTTACGGGCTCGTGGTAGTTAACTATAAACTTAATTCATTAATTCTGATTTATACTTTGAAAATGATTATGATTTTGCTATCTTTCGTTTATTATATTTCATATTCGATATCGTTTAGTATTAAACTGCTTTCATATCATTCGGGCTTTTGAAGCTCAGACGCATTTTCTTTTCTTCCGCGGCAGGTATCTAAGCATTGGAGCTGGGTTTTGCTTTGGGATGAGTGCATGAGTGGACTTACCTTAGAGATTTATTTAGCTTTGATCTTATGATGCCATTTAAACTTATTATTTAGATATTTTTTGGAGTTATTTTTCATTTGGGACCTATGTATTGAAGTCGTTTTGACTTGAATTATTCCTCATTTATGTTAAGATTTCTTTTGGATGTTTATGTTTGCTTTGATATGACACCATTACTTGTGATTCCTTTACCTTGTCGGATTGGGGGTTACAATTTATGGCATCGAGCCGGGTTTCACGACTTGTAGTCAGGACCTGTGACATATGGACCCTAGGTTTTGAGACCTTAGAGCTTAGGCTTTGACCTGTGAGGATTGGGTAGACTTTATTTCCTTCGTACTTCCATTTTGTATCTCACCTTTGTTCATTTTGCTAATCGTTTGAATATCGTTTAGATGGTTCGAACTTCGTACTATGACCGCGTGGATGGAGCGATGATGCTCCTAACATTGATGCTGCGATTGCTAATGCTCTCAACACTCTTTTCCACTGGTCTTACACACGAGATGATGACCGGTGATCAACAACATTCGTAATCAAAATGGTGCCGGGGAGTGGTGGAGGTCAACCCATCGGCATTCATACTTGGCTCGGCGTTTGGTAAGCTCAAGCCTCTTTCTTTTAGCACTGCTGCTACTCCCGAGGGGCGAGGACCGGATCACTCATATTGAAAGCTGTTTGAAGTCTTGGGTTGTGGAGACGAGTTTAAGACTCGTTTGGCTGCATTTAACTTGGAAGGTGATGCTTTGAATTGGTGGAAGGCACTCAAACAGGCACGAGGAGGAGATGCTTTTGTTGTTACTTGTACTTGGAGAGTTTGGGACTATCTTCTATAACCGTTACTTCCACGATCTTTGAGCAGCAAAGGTATGAGAGGGATTATCAAGGAATCTACCGTTTGATCATGAGAACTCAATGAGTACATGGGTAGGTTTATGAGGCGGTAAGTTTTGGGGAACGATTCTTTGGAGATGGTAGGCGCCAAGCTAAGCACTTCAAGTGGGGATGAGAAGTGGGTGTTGGACCGCGCTTAATATCGAGTATGATGAGGATGTGTCGGCTGCAATGGCCAGACTCGTAACATTGAGATCTTTCATGAGGTTCGGGTTCCAACAAGCGTAAGCGGCGGTGATCGGATTCAAGGTAGGACTCAAAGTAATGATTATAAGGGAAATTCTGGCGGGAGTTATGATTCGAGGGGTCAAGTGGATAGGAGTTATGATCAGCGGGGTCGGTCGAGGAAGGAATGTGGACTCTAGGCACCACGGCCGAGAGTCGGGGATAGCGAGGCTGGTAAGAATGGAAATGATCGTCAGAATCAAGGTAACAATAACCAGCGTTACAACAAGGATCGGTCGGCTCGAGGAGCATATCGGTCGTGCCGGATCTTCGGGTGACAAAGGACGGTGAGGTTTTGCCTACCCCCTCTACGTACTACTTGTGGAAAGGCTCATCGGGGCCGTGTTTCAAGGCCAGCGGTGGATGTTTCTCTTGTGGTTCCACTACTACAAGATCAAGGATTGCCCTAAGAAGAAGGTGATTCCGGAAACTACATCAAGCCGCCACCTACTCTGGGCGTGTTTATGCTACTACTCGGAATCGGCGGGCGCACTCCGGTACCATTCACGGGCACTCTTTTCATTGATGATCTTTACGTCTTCGCTTTATTTGACACGGTGCCACACACTCCATTATATCATCACATTTGCTAAGAAACTTAATATGAAGCCCAAACCGCTAACGAATCACTTATCAATTTCTACGCCTATAAAAAACCACATGATCATTGATTATAAATACGTTAAGTGCCCTCTTCGTTTTGATGATCGTATTCGCCGCACAAATCTGTATCCTCTCGATATGGTTGACTTTGATATCATTCTAGGCATGGATTGGTTGGCTTATCATAGAGCTTCCATTGGCGCTATGCTAGAGCGTGATCTTTAGAGACATAAAACATCATCGAATTTGTTTATTATGGTTCTCAACCTCTCTCAAATCTGTTAAGTTTATTTACGCTATGAAGGCGCGGACCATGATTGCTCATGGGTGCCAAGGTTTTCTGGCATCTAAGGGACACATCTTTAGAGAGTCTAACATTGAAAACCTGTTGTTTGTGAATTCACCGACGTTTTTCCCGATGAACTTCACGGTCTTCCCCGGCTAGAAGTTGAGTTTAGCATTGAGTTAATTCTGGTCTGAACCGATTTGAAAGCTCCATATCGTATGGCACCGTGGGCTGAAGGAGTTGAAGGTGCAGCTGCAAGAGATGATAGAAAATGGATTTATTCGACCCAGTGTTTCTCCATGGGGTGCACTTGTTTTGTTTGTGAAGAAGAAGGATGGAAGCATGCGTCTATGTATCGACTACCGTGAACTCAACCGTATTACTATTCGAACCGTTATCCTCGCGTATTGATGATTTGTTTGATCAACTGCAAGGGCGAAGTTCTTTTAAGATTGATCGAGATCTGGTTATCACCAGCTACGTGTGAGGGAGCAAGATGTTCCTAAGACCGCGTTTCGTACGAGATATGGTCATTATGAATTTCTCGTTATGCCTTCGGTTTGACAAATGCGCTGCGTATTTATGGACCTAATGAATCGTGTTTTCCATGAGTTCCTTGACAAGTTTGTTATTGTTTTCATCGACGACATTTTAGTTTACTCAAGTGAAGAAGAGCATGAACAACATCTCCGGATAGTTTTGGAGATTTTGAGGAAGAAGTTAGCGTAAATTTTTAGAAGTGTGAATTTTGGTTAAGACAAGTCCGCGTTCCTGGTCATATTGTATCTGCTTATGGTATCACCATGGATCCGTCTAAGGTTGAGGCTATCACTAAGTGGCCAAGACCTACGACGTGGCGAGGTTAGGAGTTTTCTAGGACTTCTTTGGTTACTACCGGCGTTTTGTAGAAGGTTTCTCTCGATTAGCTTGCCCTAACCCAACTGACGAGAAAAGGTGAAAAGTTTGTATGGACGGATGAACGAGAAGAGAGTTTTGAAGAGTTGAAACGGAGATTGGTGTCCGCTCCTATTTTGACTCTTACATCTGGTTACGGAGGATTTCAAATTTATAGTGATGCATCTAAGAAAGGATTGGCGTGTTTTGATGCAACATGGAAAAGTAATAGCTTATGCTTCAAGGCGGTGAAACCGTATGAGGAGAATTACCCAACTCATGACCTTGAGTTAGTTTTGGTGTGTTCGCATTGAAGCTCTGGAGACATTACTTGTATGGAGAGACGTGTGATATTTTCACCGACCATAAGAGTCTCAAGTATATTTTCACTCGGAAAGAACTTAACATGAGACAAAGAAGATGGTTAGAGCTTCTTAAGGATTATGACACCAACATTGATTACCATCCAGTAAGGCTAACGTAGTTCTTGGCACTTAGTCGGAATCGGGGCATTCTTGCAAGTATTGAGATTGAACCTAGGATTATTAGGTGACTTAGAGCATTTGGATGTTGAGCTATGCGTCGAGGTTTTGAGGATCTGGGCTAGTATGAAGGTGGAGTCAAACCTTATACAAATTAAGCTTCGAAGAATGGCTGAGCTGTGGGCGTAGCAAAATGTTGAAGAAGGTAGCGACGGAGTTTAAGGTTGATTATGGCGGAATAGTATGGTATGGAGATAGGCTGTGTTCCCAATGATTGGTACTTGAAAGTTATGGTGAAGCTCATAGTTCTCCTTTCACTATCCATCCTAGTTCTACCAAGATGTATAGGGATTTGAAACATACTGGGTGGAATGGCATGAAGCAAGATGTGGCGACGTTTGTGTCGAAGTGTATGATTTGTCAGCAGGTTAAGATTGAACATCAAAGGGCTAGTGGATTTGTTGCAACCATTGGATATTCCGACATGGAAGTGGGATAAGATATCTATGGATTTTGTGGTTGGACTACCTATTACTCGGAAGAAGCATGATGCGATTTGGGTAGTTGTTGATCGACTAACAAATCTGCTCATTTCTTACCAATCGAGAAAGTATTATGGTATTGGTAGATTGGCGGAAAATTTTCAACAAGAGATCGTTAGGCTTCATGGTACTCCGGCATCTATTGTGTCCGCGAGAGATCCGCGTTTTACTTCCGTTCTGGAAAGTTTTGCAAAAGCTTGGGGTACTCGACTTAATTTTAGTGCGGCATTTCATCCTCAAGCAGATGGTCGGTCGAGAGAGAGGACTATTCGGACCTTAGAGGACATGCTAAGGGCTTGTGCTTTAGAATGGTGGCATTTGGGATGAATATTTGTGTTTAGTAGAGTTTGCATACAACAGTTGGCATGCTAGCATTAAAGCAGCACCGTTTGAACTTCTTTATGGAAGGAAATGTAGATCACCTACTTGTTGGGAGGAAGTAGGTGAACGTTTAATTGAAGGTCCGAAAATGATTGAGATCGATAATGAAAGTAGCTATTGCTAGAAAATTTGAAGGGAGGCTAGGTCTCGTCAGAAAAGTTATGCCGACAAGCATCGTCGTGATTTAGAGTTTTGGGTTGGAGATCGTGTATTTTTGAAAGTTTAGCCCGTTTAGAGGTGTGAAGCGTTTTGGAATCAGGAACAGCTCGGTCCTCGATTCATCGGTCCGTTTGAAATTTTGGGCGTATAGGAGAAGTTTAAGTATCGATTAGCACTTCCACCTCAGTTATCGCATGTTCATGATGTTTTCCATGTATCTCTCCTAAAGGGATACAACTATCATCCGTTACACGTTGCTTCTTATCCGTTTGATCAAATTCAATCCGATATGTCTTATTACGAAGAACGGAAGCTATTTTAGAAGGACAAGAAAGAGTCATGAGAAACAAAGTCATTCCGTTCGTTAAGATTCTTTGGAAACATCACCCGGAGAGTGAGGCTACTTGGGAAACCGAGAAGAGTCGATCACGAGCTAGTTATCCTCATTTCTTTGAATAGTTTGGTATGTTCTCATTTCGTTTTCGTTTTAGTTTCATTCAATTTTCGAGGGCGAAAATTCTTCTTTAGGGAAGAATTGTAAAACCACGAAAATCTAAAACATGATAAAGACTAAAATACCCTCGAGATCAAAAAAATTATAAAATCACACATTAAATCGTTTATAATCATTACTTGAAATTAAAACCTAACTACGAACAAGTAAAAACTAAATGAATGTGTAATGCGTGATCGATTTTGGTGCGACGAAAAGATTTAAGCGTTTAGCTAATATGTTGGGCCTCGTTTTGGTGCTTGATTGAACCACTGGGCGGTATTTTGTCTCGTTTGGATCAAGGGGCGAGAGCCAAGAGGCCATTTGGGTCGTGGGTTTTGTGTGCTCGGTTGGACCAAGCGAAACCCAAACCCCTCCTCAAAGCCCTAAAACAAAATGATACCACTATAAATACAATCACTTATCATGAAATTGAAACACTAGTTTTGTTGCCTCTCTCTTTTCTTTTCTTCCCATTCGGCCGAAACCTAGTCTTGTGGTGTCGAGACTTTTGCTTCAACAAAGCTAGGTATAACATGTTTATTTGTCTTCTTTTACGTTACACCTTACGTTAATATGTTGTGTGATATGTTTTGTTTAGTGAGGTTTTGTATTTTTCTTTTGTGGCGAACGTGTGAAACCAAACAAAGACAAACCGTAATGACTTGAACCTCATAGTTATTAAAGAACATGTTATGTATCATTATTATTATCGGATCATAGATATATGTTGAGCCATAGAACCGAACCATATGTATATAGACGAACCATGTATATGTTCGGCTAAGATAAAAACATGACAACTTGAATATGTAAAATGCGTGGTGAGCTAGAGTTTTGCGTAAAACCTATTGGTGAACCCTCTACATGTAAACGAACCATATAAAAGTTTTGAACAAGTATTAAGCAGAGTAAAGATCATGTAAACCTAAACCCTAGTTTGAAGTGG
>OU343219.1:54518065-54607495 GCA_910596185.1 Chrysanthemum makinoi | reverse complement strand
GCCACAACTTACAACAACAAGATAAAAGTAGTCCAAAAGGGGTGTGTAAGTTGATGAAATATTCTATAAGAGCTAATGTGGGATCTTGCATTTTGCGCATTTCAGTGGGAGTACTGTAGAGAACTTAGGCTGCAAACTGTGGCTTCTGGTCGAAGTTCTTATTCATTAATTTTAGGCTCGAGCTAACTCACATTTAATCAAGGTATGTAACGCTATTATTTATTTTCATTATTATGTTGTAGGGTACAATCGACAAATGAAGCTTAGAACATTTGTCATGACTGTGGATTGAAACACGAAGTTTAAGACATTAGGTATCTACAAGAGATCACCTAGAAGATCTCTTAACATTACAACATACACGACCACAAGGATTTTCGATATACGGGTGAATGTATTTGTGAGTAAATTTCAACATTAATGAGGTTTAACGCATATTATTTGGCACCCCTTAATGAGAAATATGTAAGCAAATTTATGTGAAAACCCTTGTTTACTTCAAGACTAAATGTAAAAACACCATGACGACCAAGTAAGAATCGCAAAGTATTTTTACGTATCTATAGACATGTGTTTACTGCAATTCATATTTTTTGTTGAACTGATTTAGTGTGAAATTTATGTTAGACTAGATGATTAACATTGATATGGTTCATCGGTGTTTGAGTTGAAATACGCGTTTGGATCCAAACAAAGTAACTATACAAATCTCTCGTAAGTAAAGTTGTCATTTTTATGTATACCCGTATGGACCTCAATTGATGTTTTTAGAATCATGGTATGATGAGGTGTTGTTTACAGAATGGAAGAAACAACTAGATCGTGATATAGAAACATTGAAATCACTATTAAATATTGTCAGATCCATGCAAGAGTATCTCCTCATAAAGGTACTTTTTCCCGCACTTCATCACTTAAGAAAATTTGTATCTACTTGGATGATTCAAGTTTACATCAGAGTTTGCTTACAAAATGCATGAAACATCGTAGAGGTAAAAGAATGGGTGAGTCCGATGGGTTGGGTAAACGGCAAATAATGGTTTCAATAACTTGCTACTTATTTGTATGGGTCAATAGATCGTTGGTTGAGATTTTCTCCCACATGAATAAATATTTTTATAAATTATTGTGGTGTTAAATATGATTATAAAAATCATACTGTTACATTACTAATCGAATGATTCCAAAGGATACATCTACTTATGAAATTTATTATTATTTTGATTGTTATTCGCAGTTTATTTATTGATACCACTTAGACCGGATTCACCAAATAAATGGTTAAAATTGCTACCTCCAATGATTCATTTTCTACTTGGTTTTGATTTCTTGATTTTAGGTTCTTAACCTAGTCCGTCTTGATTGCATTAACCTTTACACTCTGTGTGTAAAAGATCAAACATTGACAAATGACAATGAGTACATCTTCTTTCTATATGTATGTTACCGTATTTCCCTTGACTATGTAAAGCTTTCCGCTAATGTCTACATTAATTTATTTTTGAAAGGTGTGGAGTAGGTTATAGGATGAGCTTTGAGTCATCACTTTATGTAAATTGAAGCTTTTATATCTAAAGGATGCCAAACATGTGCTTTCTAATGAAAGGTATCAGCACTTAATTTATGTCATATGTTTGATAATAAATAAATAAACAATAAATAAGTTTTTTTTTCACGCATACGCGGTTTCATTTTGTTTTTAGTACATTTATTCATTATTGTTTACCTTTTCCTTTCTCGTCTTCAAGGATTCACGGTCGGTTAAAATTACTAACTGCTTTAAGTGGGTGCAGTGTTGTTGAAGATGTTCGAAAAGATTAAAAGTTGGTGATACTTCGAGGGCACGCTATGGTAGTGCAACAAGGCCACGTGGATATGAACTGGTATAACTATACTTAAACCCGATTTCGGGTTCAGGAGTAGTTAATTGCTAACAAAGATACATAACAAGTGTTCTTCGCTATAAAATATTGGGGTTTCGTGACTTATTTGTATATTTTATGTTGTTACAGGAACAATGCCATCACGACTGTGACAAAGAGATCAAACTTATCAGCGAAAACCAAGCCGTTATGTTAAAGGCGACACCAAAGCCATGGTTGTTTGTCGGATTGGGTAATCCCGGGATAAGTATAAAGGAACAAGACAATGTATGTTCTTAAGTTAACCTGTCACAACTCACAACTAATTTGGTCACCTTCTTATACATCTATCGCTCATTCTTCGCCGCCACATTACTAGATATTGGCAACCAATTTGGTAATTTCTTACTCTTTTAATTAACAACTTTGTTTTAGGTTGTTGTTTCATTGTGTGACCAAAAACGAATTAGTGACGGCGATTACGTTATTAACCGATCATTGACAAGATACACGTAGGGTATTTTCTTACTTAATCAATTTAGTTTCAATAATAAAATTATGGCTCCTGAAATCTTCTACCTAACTTTTCAAGGAGGGGATATAGGTGATTCGATTTCGTCCACTCATCGGGCCGGTTAGTTACTTCCATATGTAGGAGGGATAAAGGTATGCGGTCAGGATTGGGTCAAACGTATCTTGGGTTTTCGTGAAGTGACAGAATTATATGTGTGTATATGGAGGTAACAAGCTTATTGTTTTTGTTTCCATAGTAAAACCATTTATAATCAGATTTTTAGTATATAATTGTTCAACTTAACCCTAAAAACAAAAACGGAAAATTAAAATACTTACCTTCTTTTTGCCGTTTTTATGATTACAGAACATCAATTATGATCTTTACCGTTTCATTTGACTTTTAATTATTTTTTAGTATATTTGTTCTACTAAATCCTAAAAATAAAACCACAAGTCATACCGGTCCATCTGACGGTTTTGACACTAGTAGTATTATATATATATATATATATATATATATATATATATATAGCATATATATATATGAGCAAGTGAGTTTTATTTTTAGTTGATGAATGGTTTCTGCTTTTAAGGTGAATGATGACGCCGGACCGCCTGAGTTGAGAAAAGTGCCAGACTTTCAGCGTGGTTACCGACGTGACTTCTTTCATTTTTTATAGCGCCAGATGCCGACCATTTTTGTTTTCTGATTATAATTTATTAACGATAAGTTTAATGTTGAATTGATATTAACCCGACCGCGGATATTAAAATATCACATATGGTAGGACCCATAATCACGTCGCTTTATAATATCACGCTTTCATAATATCACACTAGTAACTCATTATATCGTTAATATAATTGTAGTATTCCATAATCAAGAAAACAAAAACAATAAAAAATCAAAAATAAAATGAAAGAAGATAACAATAGTAAGGATCGCTCAAAAGGAAAAAAATTAAAAAAATCGCTATTACTGGCCAATTGGTATCGCTGAAGCATGCAGATCTTGCCTTTTACAGTCAAGATCATCTGAATCTGCCATTCAGACCGTCCAGACGCTCGACTAAAAAAATAAAAATTATGACTTGATCCTCAATTAATATATATATATATGTGTGTGTATATATATATATATATATATATATATATATATATCAAACTTCAACATTTTTATAAAGCGTACGTCACGCAAAAGCATATCAATATTGTTGTTCAATTCAAAGCTCTTCGCAACGATATTTTTTTCATTAATAAATTTGCTAGATATTTGCTAAATATTTGACAAATAAAGTTTGTTATATAAAAAGGTTGTAATTATTAAAAAGTTAAGGGATATTTTTTGTAAGTTTTTAAATTTTGAACATGAAAGAAAGTCAAGAAAAGGTAATGTTGTGCAAAAAGTTACGTCGTGTAAATTGTTACTTGACATTGTGTATTATAGTCTAGGGCTCAATTATATGTTATTAAAATATTAATGTCGTGTATGTAAGTAAACTTTTTACCCGACATTGTGTAATATAGTACTACGGCTTGAATTAAAAATAATGTCGGTATATAGGAATATATGTACGCGACATTGTTTTGAAATTTATTTTGGAACGCAATCTGAACCATACACGTTAGTGTCGTGAATATAGGGTAAAGATTTACCCGACATTGATGGGTAGATTTGATAATGGAGTAAAGTGTGGGCATGTGCAAACACACCCTAATAAAAAAGGGTACTACAATATTTTTCGCTTTATTCTATATTATACATTGAATCCTAAACATTAAGTATAACTTTACAACCATATTGCGCACGTAATGTTTTACTTTTAACAGTATAGTCACATTTGATTTTTGAACTTTAAGAAATAATTGTATCTGATAAACCATATGTTTCAATCACATATGAGATATACCGAGTTGCGATCCACTACAAAATGGAAAAAATTAAAAAGTTTGCAAAGATACTCATCTAGTGTCATGTGTCCCCACCCACTCCCTCTTTTTTTTCTTAGTATTTTCGGTTGGAAGGTGTTTTGGTCATTTGATCATTTTTTTTAATTTCACCCTAAACTTTAAACGTAAATAACTTTTAAACGAAAAACTTTTACAAAAAATCGATTTCACCATAATTTTTAAATTTTAATTCTTTTTAATTTGGTATGCATTTTGATATACGAATCGCAATTTGTTTTTTCAACTTTTTAAGTTGGTGATGATTTTCTTGAAATTTTTGGCATTTTCGGCTCTAACTTTATCTAGTTTAAAGGCCGAATTATGCAAAACTTAAAACATGAAAGTTGTAGTTTTTTGGCCATGCTTTACCCAGGATTTTGAATCACTCAAATCCGATATTATATGAGTGAGATATCGCACGTTAAAAATGACATTTTAGTCATATTTAATGCACACAAAGTGTTTGATAAAATGCTTAAAAGAGATTTTTCTTATAAAAGTATATTTAAATGTACTAATTGGTGTACCACAATACATCTTTTGTTAATTTTAGCTTTTTTTTAACTGATAAAAAAACCAACTGATGAACAATTCGATGAACAAGATTAACTGATGAACAATACTGTTCATCAGTTAATATTGTTCATCAGTTAGTGTTGTTCATCAGTGATCAACTGATGAACAATGATTATAACTAACGATGAACAACACTAACCGATGAACAATACTGTTCATCCGCTAATATTGTTCATCATAGTGTTGTTCATCAGCAATGATGAACAATGTGATTATAACTCATGAACATTTCCATGAACAAGATTAACTGATGAACAACACTAACTGATGAACAATATTGTTCATCAGTTAGTATTTTTGTTCATCAGTTAGTGTTGTTCATCAGTTAATGTTGTTCATCAGTGACAAACTGATGAACAATACTAACTGATGAACAATAATAACTGATGAACAAAACGTCTATTTTTTTTAAATAACGATTAAAAAAATCACTCTTTGAATCTTACATTAATAAAATGATTAATGATGCATTGTGGTAAAAAAGAGTTAGAGCATTTAATGCATTTTTAACACAAAAAGTTTAAGCTTGACATTTCATCAAACACCTTGTGTGCAACAAATATGACTAAAACGTCATCTTTAACGTGTGATATCTCACTCATTTCATATCGGATTTGAGTGATTCAAAAACCTATCTAAAGAGTGATCGGAAATCTATAAATTTCATGTTTTAAGTTTTTCACGATTCGGCATTTTCGATGGTGAAAATAGGGGCGAAAATGCTTAAAAATAAAAAATAAACACCCATTTGATATGTTAAAAAACGCTTTATAACTTCTAACAAAATTTATACCAAATTAAAGAGGATTAAATTTTATAAATTATGGCGAAATCGGTTTTTTCTAAAAGTTTGTCATTTGTGAGTTATGTACGTTTGAAGTTTGAGGGTGTAAAAGAAAAACGGGTCAATTTACTATAATACCCTTGACAAAAAAAATAATTAAAAAGAAGGAAGTGATATATATAATCCAACGGTGGAGATCACTTTTTAGACTTTGCAATTTGATATACTTTTTAATAGATCCTGTACTTATACCATAATCTTTTATATAATAAAATTACATCATTTCTGAAGTGTTTTTAAAACCCTTCATGAAAAAACATTTGGCCAATAGGAGAGTTCAATTTCGCCAATGTAAAGAAAATCATGTGATGTGATTGGTTAATAAAAGTCAAAATTAAATTGAATTTGGTCAAACTTTAATAAATTGGTAAAATTTTGGTTGATTGATAAAACACATAAAAATATAGGTGTCAAATTTGTGAAAACAAAAACTTAAAAAAAGAGGAAGTGATTAATAAAACTTTAGTGGTTGATTTTTTAAAATTATATAGAGTTAAGTGTAATATTATAAACCTTCATGTTTTTTAATAACTTTGAATTATAAACAAATACCTCCTTATACTTTATACACTTTAAACTTTATATCTTAAAAAATACAATGTATATGTTGTTTTAAAATAACAACATATAAATTTACATAAGATTATAAGTATCAATTTTTTTGTTATATACGTTCAATAAGGACTCATTTATTTCATTTTTAAAATAACTTATGTGGACACGAGTTTACATTTTAAATACGGCTAAATTACTGAAAACGGGAATATAACTATCAAATTGTAAGCACGGTTTACTTTAATATAAAAATAAATATACGCGATTGTACTTATAACAATGATTCATGTAATTCTTATTTATTTATATAACTATCTAGAAAAAAACATTTTTATAAAACATCAACATAATATCAACGCTCATTATAAAATAAGTATACTTTAACTTTATCAATACTCATTATGTGCTATTAAACTTGCATCCGTGTATAAACATAATATCAAGTGAAATTTAAATAACAATATCAACATTTTGTCACTAAATAAAATTAAATCTTTAGTTACCTAACAGAAACTTTTATGTGTAAACTTCGTACGGGCACGAAACTTATAACTATATAATTATTTAATTACCTTAAAAACACAATATTCAATATTAATAATAGAATTTTTGTAAAACTCAGGCGCAAGTACGGTATTATAACTAGTATACCCATATACAATATTGCAAAATCGCGAATCGGTAGTGAGGCGGTCGACCCCTTGTAATTGTAATCGGTTCTAAAGGAATTAACGGTGATTAATCGGATTGACATTTTGGCAAGTTTTGGTATCGGTATTCCCGAAAAGATTTTCCTTAAAACATCTTGTAATAGATATAAAACAAAATACTATAAGTGATTACATTTGTTCAGGGTTGCAAAAATAGCTTAATCGATTAATTATTGTGTTTTTTGGCAAGTTTTAGGTATTTACGGCAAGTTGGTATTTTGGCAATATTTTCCTTGAAAAACATTTTTCAATAGATATAAACAATGATTATAACTAATTTATTTCAGTTAGGGTATTTCCGGAAAATTCCATGTTTTCGCAACTTTGGCCATCGTTAACCGCCGCTGACCATGGTTAACCATTTGTTTGAATGATTTACACAAATCGAAAAGGTCGGTGGCCCAGAGCACCTAATCAGTGATTAATCTACCAGACCTTTTTTGCAACACCGCCATATACCAAAAAGCAAATCCCTATCTTACATTTTTATTTGATGAAATGGTTAGGATTAAAGAAATTAATTTAAAAAATACAATTAACTGTCAAGAGTATACCCGTAATTTCACACACAAAATAAAATATCTATCTACCAACATCTGCCTTGTCATAGCTTTCTCACGAACACAACAGTTTACACATGCATAATCGATTAAAAATCTCAAAAACTATGCCCTAGATCAACTAAAAAACACAAAATCTAACCGTAAAATCACACTAGAATGGATGATATTGAAGCCAATGATGCGATGTTAGAACAATACACCATGAAAGATGCTACTGTTAAAGTTCCGACTGAACAACCAATTAAAAATGAGGTTCAAAATCCGGTTTTAGGTAGATTGATCGAACTTTGTCTATAAAAACCAGATTAAGTACTTATTTTACTTGACTTTATTGTTATTTATGGTTAAATAATGGTACTATTTATAGAGTTTATATTGGAGATATTGTGATTTTATTGAGAAAATATGTGATTAATAATTAGGTTGTTTAATGAGATGTTGTTGATGTTATTGTAATTTTAGTGAAGGGAAGTGTGATTAAAAATTAGGTTTATTCTGTTTATAGAGGTTTTGTTGATGTTATTTGATTTTATTCAAGAAATGTGTGACTAAAAGTTAGGTTTTCACTTTTAGAGAGGTTTGTTGATATTGTTGTGATTTTAGTGAAGAAACATATGATTAAAAGTTTGGATTTCCCTATTTAGAAGAGGTTTTGTTGATTTTATCGTGATTTTAGTGCAGAAAAGTTTGTTAAGGGCCCGTTTGGTTTGTGGGTTTATAATGGGTTTAGGATTATAAACCTAAAAACAATTGTTTGGTTGTTTTTTTAGAAGTTGGGTTTAGGATTGTAATGTAAATATTAGAAAGACACCGCATTTTGGAGATAATTTAACATGCCAAATATTCATTTTTCGCCACATTGGTACCAAAACCATACCACCACTTGTGCCATTCAAGTGAGCAAAAAGATTTGAGCCATTCCAAATTACTCTCTAGCCATTTGTGATGTTTAGTGTTTTTTTTGTGTATTGTGGAAAGAGGTGTATTTTTAGTGGGATTTTGTGACCCAATAACATGTTAGTGGTGTGTATGAGGGAGGGTGTTTTAATTATTGGTGAGTTATGGAAGGTCAGATGACGTATGAGGTGGCAAGATACCAATAACGTGTTATTGGTATCCATGATACCTTGTGCTCTTAGGTGATAGAGAAAAGTAGGGGTGATTGAGAGGTTTTATGACAATGTGTGGGACCACATGCTTTTTCTACCTCATAACTATTTTTATTATCATCTTATTATTTATAAATATATTTTTTAATTTATATTTTAATATTTAATATATCTTTTAATATTATTTTCTCTCTCATAATCAAATCCAAATCCTAATCTTAAACCAAATTTAAATCCAAATCCAAATCCTAATCATAAACCCATCTACAAACCAAACTGACCCTAAGTTAAGTTTTCACTATTTAGACAGGTTTTGTTGATGTTACTGTGAATTTAGTGAAGAAATGTGACATTAGAAGCTAGGTTGTGTACTGGAATCATTAAACTGTATTACAACATAATTGATTATTTATTGAAAGTTTGTAGGTAGATATGTGTTGTTAATGGTTAGATTGGAGTTATTTTTGAAGATTTGGTGGTGTAATTGTCATTAGCGTATAACTGTCATTGTATATCAAATGTGATAGTTGACATCTGCTTGTCTAAATGTGAATACTAGTGAAAAAATAGAAGACACTGCCGATAAAGAAGCCGTGGAAGGTAAGTGTATATCTAAATTTAATAAAACAACATTTTTTTTGTATATTATCTATAAATATTTACTTGTGTCAATGTAGATACTATTGAAAATATAGAAGAGATTGATGTTAAAGACGCAACGAAAGGTTGGTCAATATCTAAATATGATTAAAAAATAAAATAAAAAAAAAACATTTTTTGCTCGTATGTGATTATCTATACTATCTATAATAAAAATACCAAATTCAGTGTGAAAATGCAAAAGTGAAATGAAAAAATAAAAAGGAAATGTTGAATATTAAAAGAGTAATTTCAACTATTAATACCTACATATGTTTAAAAGGAAACTAATACACATCGAAAACCGGTTGACCCAGACGCCAAACCCGGCGGGTTGACCCGTTTAATTTGACCCGTTTTTTCACCCAACCCATCGGGTTGACCCTTTATATTGATTCGTTTTTTAACCGAACGTTCAACCAAATTGAATCCTGGTCGAACCGGTTTCAAAATATTATGTTAATCCCCAATTTCTCAAACTTTACTATTTTCGCTTATAACCCATAAACTTTTTTTATCACTAAAACTATCTTATGAAAAGTATAATAAAAATTTTCACAATGCATAAATTTAAACAAGGTACAACATAATTCTAAATATAAAATAATTAAACATATTAATTAATATTATTTTTAAAACACCCTAAAATAAAAAGTACATATTGTTATAGACATTATACAAATTAATAAAACACACAAAGCTTCATACAAGCTAACAAGTTGATGGTACATATAGTTTTGACAATAATCGGATCGACCAACGGTTCAACCGAAACCGTGTCGCCACCCGGCCGGCAACCAATAATGCCATCCGAAATGAATAGAGATGACCCATTGAAACCGATACAAATGGTGTGAATCGTGTATCATCGGTATCTATTTCTCCGGTTATCGTCAATAGTAGGACCACAAGAACGCGCGGGTTTCCTGTTACACTATATATAAAGGAAAACCAAAAGTAAAGTTAAAATTGAAACTATTAATACATATTGAAAACCTGTTGACCCTGACGCTTAAAACCGGTGGGTTGACCCTGTTTAATTTGACCCATTTTGACCAAACCTGACGGGTTGACTGGTTTAAATCGATTTTTTGACGGAATCCGTTTCAACCGGTTGAACCACCCGGGTCGTACCGGTTTCAAAACATTATGTTTAATCCCCAAATCTTCAAACTTTTATTATTTTTCGTTTAGAACCCATAAAACGTTTTTAACACAAAACGATTTGTCGCTATATAAATATATATTATATATATGCTTTTTTCAAAACGATTATAATGTTTTTACAATTAAGAGAAAACATGTGTCCGTTAATGCACATTTAACTTTTCAATAATCCAAATACGCTCATTTCAAAAAGAAAAATGGGGCCAATGCATCTAAATCTTTTATAAAATAGCCAAAAATTAGCCAATTTTTTATTTTTATTTTGGGCTAATCACATTCATGCTAATTTTGGTACTTGCATTCTTCTTAACAACGGCACCATTAATCCCATCCTTTTGATAGTTTTAATAATACAAGTAACGCGGTGTGGTTAGTTTTATCTCATAACTAATGTAATGTTTACTTTCATTTTCATTAAATGTTTTTATATGTTGTTTGATAGATGTTGCTAATTTTGTCTAGACTTTAGTTATCGTATAATACAACCGCTTTTTAATTGCATTTCATCGGTTCACGTTCTATTTTAAACGCTATACAAAACACTCACCACAGTATCACAAATCATTAATTATCTGACGCTAGAAACCGCTGCCGCAAACATGTTGACTCTCGATTATTGAAATATATGCTTGTATAAATGTAGATCCTGAAGTGAATGTAAAAGAAACTGAAGTCAAATATGCTTTGAAAAGTAAGTGTATTTATAACACAAAATTTACAATTAAATGAAATTTATTACAGTAACAAATAATGGACGCAAGTGTTTCAACATTGCCATTTCTGAAAACAACAAATACATTGAAACCGACTGATAATAAAGGTACATTTTTTGTTATGGTGTATCTCACATGTGATAGAACATATGAAACGATAATATTAACAGTATTAAATCACATGTGATAGATAGTATAATAAAGTATAAACATTTCAATGCAAACCAAAAGAAAATGGTGGATGAGATACTAATAGAAAAACAGAAAGCATAAAAGAAGAGAAGAATAAGCTAAGAGGAAACAAGAAGCTAAAAAGAAAGTTGAATAAGAAGCTACAAAGATAGAAGAAGAAGAAACAAAAACAACAGAAACGAAAGAAGATAACATAATAGAAGAAGCATATAAGGGAAAAGTAAAAAACAGGTGATAAGGGAAAAGCAAAAAAAAAACTGAACAACAAGGTAAAAAGCGTAGGCAAAAACAATTGTGCAATTCAAAAATAAAAAAGGTCGCCATTAAAAAAGGTTTACGAGAAGTGTTCTTAGAGCATAATGTATCGTTTGGTGCCATAAGGTGGTGCCGTGAGAAAAGTTGGTGTCACCTCAGCATCTTTTTCTATAACACCAGAATTTATCGTAACACCAAAAATACCCCTCCCTCATATCACATCATAATCTGGTGCCATAGTACACCCCTTGACCCAATTTTTTTTTAAAACTACACATTAAATTAAAAATCAATTTTCATTAATAAGAAAATATATAAAAATGTTAAAAAAATATATACACACAAAATATATCAATATCAGTTTATTTCTCGAAACTTAGCCTACTTGTATTTTGTTTGTACTTAGCCTACAATCTTATTATTTGTGGAATAATCTACCTAAAAGAAATACTAGTATAATTCAATAGTTAACTTTAACATATATCAATTTTTTGAGAAAAAAATTAACAAGAAAAAAGAAACATATGTCTTGGAAGTTGTA
The DNA here is from genome assembly GCA_910596185.1 of Chrysanthemum makinoi. Classification (NCBI taxonomy): domain Eukaryota; kingdom Viridiplantae; phylum Streptophyta; class Magnoliopsida; order Asterales; family Asteraceae; genus Chrysanthemum; species Chrysanthemum makinoi. The sequence goes on along the minus strand of OU343219.1, from coordinate 54,595,303 downwards.
AAGGATAATATAGGCTATTATTTTATTTTACTTTTCGTCTTTACTTTTCATCTTCTTCAAAAGTCATCTTCTTCCTTCTTTCTTTTGGTAGTTGCAGCAGAAAGGAAAAAAAACACACACACAAACAATCGACAAACAACAAAAAAAACACAAGCAAACCACAAACACAAACCACAACCAACAAAAAAGAAGGAAAACAAAAGTCTTTCGCGTGAGCTGGTGGCTACAGCGCCACAGCCCACCAGCTGAGCTCCGGTGTGGTTCATCGCGCCATCAACTGGTGCCATCGCTGATGGCTTGAGCCATCAGCCACCGTACCCTGCTCTCTTAAAAGAATTGTATATGAACATACTGACGATGAAGTCAACGAAAATGTAGTTTAGAGGCGAAAATTACCTAGGAGGCCTCTGCACGGACCACTTGTCCTGCAGAGTTCTTATATTTTCCCAATATCCAAAAAGGCCTCCTATTTCGCTTCAAATTGGCAGAGAAGTCATCATAAGACACGTGTCAAAACCCCATTTAATAGAACTGAAAAAAAAAAAAAAAAAAAAAAAGAAGGGTACTTCGCCTCAAATTTGAAGAGAAATCTTACATAACGGGCCCCCACCACCATTAACTGAAAAAATAAAAAAATAAAAAAGTACATCACATCAAATTTGAGGAGAAATCTTACACAACGGGCCCCCACCACCATCTTTTATCTGACAAAGTAACATATTCCATTAGTCTCAAAATGATTATCTATACTACATAATAATGTATTTAAGACTTCCTATAAAAGAAAGTCTTAAAAATATAAGCCAACACATGTTACTATAATTAGTAATCCATATAATTAAGAAAAGAAGCATAATGACAACACTTTAATACACATAATTTTCAGGTGTACAAGACAAAAAGCATATAGTATACCACTTTAATGCACATATTAAAAAAAATTAAAAAAAAAATAAAAAAAAAATAAAAAAAAATCACATTAATGCTATTTAATATAGTCAATTAATTAACTGGTCAATAAATACAATTAATACAGTTATTAAAACACCCCTAACATAATAAATACAAATTATCAAGCATATTGTACAACCAAATTAAACACAATTCCTACATTAAACGTCACTAATACAAATAATATTATACAAAAAATATTTAAGCCCGAACGGGCAACAGGCCAAATGGGCTTGAGCCCGAACAGGCGCAGGCCAAGCGGGGTCGAGCCCGAACGGGCACGGGCTAAACGAAATTCTTGAAATCCGTAAATTTATTGTCAAATAGAAGATAATAAACTAAAATACATGATTCACTTGAAAATTTTATTTCAGCTGCCGCAACGCGCGGGTACCCTGTATTAAATGTCACTAATACAAATAATAAAGCACATAAATATTAAAGCCCGAACGGGCAACGGCAAAATAGCGTTCCCGAACGGAACGGACAAATGCTTGAGCCCGAACAGACGGTCAAACGGGCTCGAGCCCAACGGTACGGTCAGTGCTCGAGCCCGAACGAGCACGGGCTAAATGAAATTCTTGATATCTGTAAATTTATTGTCAAAAAAAGTTTAATAAACTAAAATACATGATTCACCGAAAAAATTTATTTCAGGATACCTGCCGCCGCAACGCGCGAGTACCCTGCTAGTCTTTTGAATTCATACAATGTTTCTTCATTGTCTAGCAAAGATGCATGCCTTATTTTTAGCGTAAACACTACAATCTTATTGAACTTTTACATTATTAATAGAATATGTCATTTTTTTAATTTCATTACCAACAAATCTGGTTGTGTTATTAAAAGTTGGTAATGAAATTCAAAAAATGGCATATTCTATTAATAATTATTAAAAGTTCAATAAGATTTGTAGTGTCTTACGTTAAAAAATAAGGCATGCATCTTTGCTAGACAATGAAGAAACATTGTATGAATTCAAAAGATAATCATTTTGAGACTAATGGAATATCTTACTTTGTCAGATAAAAGATGGTGGTGGGGGCCCGTTGTGTAAGATTTCTCCTCAAATTTGATGTGATGTACTTTTTAATTTTTTTATTTTTTCAGTTAATGGTGGAGTGGGCCCGTTGTGTAAATTTCTCTTCAAATTTGAGGCGAAGTACTTTTTTTTTTTTTTTAATTTTTTAGTTCTATTAAATGGGGTGTTGACACGTGTCCTATGATGACTTCTCTACCAAAGTTGAAACGTTTTTGGATATTGGGAAAATATAGGACCTCTGCAGGACAAGTGGTCCGTGCAGAGGCCTCCTAGGTAATTTTCGCAGTTTAGAGCATTAGGTGTCATAACAAGCATCACATTTTCATTCGGGGCCCACAGGTTTCACATCACTATAACAAACCTTCACAACTAACCACAACTAACCCCCCCTCCCCACTTATAACTAACCTCAACTCACTCATTTGGGCCCACCACTTCCTAAAAATACAAATATTACAACTAAAAAAAATGCAAAAACAAATTCGTCGTGCAGACGAAGAAGACTACAATGGCAGCCGTGAAGAGGGGGCGGTTTCATGGCTAGCCATGACAAGGCTGCCTAGTCACCACAATGAGCTACAACAAGCTCCACACCTAATGCTCTTATGAAGATGTTGATAAAACACTAATGGACGAACTAAAGAAAAAGCCTAGAAAAAGTAAAAATGACAAAGAGTCTACACCATCAAATCCTCAAACTAAAAACAAAAGAAGACAACTAAAAGGTAAATGATTTGCACACTCTATATTGTGCATTAACCTATTATATTGTGCATATATTTTGCTTTAACTGGTTGTATATATATGAGTGTGTCAATCAAAAGCTAATGTGTGCAAATCATCTCCCCAACTAAAAAAAAAAGTAGAAGATGTGGATAATGAGTCAGAAGATGCAGCGGAGGAGAAAAAAAACCTAGGGTTAATTGCTTGAAAATGTATTACTTTATATTTGTCACCTTTTGTTACTGTATGTATTGAACTTTATTTTTTCTTATTATGTGTACTTAACTTTCAAATTTTGAATATTGTGTGTATTATGTGACCATTTTACCTTTACTTTTTACAAATTTTGAAGGGTAAAATGGTCATTTTACATGGCTGAATAGTTACAAAATACGCAATAATCAAAATTTAAAAGCTCGGCACACATAATAAGAAAAATAAAAGTTCAGTACAGACAATAACAAACGGTGGCAAGTATGATACATTTTCAAGTAATTAACCAAAAAAACAATAACAAATAGTGCCAAATATTAGATGCATCGTAATATATTTTATAGCTTAAAATTAGATGCATAGACATATATTAGACACACTTCATTAAGTTAGACGAATTTTATGTATATTTGGTCATATGCACGTCAAATGTGTTGCTAGTATTCTTTTTTTATCGTTTTCACATCAAAATAACTTTAAAAGCTAATTAAGATGCATCTAAATGAATAAAAATGCGTGTAATTTATGTCGATGCGTCTCAAATATGTGATTAGACAAAAGTTCCATACGAAACAAGATTTATCTAAAGAACAATCACAAGATCTGAGCCATTTATCCTCCTTCCATCCAATGGTTTAGATTAATCACTCTTTTAAAATAAAAATATACTTAAGGGTATTATAGTCTTTTCAAAATTAGATTAATCACCCCAAACTCTCACAACTGTCACGTAACACACACACACACACACACTCAGTCACTCACTCTCAAATGCTCTCACCCCCAAATTAGATCTCAAACACTCTCACCATCGGAAACCGTCGCCTAACCACCTCCAAACCCTGATTTTTTAAATTATTACAATTAAATTGACGTACGTCATGAAATAGCAGCCTCTAAACTCAATCAGTTGGCTAAAACGGATTTCGGTATAATTTTACTTCTATATTTTAATTTTATTTGTTACATTTTCTTTAATTTGATCTCTTCTTATCAACAAGTTATAATAACTGTGCACGCACAGGGTTTTGACAAAAAAAATTATTTTGTATCAATGCTAAATATTATGTCTTTAAAGGGTAATTATATATAATTATATACTTATGCATGAATTTTTCATTATTCATTATATCCGTTAGAATTTTGTATAATCAAATTTTGTAAAAAAAAATTGTTAGATAACTCAAGATTCAACTATATTTAGCTGATATAGATGTTGATGTTCCTATTTAAATTTCACTATTGATATTATGATGTACACAAGATGCGAGTTTAGTTGCACATAATAAACGTTACATGAGTAGTTGTTATAAGTACAATCACGTTTTTTTTCTTTTTTTTTCTCATATTACAGTAGCTCGTACTTACAATTTGATAATTATATTCTCATTTTCAATAATTTAGCCGTATTTAATATTCAATATCGTGTCCACATTTGTCATACTTTTAATATGAAATAAATGAGTCCTTAGTAAACATATATAGTAAAAAAATGACATCTATAATCTTTCGTATATTTATATGTTGGTGGTTTAAAACAACATATATATTGTATTTTTAAGTTATAAATTATAGGGGGTATAAAATATAAGGGGGGTATTTGTTTAACTTTCAAAGTTATTAAAAAACATGAAAACTTATAATATTACACTTAACTCTATACAATTTTTAAAAATTTAACCACTTAAGTTTTATTAATTACCCCCTCTTTTTTAAAGTTTTTGTTTTCACAAATTTGACACCTATATTTTTATGTGTTTTTCTTCTCAACCAAATTTCTACACCAAATAAACTAAAGGTTGACCAAAATCAATTTAATTTTGAATTTTATTAACCAATCACGTCGTCCGATTTCGTTTACGTGGCAAAATCAACCTCTCCTATTGGTCTATTTTTTTTTCAATGAGAAGGGTTTTGCAAAAACACTCTGAAATAATGTAATTCTTTTATTATATAAAAGATTTGTTAGGTTATGTTTGACTTATTTGTTGATGACGTCATAGTTTTGATGTTAGGTTAGGTTTAGTGATTGATTTGATGTTAGGTTAGGTTATGATGACATCATGATTGATTAGATGTAGTTGAAATGTGTATTGAACATCTTGCTGTGATGTAGTTGAAGTATTGAACCTGTCATTTTGGCGCGTAGGCCGTGTACATCAGAAACTTTTACCACAAAACTTGGCGTTGCTATATGTTTGTAAAATGTTAGTGAATTTGATAGAAACTTTTATGTTTATCAACCGGTACTAATGTTTTTTTCACGGCCTATACTTTAATGTGTCAAATGTAGTGTAGGAGCAATTGAGGGTTGTTTGTTTTAGCTTATTTGAACATTTTGATTAGCTTATAATCATGGCTTTCTGAATGAGCTAATAACTTGATCACTGTAAACTCATTAGCCGTTAAAAATGTGCTATTCAGTAAGTTCATAAGTCCATCAAAATCTGCTATTCTGAATGAGCTATTTGCATTTTTTCACGGCCGTTAAAAATGTATTATTCAGTAAGTTCATAAGATGGTGTTTTGTGTAATTGACATTCGGCAAACTAAGTTTGAAACTAAGTTTCTGATAATTTGAGAGTCAATCTTTTAGCAATGATACAAGGGAATATGAGGTTTGCATAGGTGCTTTACTCAAACTCAATGTGATGCTAATTTCGTTTTCACGGTCTTCTAGTTGCCTGTACTTCTGGTGGTGAATAGCTCTAGTAAGAGCACTTGAAGTAATCTATATCAGATCATATATGTGTTGTCTACGGTCTATGCATCGCTTGGTGTATGGACCACATAGGTCCCATTTAAATGTGTTTGCGTAAGCTTATTTTTGTGTTTGCTGATCTTGTATTAGGGGATGTTTGGATAAGCTTAAGTGATTATTGCTAGTTAACGAGAATTTTATTGCTAGTAAAATTATAACTTAATTCTTTGTTATTAATATTGAATCCCATAGGATTCATTCTGAATCCAATGAGATTCATACTAAATCTCATAGGATTCTTAATGATTTTTTATTAACTAATGTTTTTTAATGTTTTTTTTTTAATTTTATTTTAGGTGTTGGTGATGCTACTGCTACTGGTTCTCCTAATAGGAAGTTTGTTGTTACATTGTCGCAAAAGTCAGGGATCAAACCTACCACAACTATGTTAAAAAGATACCTTGAGGTAAACAAGTTTCAAAGTCATCGAAAATTTATATTTGTGGCTTTTTCTTTAAATAGTATTGACCGTGGTGATGTATCTTGGCAGGCGAGTGCAGATGTGCCAACCGACAACGCTTCTACCTAAGATATAACCATAACTTGATGGTGTTGAAGTTGTCTGCAACTAAACCAGCTGATAACATAGCAGTAGAATGTTTTATGATATATGACACCAATATTACTGTCATCAGCCATTGTTGTTCACTTTTCTCCAGCGAGCTCTTTTGTATTTGCTTCTTTTTGTAACTGCATGACTTGCGTTTTACGAGCATAATAATACTTATCATTTTGAAGTGATTTAATGTTGAAATTATAATATTTTCTTTGCTGAATAAGATGCTAGTATCTCAGACAATCGCTTTCGTCTTGTAAAGTGATTCTTTGACGAATCCCATGTGATTTTATATGAATCCCTTGTGATTCATACAGAGTCACATCTGTCTTTTTATGATATGTATTGGTCAAGTATCTTTATGTGATTCATACAGAATCCCATGGGATTCAATATGAAATCCCATGGGATTCCATGTGAAATCCCATGTGATTCTGTATGAATCACATAAAAGATACTTGTCAAATATTTTTATGACTTAGTAACATATAACTTTTAGAATAATGGACTTGGTTATTAGTGACTTGATTGTATTGTTTATGTTGGATATACAAGATTGTTGTAACACATAACTTGCTTCATGACTTGTAACATATAACTTGATCCATGTGATTAATGTTTAATCCCATGTGATTCATTCTGAATCTTATGAGATTCATACAGAATCTCATGTAATTCTTAATGCGTTTTTATTGTATAACTAATGCTTTATGTTTTTTTTATGTTAGGTGTTCTTAATGCTACTGCTAGTGGTTCGCCTAGGAATAAGAAGTGGATTACCAAGGATATGCGTTAGTCAACGGACAAACCTGCCAATAAAGTTTTGAATCCGACATCGTTGTTTCAGTTTAATCATAATGATAAGTTATAACAACCCGTAAATTTTTGGATTATTATAATAATATTTATTACGTCCGAAAGTTCAAATCGGCTATTTTCTGACAGTTGTCAATATTTAAATCTAAAAACGAGATGTCATCTCGTTAATTTAGAGAATCCTGGCACCACACGCATACCGACACCAAATTAGTTACGACAAAAAAAATTATAGTCTAAATCCTACGTAATAATAATACCATATTATTACGCTCGTTAAAACATTTCCAAAAACGTAATCGTTATATTTGGCGAGTACCGGAAAGGTACAGTTTCGCGGAGATTCGACAGAACACGGGGTACAGATTACACTGTAATTTCTAGGGCTGAGCACTGAAGGTTCAAAACCAAACCGGACCGACGAAACCGACCGAACTGACAAAAACCGAACCGGACCGACAGCCCGTCTGTTCGGTTTCAATTTCAGGTTTTACATGCTTTCGGTTTCGGTTCGGTTCGGTTTGGCGCAAAACCGACAAAAACATGCCAAAATACACCTAGACCGACACAAACCGAAACCGAACCGAACCGACAACATTCGGTTCGGTTTCGGTTCGCGTTTTTCAGGGTTTTCGGTCCTCGGTTTTCTCGGTTCGGTTCGGGTCGGTTTATGACCGACGCTCAGCCCTAGTAATTTCTAATAAAACAAAATAGAAAATGCAAACCTTATCCCCACCCTTTTTGTGATCCATTGTTTTCTACTGCTTCTCTCTCTCCGCTTTTTCGAGTAACCCGACAAAACACCCAAAAACATCAAAGTGGAACAATTCCATCTCTTTTGATTTTCAACCATGAAAGTATATTTGTCATCACCCCAAATTCGTCCAAGCTACACTTTACTCGACCCTAGAGATGCCATGCGTGGCTAACTAGGATGTGAAGAAAGCTAGAAATGAGTATAAACATGTCTTGGGGATCTAGGAGTGTCACCATCATCTCCCCACTCTTAAAAGTATAAAAGGGCAAATTTTCAGAAGAGTGTTCATCAGTTTCCAATCAATTCAAAAAAATTAAGGATCCATAAATCAAAGGGCTTTTTGAAATTGAGCTGGGGGTTTTGTTATTTGATGCATAAGGAAGCTATCTCAAGAGTGTAATTGTTCCAATTCATTTCTAGTCCTCTCCAATTTGAGCTCCTTCGTTTCGGTGTTAAGGTCATTCGACCCTAAGAAGTTTGTAAGAAATATTTATTGATTATTTTCAATCTGTTATAAATTCGAATCTGTATATATTTTTATTCCTTCTTCCTCCACCGATTAATATTGGTAACAATGAGATTGGTTAATTTTAGAGGGATTGGTTTTGATTGGAAGTTCTAAAATTTTATATATTGTCGTTGTTGTTGTTGCGCATAAGTGGTAAAAGAGGACCAGAAATTAAAATGTAAAAATTGGCTTGTGACTAATGAGTAATCGGTTAAAATATTAGCTTATTCGGATTTTCGTGCTTTCGGCTTAATTTCTAGCTTAAACGACATCTCACTCAGCTTATGTTATTGCTTATCCCTTGCTGTATTCGAGTTTGTTAGTCTCATCTAAGATTAAAACCTCACTCGAGGTGTTAGTTTTGTTCAATTGTTGCATCGGTTAAGGTAAATCCCCTCGCGGAGTGTGAACTTTGCTTATCTTGTTGACTCATTCGACCCTAGACCCCAAGTGGGTGCAATTGATGTCGAGTTCCAACTCAATCCGAGACGTGCCCGAATGGCACGAGATGAGACTCAAGTTAAACCCCTATACTCCCTCGGTGTTATTCAGTCTTGGTTGTTTCAAGCTGCAAGTGCAGCTACCTTCCCCCATAAGCGTCATTTGAGTTTTGCCTATCACTAGTCCTCGAGAAATACATGAATGTGTCCTTGACCATGCCCAGTCGACACCTTTGATATTGTTTGGTTTACTTCGGGTCACAATGGAACACCCCGAAGGGTGTGAGCACTCGTGAAAGGCTCACGAAAGTCCCGAGCGACAATGGTGATTGTGTGACAACTAGAAATTTAGGGAGTCTATTTTAGGTAACCGCATTACGTTAAACTAAACCGAGTTTTGCCTTTATCACTATTTTTATAAACCATGACTTGATTTTATATCGTCTATTAGTTTTTACGGTTTATTTCATTATTAAATGAGTTATCGTATTAGTTTTAACTCTATTTGGTAGGCACTATTCGATTCGGCACTAGAAAAGCCTAAAACAAGAAATATTGTAACTTTTAGACCGTAACTCAAAAATTGACAAATAAATAGTCAAAACTCGTAGAAAAACGTAAATAACGATGTTAGAAAGACGAATGAACATTGTGGACACTCGGGGATAATATATGAGCTCGGGAATGGGTAAACGGGATAGTTTATGAAAAATGACGCCTTCGGCCCCTCTATTTCACCCCTAGCCGGCGCCCCCTCCTCCATAATTATTTATTTTTAAGTCCCCAATATCCTAGTATATATACCCCATCATTTCCCTCACTTCCACTCTTTATTTCTCTCTCTAAAACACACACTGGCACTTTCTCTCTCCCATTTCTCTCTCTAAAAACCCTGGCCACCACCACCATACCCGGCCGCCACTTTCCGGCGAGATTCCGGCCAAAATCTGGCGCGTCACCCCTCACCTCCACCACCAAATCAAAGATCTCTTCATCCTCTTTCCAACCATATATTACACGCTCCATTTGGACCTCCATAACACTTTCAAATCTTCGAATCAAGATTCGTACTTTTAGGGTTTCAAGTGGGTTTTGCAATTGGTGCTTGAATAAGGTAAATGGAACAAGATTAGAGCTTGTTTGAGCTTATAGAAGCCTCGTATGGATTATTAGGGTTTCGACCTAATGACCAAATTTGGGGCTTTTGGGTGGAACATGAAATTAAGTCTAATTAGTGTCTAAATAAATAAGTAATTAGTGTTTGGTTAGTGTGTGGTGTATCAATTTGATGGGTTTATGCATTTTAGGTCTAGTTTCATTTTTTTTGGTTAGAATATATGATGGGTTTTGTGTTTGGTTAGTGATTGGAGCTTGAATAATTGGATTTGGATGTTGTGGAATGGATTTGGGTGATGTTTGATTGGTTTGGAAGGGTGTACGAGCCACATAGGGCACGTACGTAGCCCTTGGCTTGCTTACGTGACCCACTTGGGCCACGGGTCCGGGTCGGGTCGATTTGGTAGCTTGTTGGTTAATGTAGTTGAGGTTTGGATGAGACGAGTGGAGCCGAAAAGCTTCTATGGCTTGTTTGGTTCACGTGGTCTTAACCGCGACCGTGTCATGACCATTAAGGTCATAACATTGGTTTCGAGTATATTTGGTTGATTAATTGGTTGGCGAGATTGTTTTGAGTTGGTTTAGGATTGAATTGCGATATTGTGACTTTTAAATTTGGACTTGATATATATATTGTTGACTTTGAGCTACGTCGGTGTTACTTTGACTTTTTAGTCAATAATTGACTCCGACAAAGCCGTAACATGGACTTTAGTATAATTTGGACTATTGATTGATTAAAAGCCGAGAAGTTATGACTCGTGCTTGTGGACTCGAAACGAATAACGATATGAGATTAATATTGGAATTTGACGAAATATATATATAAACATGAAAAGGCTAATAAACTAAGAAATATGAATAATAAATGGGCTTTTGTACCAAAAATGTTGATAACAAGTTTTATCTTGTTATTTACTATTTTTAAATGGAAACTAACGACTAAATTGGAAATGTTTTGTAATAAATAATTAATTAATGTTTCGAGTACACGTTTATTAATAAATGTCAATTGTAGACATTTAATACTAGTTAAGTATTTATTTACTTACGTTGTGTGTATGGGTTACGGATAACCTAACGTTAATAGTGTTGATCCACGTGGGTAGCGGACTTATTAGGTTGACGAATCTAATAAGAGCCCGCTAGGTACGCTGGGTAACCTTATTAATGGGTGAATTATCCTTATGACTCTTTAGGGTATGATTGATTTATGGGATAATAATCGACACGAGTAAATAAATGAGTTTATCGAGTTGACGAATTCGATAAGGTCTACTATTTATTCCGAAACTTATTGGACTATGGAGCTTATCGTTTAGAGGTCTCATTGTGTCGCATTGAGTTATATATTAGTTGTTTGAGTGCATTCATAGCATCATATTTAGTCGATACACCCACATGAGGAATACCAAACACTAGGATTAAATGGTGAAACGAGACGTTTTTGGAAATAAAGAAATGGAATATATTGGGGTAGATAACTTTGATTTTGAGGAATATATATATTAAAGTTGCTCTACATTAATAGGTTGTGCCGAGTCGATAGTTGTTGTGCCGTGATTACCGTTATCTTTTGCTAGTGTTTATTTGTGCGTTGATTGCTTGAGGTGAGTTTCATAGCCCCACTTTTATCTACGTTTTAATTACGTTTTGAACAATTTTGGGGTGAGAATCATGCTACTGTTTTTGGACCATTAAAACTATTTGGATTTGCTTATATGCTTGACTGTTTAGATAGATGTGCGGTAGTTGTTGCCTTAGTCTAGGTTCAACCGTGCCTAATTAAGAATAGACTTCTACCTCGACCTAGTCCGGGGTTGGCAATTGTTCTAGATTTTGCCACAACAAGCTGCCGACTAGAGTCGCGGGTCTCGGTAATCCCGGATGCGGATATATGATTGAGATCTGGGTAGGATCAGATGTGCAAACGTATTTATCTATCTTAGGTTTTGCATAGTAAATCAACTCTTACAGGTCCACTATGATTTTGTTGAACTTAAACCTATGAACTCACCAGCGAAAGCTGACCTTTTAGCATGATTTCTCAGGTATTTGAGAGATGTTTGGATTACTTGATCGTTGGAAGCTTGGCAAGAAGCGGGTTCAAGGATCATTTCGACTGATAAACTATGGGGACCTATTTTATTAAACTATGTTTTAGGCCTAATATTTTTACTTTTGGATTAAATGTTTTGAATATTTCAAATTTGGGATTGGTTTTGAATGGTTAAATGACTATCTTTTACTATACTTGTGTGCGATACCAATCTAATAGTAACGCCCCAAAAACTTGATTAAGTCTTCCGCTGTACCGAGATTTGGGGGTGTTACAGATTGTGTCAAATGTGCCGTAAATACTCCCTTGCGTCAAAATAAATACAAAACTGAAAGTTGGAAATTCACTACCAAAAATCTCACCAGGTTAAATTATTTTAAGTGTCAAAATGCTTTTGGTCTAAGGCCCAGTCCAAAATAAAAGGGGTGTTTGTCTGCTGCAACGCAGCCCACCAACAGGTGTTTGTGCTGTAACAGCCCCAACAGGTGTTTTTCTCTGCAATACAGCCCCCAAAAGGGCACACTTGCTGCTAAATTTTCTCGCATTAAAGGGGCACGCTTGGCTTGAATTTTCGCACATAAAGGGCATTACTCGCGATTTTTCTGCATAAACTAGCGATTTGAATGCTGATTTTCTGCATAAATTAGTGTATGTATACTAGCCGAACGAAGTCCAATCTTGTGATATCCGCTGGCTTAATGACCACCTCGCACTAGTGTTCGTGCAATCTCGAGTCTCAAATACCGCTCTTCTCAATCTTCTATCATCTCATCCCATCATATATCCCATCGGCATGACATGAATTAAGCACGCCACAATTAAACATCCACATGGGATATAATGCTAATGTTAAGCGAGAAACTAAATAGACTTATGACATAAATAAGGAGTTTTGAAATAAGAAGATTAAAATAAATTTCATTATCATTACTTATGGTTTCAATTATTAACAATTGGACATTTAACTTAATGAAACTTGTTTAAATAAAATATACATTCTCGCCTATTAAACCGGATGTTAGACTTGGTAAAATGAAACTTATACTTGGGTCATACCCTATTTTTGCCAAGATATATATATATCTATATATATATATATATATATATATATATATATATATATATATATATAAACTTATCGCTTATTTGTATACATGGGTTATGCCCAACTTTCGTTAAAATATAATTAACTTGTTATATTTTATAATAACCAATATAACTTATTATATTTTTATATAATAACCATCAATGAGGACATTTATTCATAATTTGCACCATCAAATTATTTAAATACAAAGGTATTAAGTAAGGCTATTACTTAAATATTTGAATACTCCTATGAAAACCCCTAAATGTGATACATAGAGATATTTGTGCATATATGTACACTTAGTAAGGTATATACCTTTGAAAGAATGATTACATAATCCATTAACGTCTAAAATCATATGTAATTATTTCTGTACATCGCCATTTGGTTATCATCAAGCCAAGGTCTCGTCCACTCTTAATATTCTTCCGTGCATTATCATTTAGTCATTATAAATCAAGGTCGAATTCCTTCTTCAAGGTCCTTTCCATGTCATACCCTCCTAAGCTGAAATCCATCAAAATATTTGTAAATCATTTTAAGATAAATGATGTCACATAAGCAACAACAACAACAACAAAAACATTTAAAAATTTATAAAGTTAGTTAAACTTTATCGAGTCTTAAACATGAAGACTAAATTGCCGAACTTAATTAGGTTGCGTGTCGGAGCCGTGCACTATTATCCCTTGATTTAATTCCCTTTGGATTACTAATTGCCAAGGTGAGTTTCATAGCCCCTACTTTATTTGTTTTTATTCTCCTGTCTCAAATTTATTGTTCATATTGACTTTTTTCGTCTTTCTTTCTCAACTTTGACTATAAATATTTTTATTTGTGCTATACATTTTTTGATAAAAATTATACCAAATGAAAATACATTTAAAACTCAATCCGTTCATATATTTTGTATCAAGTATTATGTAATATAAACAAAAGTATTTAAGGTCAAAGTTGAAGAGTAAAGACCGAAAAAGTTAAAAGGAGACAATAATTTTGGGACGGAGGTAGTAATTGTTTTGGGGGAAGATACATGCTCATTTTACTTAAATGATTTTAATGGTGCATTTCCATGCATACTATGCCTTTTGATTGATATGTTTTAAGATACATCATACATAGATGTTTTATGGACCATACCATAGTGCTTGACTTAGAATATTACGCAGCTTAGCCTAAGTCCTTAGATCCCAAATTGCCTTTTTCATGAACCGTCAATTCCTGTTGGGAAGCGCGAATGTTATCAATAGATCTATTGGGGGTGACTCCCCTGTTCGGTTGGCCCCGCATGGGTCAAGGCGAAACATATAGCATGTCGGAACCGAGTGTATTGGGATAAACACTCGCCATGGCCTCCTTATTTGTGTGACTTTTGCATACGTAAACTGCCGTAGCTTCTGTTGCATAAACTTAGTGCTGGCGTAATAGATTTATAATATATGGCATTATATTCGTTGTAATGCATATACCCTGCGCTGGTTCACTAATGAAATTCTTTTATGAAATGTAATCATAAATATTTATGACATTATGCAAGACGTAATGATCATCAAAAACTGAATGATAGATGGTATACTGAAGTGCCTTTTAAATAAACCTATGAACTCACCAACCTCGTGTTGACACTTTTTAGCATGTATCTTCAGGTTTTGAGGTGATAGCTTATCTTTGGAGGCGCAAGGCAAAGGTATGGCATGGTCATAGATGACTCTGATTTATGTAATGGGGACCACATTTTGATAATGCCGCCATCGCGACCAAATCGGTAAACATTGTTTTTAAGAAATGAATAAAGCTTATTTATTATAAAAATCAGTTGTTCTATGCTTATGTTGTGATATCAATTTAGTAGCACCCCAATACTTGTATGCTTCCGCTGAGCCATTTTGGGGGTGTTACATAAGTCTTCGACTGTTGTTACAGTGAAGGCGCCGGTTGTTGTTGAGGAGAAGGAGAAGGTGTCGGTTGTTGTTCAGGAGAAGGCACCGGGTGTTTGTTCAGGTGAAAGCGCCGGATGTTGTTACTGATACGGAAAATGAGAAGGAACCTAATGTTGTTATTTATATTATTGTTTTTGTTAGTTTTTTTTCTTCTTTACTTGAATATATAGATGATTTTCAAAGGAAATTCTTGTTTACTTTGAATATATCTTGTTTACTTTATGAATATATCATATTTGTTACTTATATTCTCTTTCAATAACTTGATCACATGGGTAATCTGTATGAATCACATGGGATTCTCTATGAATCATATGGGATTCTATATGAATCACATGAGATAAAGGATGAATCACAAGTGATTCATCAAAGAATCTCATGGATTCTGTATGAATCACATAATGAATCCCATGGGATTCATCAAAGAATCCCATGGGATTCATCAAAGAATCCCATGGGATTCTGTATGAATCACATAAAAGATACTCGTCAAGTATCTGTATGGATCATATAGGATTCTATATGAATCCATAATTCTAGAGAATCACATTAGATTCTGTATAACAAATATTAATTTCCAGAATTCATGATTAAGGATAATCACTTTATTCATAGATTGTTATAAGAATCATTGGTGAGATTTATATCTAAATCCAATCACGGGATTTTGATTTAATCCTATGATTCTTTCAGATAAATCCCATGTGATTCATATAGAATCTCATGCGATCCATACAAATTACCCATGTGATCAATTATTGAAACTGAATATAAGTAACAAACATGATCCATACAAGAATTTTCTTTGTCTACCATCTGAATATTCTAATTAAACAAAAAAAATTCAAATATGTAAATAACTTAAATTTGTTCAAACTTCAAATCATTTAAATATTCAAGTAAAGAAGAAAAGAATTAACAAAAAACAAGAATATAAGTAACTTAAATTTGTTCAAACATCAATTGGTTTCGCCTTTCGCTTTGCCTTTGGGTTCATCGGACAAGTTGGTTTTGTATGCAAGTTGGTTTTCTCTCCATAATGGCCACAAGGCTTCATTTGTTTCTTTTTAACTTGAAGTGTTTTTTCTCTTTCACTCTTATCGCCTTTCATCGCATTCTCCTTCTGTATCGGACAAAATGTCTACAAGTACATATCACCGACCCATCTTCTATAGTATGCAGTACCTTTTTAAAACACAAGAATTAAAGAATTAAAATTCATAATGAATCACATGTGATTCAACATGAATCTAAAGTGATTCATTAGTCAATCACATGGGATTCATAATGAATCCCATGGGATTCATGTTGAATAACATGTAAAACACAAGAATTAAAGAACTAAATTTCATCGTGAATCCCAAGTGATTCATTAGTCAATCCCATACGATTCATAATGAATATGAATCAAATGGGATTCATGTTGAATAACATGTAAAAAACTAGAATTAAAGAATTAAAATTTATCCTGTGATTTATAATGAATCACATGGGATTCATAATGAATCACATGTGATTCAACATGAATCCCAAGTGATTCATTAGTAAATCCCATGGGATTCATAATGAATTACATGGGATTCATGCTCAATCCATGGGATTCTTGCCAATAACATGTGACTATTTGATGAATCCCACGGGATTTTCACTTTTCTCATAACATTACACAACTAAAACAGAATCTCAAAAGATTTACACTTTTCTAATAACAAATCCCATTTACTTACAAAGAACCAACATGTTTACATTCCTAAATCTACCAGGCTCACAACTCATGTATATGTTATGAGTTTTAATAGTTTGGACATCCATTAAAAACCTAATTCAAACTACCTTTAATAAAAAACAAAATAATGAAATAAAATACAACTAAACAAGCATTTTATCAAACAGTTGGAGGGCGACTAACTAGTATAACCAATCTGAATTCAAATCTCACAACACATACTCTAATTCAGTAAGTACATATTAAAAATGGATAGTGTGAATTGCTTACAACAGATCTAATTCAATAAATCAATGACGGAGGCGGATCGACGGAGGACGACGGATCGACGACAGGACGACTCGATCGGATCGTACGAAATGGCGTGATGATCGATGAAGACGGTGCTGATTGTGATTCGATGATTTTTCCGGTGGTGTTATGGTGATTCCGGTGAGAGATGCGAGAGAAAGTAGATCTACGTTGTTTTTTGAAAGAGAAGTGGTTTGATAAAACGAGATGAAAAAAAATATTTTTTCTTTTTATGTAGAGATGGAAATTACTATTTGCCCTTATTTGTTATTTTCAGATTTCATATAAGCCGCTAAAGGCAGTTTTTGAGATATTGAGATGTCAGAATAACGGTTTGTTCTTTAAATAGTAGGTGTTTTGCATAGATCTCACCTCTATGTGATTATAGTTATTTGTTATATCTTTCATTTTAATATTTTTTTTCCCACCGAATATTTACTTACTATCCTATATAAAACGTCATTTCTGAGATTTTCTACTATAAACATACATAATGTTGATTTACATATCAAAGAAATACATGGATCTTTAGAAACACGTTATTGACATTTAAGTGCCTTGGCAAATAATAAGATTCCTATGATTTACCCCATTAGCTTGACATTTTTTCTTTATATTTATTGGTTAAAAGATGCAACGATATACATCAATATATATATATATATATATATATATATATATATATATATATATATATATATATATATATATATATATATATATATATATATATACTATATATACATAGTGATAAGAATGGACGGTGCATTCTGTGACTAAATTTGTAGCGAAAAGATATATTTTTCATTTATATGTTTTTTACAATAACTTTACAAAACCTCAAAACCGTGGTGGTACTCTTTTCGTGGTGGTGGTGGTCGTATGGTGTGCATGGTGGTCTACTCGTGGTGGCAGTGGTTGGCTTTTGGTGGTGCTCGGCTCATGGTGGCAATCGGATGGTGGCTAGATGGTGGTTTGATGGTGTGTTGTGAAGGTTATGTGAGATGTGATGGAATGAAAATATTGGTGTTTAACCTTTTCATTTGATATTTGTGTGGTGTATAGATAATTCTTCAAATGGGTTGTACAACTTTATGGGATGTATTAATTTAAAGAGCTGTAGCAAATTTACGAATTTAATACACTTAATTTTTTAGATGTAACATTTATTTATGAGTAAGAAACAAGCTATTTAATTTCCGCAATTGGCAAGTGTGTAGGCTGAATTTTTAAGCCTTTCTATTTAGAGAATAGCCTAAATGCATCTCCGTCCCTAAATAAATGTCCACTTTGACTTTTTACGGTCTTTCTTGCTCAACTTTGACCTTAAATATTTCTATTTGTGTCATATAATTCTTGATGCAAAATATATAAATGGATTGGTTTGTAAATATATTTTCATTGATATAATTTTCATCAAGTATTATATAACACAAACAAAAATTATTTATGAAAGAAAAGGTGAAAGTTAAGGCTTAAATGCTTGACATTTATTTGCGATCTATATATATTAGTATAGATAAACCTCGTGATACGCATTATACATCTTTTAAAATGCATTTGGTGGTTACCATGAATATATAATAAATAAATAACTAAATGACATACCGTGCGACAATCGGGGACAGCTTAAATTGTTTTTGAGCTTATATAATTCGCATAAAAAACATACGTCCAGAATTATTGAGACTGATAGATATCGACCTTTGTAATTCAATTTTTCCTAAATAATTAGGTATCCTATGTAGAAGAAATACAATAGTACTTAGAGCAAAGCCAATGGTAACGCTGCAACGGCGTTAGGGTGCAAAATGTGGGGAGTTAGTAGGCGTTAACCGATGGGAGGGAGGGAGTATAACGGCGTTATTTGGCCCAAGTTATGCCCATTATAGGGGTTATTTGCCTTTTTTTTTATTTTTTATTTGTGTCCCTAAATGAGGGGTTGTTTTTGTAAATTATTGAAGTGTTAAAGTTTAACTTGGGAATGCTATTGATGTGGGTGTTTTTTTGGGATGTTAATGTGAAATGTTAAAGCTGATGTGGCGCTGACGTGACCGGTGTTAAAGAATAACTCGCGTTATTATTGTACATGCTCTTATTAAAAGGGGAAAATTATAGATTTTGAAACTAGCGTATCATTAAATAACAAAACCAATGGTAATGACTTTCTTTTCGTATGGTAAAATTGTACGTTTCGTCCTTGTGGTTTATTAAGTGCAAAGATGGTAAAGTTGGATTGCGTGATACATTTTGTCCTTTGACTTAACTGCCGTTAAATGGACTCCGTTAGTAGTTACACTTTAGCCCTTTTAGCTAACCACCGTTGCAGCACCTATCCTTAAACCACAAGAACGATTTTTGAATTTTTTTTTTCAAATTAAAAAAAAAAAAATCTCTATTTTTTTCGAAGTTTTTTTGAATATCTTTTTTTCGAAAATGTTTTTTATATAAAAATGTTTTGTATAAAACTTTTTTTATATAAAAATGTTTTTTAAATAAAAATATTTTTATACAAAACGTTTTTATATAAAAAGTTTTTATATAAAGCTTTTTTATATAAAAAGTTTTTATATAAAGCTTTTTTATATAAAAATGTTTTTATATAAAAAAATTAAAAAAGTTTTTTATATAAAAGAAGTTTTTATAAAACGTTTTTATATATAACTTTTTTATATAAAAACATTTTATATAAAATAACATTTTTATATAAAACGTTTCATATAAAACAACATTTTTATAAACGGGAAAATAAATTACGTTTTTGTCCGTTTTCTTTTGTTTTTGTCTGTTTTTATCCGTTTTTGTTCGAATTTTTTTTGAATAATTTTTTCGTCAAGTAACTTTTTTTTCGAAAATGTTTTCTATATAAAAATGTTCTATAAAAAGTTTTTATATAAAAATGTTGTTTTATATGAAGCGTTTTTTTATAAAATACTTTTTTAATTTTTTTATACAAATTTTTTTTTATATGAAACATTTTTCTTACGTTTTTTAAAAATGTTGTTTTAAAAACGTTATTCTACGTTTTTTTAGAAAATTTCTTATATAAAAATATTTTATACAAAAACTTTTTATAAAAAAGTTTTTATATAAAAATGTTGTTTTATATGAAACGTTTTTATATAAAAAAGTTATATATAAAAACGTTTTTTATATAATTTTTTTTTAAATTTTTTTATATAAAAACATTTTTATATAAAAAAGCTTTATATAAAAACTTTTTATATAAAAACATTTTATATAAAAAAAACTTTTTTACATAAAAAACATTTTTATATAAAAACGTTTTTATATAAAATATTTTTATATAAAAAACATTTCGAAAAAAAAATATTCAAAAAGAAATTCGAAAAAAAAGGAGATTTTTTTTTTTTGACATTCGAAAAAAAAATTGCAAAAATCGTCGCCTGGTTTAGGTAGATGCTGCGGTGGTTAGTCAGTGCAAAGTGTAACTAAGCGGAGATTCATTTAACGGCGGATCAGGAGCCAAAATACGTAACAATGCGATCAACGTCATCTTTGCATAGACGAAAAAATCTGGTAATCCATACCACAAGCGATTTTGCAATTTACTCTAGTTTGTTACATTTGAAGCAATGTGTTAGGTTTATAACACGGTGATTTGCACACTCTCTTAATTGATTGAGATATTTTAATTTAGAGTGTATTGAAACATATATTCTCACATGATTTAAACTCATTTTTACCCTGTAAGGTATAGATGTTAAGACACTTTAAATTAGAATATCCTAATCAATTTGAGAAGTGTGCAAATCACCTCTCATATATTATAATCTATATAAAATGAAACATTGACTAAGATATTATAAGTACAAAAGAACTATATTAAATATTTAAGTGAGTTAAACAACGAATCATACTTATCACGAGAGCACGAATAAGTTATTACTTATTAGAATAGAGAAAGGAGAACCTGTCATCTGAAAAACATTAAAAACAATAAAATTTAGAATTTGAAAAGTTCACCACTCTAAAATTAAAAATTTCATTTTTTTAAGCAAACTTCGATTGTACGTATGATACTGAGTTAAACATGATACACTAATTCGTTTCAGTTAATCAAAACGTAGGTATAATCTTCGTTGTCAAAAGCTTACGAAAAGAGAGATTTAAAAAGGTGAAGCACAATCGATCCAAAAATCTCAAATAAATCACTTATTCATAAACCTAAATCTATCCTAACTACTCGTTCGTTGTTAAACATGTCTTACTTTTGTAAAAGTTGATTATAAGAAGAGGCCGGCATAAATCGATTGGTACTCATAAACACACCAAATTCATGTCTTAAAACGCTGTCGCCGGCCCATTTATTGGCACGCCAAATGAAAAGTTACCCAATTTTATTTATTTTTTATTTTTTATTTTTTTGTGAGTTAGTGGATATTTTAAGTGGGTTATTTTGTGGAACCCAATAACATGTTATTTGCGTGTTATGAAATAGGAGTGTTTTAGTTATTGGTGTGTTACTGGAAGGGATGTTGTGACGCTGATGTGAAACACCGATAACGTGTGATGATACTTTCTACGCAAAGTTAAATCAAGCTAGTGAAAGTTATCACTCATCAATCGCCCATTTGAAAAAAGGTACAAGAAACAATCACTAACACGAAAGATGAAACTCGTTACATAGTCACCTCTAAAATTTAGTTTAGGGGTGTAACGCCCCGACCCCACAAGGGTAAAGGAATCACAAGTAATGGTGTAATATCAAGCAACATATAAACCAAAAGAAATCTCAACACAAATATTGAAATAATCTAAGTCAAAAGACTTCAATACATATTAGGTCAGCGGAAAATAAACAAATGAAATGTCTAAAGTATAAAGTCTAAATGGCATCATAATATGAAACTAAATCTCTAAGGTAAGTCCACTCAACACTCATCTAAAGCAATACCCAGCTCAATGCTTACTTAGATACCCCAGCGGAAGAAAAAGTGCGGTGAGCTTCAAAAAGCAGTGGAACAGAATATACAAGCAAAACGAATACAACTTGAGAACGAATTTGAAATAAAGTGAAAGAAAACAGTGAAGTCATATTCATTTCAAAAGATAATGAATATACGAATAAGTTTTATGATTCTACCTCGGCCGGACACATATGCCATCGAAACATATCATAATCACGCAGGCAACATATTTGTAGGGAGACCTACCAGAAGTTATGGGGCGTGCATGCCGCAGACATCAATCATCGAGATAACATATAGCATATATGAGATAATATATGGCATATAGCATCTAGGATGCATCCATATGCCCCATAGACAAATATTCATAATATAATTCAAATTGAGCTCATACAGATATGAGATGAGGGCTGTGGCAGAACATCACTCTCTTTGCCCTAGTTTCACATGTCGGAAGTGCATTTTTGACACGGACATGGAACCCCCATGACTAGTTATAATTGGCTCGGGTGTCAAACTATTAGAAATCAAATAAGAATGTCATAACTGACATAGATCATATTTTATCAAATGTTTAATCATGTTTTCAAAATCAAAGTCTTCATATCATATAGTTCAAAAATCAAATGTTTTATGATTCAAAAATCAAAGTTCGGATAAGCAACGACTCAAATATACACATTAGGGTTCATAGCAGGTTTAGGAAATCCTAATATGAAACGAAAAGAAAACTATACGAAACTTTACTGAAAGGTGAATATCGTACCTTATTCGAAAGCAAAAGATCAAAATTAAAAGCATGAAGAAGAATTACTCCTTCTTCACGTAACCTATATACATAATGTCATTATATATTATTAATGACTCCGAAATCGTCACAATGATCCTTTAATATTTTAGGGTTTCCATATTAAATGAGATTTAAATGTTTTAATATTAATATCGTAAATTAGGGTTTCATCGTCTTTATTAAAGTTAGGGGTTTCTCATTCTTAAATGTCTCATTAATGTATATTAACTTACATGTTACGTCTTTTAATGACTAGTTACTTAACCTAACACGTCACAAAATAATCTTTCCTTTTTTATGTTTCACTTGCAACACGTTTATGATTTTATGTGACATATAAGTTATTTAAGATTTAGTATACTTTATCGCTTTACGTATATTAAACTAGGGTTTATGTTCACATAACCTTTACTTAAGTAATGCATCTTCAAATCTTATACACATGATTCGGTTCAATCTAGGGTTTCGGTTATTAGGGTTTACACTAGTCTTAAGCTCATCTAAACACTTCACATATTAAACATTATTAAGTTATAAACCTTATTCGAAAGTTAAACATGGTTCGGTCCCTAATTCATATGTTTGGCTCTCATTAAATCAACACAACCATGACTGATTCAATATCACATCTTTTACTTGCATGTCTCTTATTAGTTACAAGATTAAATTAGTTAGGGTTTGTCTCTGTTTTCGGTTCCACCTCGGCCACAAAAGAAACAAAACAAAGCAGCGACGAAACAAAATATAACTTGACATATACATGCAAGATACGTTAAGGAAGACGAATAAACATTATACCTTAACTTGTTTGAGCAAAATGGAACCAGGGTGTTTGATGAGTCTCGGCGAAATAGGGAGAAAAGAAAAGAGCAAATAAAACTAGGGTTTTCAAACTTATGATTATGTATGGTATATATAGTTGTAGTATTTGGGTTAAACTAGAAAGTAATGGGTTTGGGTTTTGGGTCCAACGGTTTACACCATCTCACACCAATGGGCTTCGTACTGGCTCACGAACACAAACAAACGACCCAAATCATTCTAAACATTAATTCTTAAAATCGTACCAAAATTAATTACGTAATATATTTTAATTAGGTTTTTAAATATTCGCAAGTTAATCTTTTAATTTCTTTAAGTGTTAGAAATATATTTTACGTATTTTATAATTTTTAGTTCCAAGGGTATTTTAGTCTTTATTCGGATTTTAAATTTTCAGGTTTTACAAGGGGTGCATTCCCATGGAACTGGTCTAGGAATAAAAAGTGTCTAGAGGTCCTTGTTACGTATCGAGTTCAGTTTTGAATAAAAAATAAATGAACTTAAATAAATTTATGTTTTTGAGCTTTTTCTAAAGAAAGAATCAGGAGAGAAATGAAAGAGAAATTTTGGCTAAAACTTTCCTTCAATAAATAAAAGTAAATAAAAGAAAAGTAAATTTTGATAAAATTGTAAATGAATTAACTTTTTTTTCTTTTTTTCACAGCTAAAAAACACAAAAGCTTATTACTTTTCTTTCAACTAAAACACACAAGTCTTTTTACTATTTTTTAATATTTTCTTTTCTTTACATTTTTTTTCCTTTCTTTATTACCTTCTTTTCTTTTGATCTAAAACTCAAGAACGCAGCGTATCAAATATTATATTAAGACAAGAATCATGTTGCATATTGGGTCTAAACTAAATTGTATAGGTAACTATGTAGCGAGTTTCATCATCAAGTGTTAGTGATCCTTTCTTATACTTTTTTCAATGATGATTGATGAGCGATAACTTTTACTAGCTTGATATCTTTACTACTTATAATATATATATATATATATATATATATATATATATATATATATATATATATATATGTATTTTTAATTTAAATATAGTGTTTAAAATTTAAATAACGTTGATTAAACTATAATACCTCGAAAAAAAACTAATATGCTTAAATAACAAATTTTACTATTTTACTTTCTATATCAAAAGAAGTTTAAGCCACACAAGATCAATATCAATCTAGAGTTGAGATCAATATAAAACTGTATTTATTAAGAACAAATGAGCCGTCATAATTACTTCATTTTTATCTAAATTAATACCTGAAATCATTTTCCACCTTTTTCTTAAAACAACATATCTTACAAACGGTAAATCTTTAAAATATAAAAATATGCAATTCGTGGCGAGAATTAAATTATCTTTACTGCACTACATATTTTAAACAAGCATTTTTTC
The DNA here is from genome assembly GCA_910596185.1 of Chrysanthemum makinoi. NCBI lineage: Eukaryota > Viridiplantae > Streptophyta > Magnoliopsida > Asterales > Asteraceae > Chrysanthemum > Chrysanthemum makinoi. The sequence continues at coordinate 54,570,364 of OU343219.1, read as the reverse complement.
AAAATTCGTCCGAAAAAATCATATATGATTTTTAATCATATATATATGATTTTAAATAATCATGTATGATTCGATTTTTACGAATCATATATGATTTTTACAATCATATATGATTCTCAAAAATCATATAATGTGATTCGTAAAAAATCAATCATATATGATTTTCACAAATCATATATGATTTTTGATTGACAATTTTGAAAAAAAATAGTTAAAAATATATAGTAGTGCATATCTATAGAAAGATAATTTAATTCTCGTCACGATGGTATAATTATCGTAACGATTAGCGGTTTTGCGAGAATATTAATTTTTAAAAAAAGGGTGAAAGTTTATCATAATAAAAAAAATGAATGGCTATTATTGGTTGATTGGATCTATGGTAAATTTTGGTTCTATATTGAACTTTTGCCTATCAATCTATACTACTTTTAAAATGTCAGCTTGTTAAATGACAAAATTTTAATATTGGTCAATGTCTATGTGTATATCAATTCAAAAGAAAAAAACACACTATTGCTCTATTTGTATTACATATAAAATATGAATAATTTTTTTCTTAAGACTTAAAAAAACATAAAAATGAACAATGTATTATACTTAACATACTCTTTTATAAAGTGTTTTAAAAGGCTCAAGGCGCACTAAGGCGCGAAGGGGACCAAAGAGCCTCGAGGCGAGGCGCATACCAAGGCGCGGGATTCATGAATATGAGGCGCACTAAATACATTAAGTTTTTTTATAATATATGTGACCATTTATGTAGCTTAAATAACACAAAGTAACATTAAATACTTAATACATGACACATATAGCCATTATAGAGATAAAATAAATCGGTTGTCCTTTCTCAAATGGATCAACTTTTTGGCTCGATGAACTACATATAGATTAAAATCATATCAGTAAATATGCTTTGTGTCCTAAACTGCAGACTTACATCTAATAAAGTTCACAATTTAACCCAAATATCAAGCAAGCAACATATTAATATTCAAGACATAATGCAAATCATACAAATACTCACCCTATGACGTTATTTACAAATCAATAAGATAAACAATCAATAAAATAGCTTTAAGATATAAACATTATGCGTGAGAGATTACATATTTGTAAAATGATGGAATCTATAGTTACCCACGATTGTGTTTTAGTTCTTTTCAAATTAGGGTTATTGAAATATAAAGGCTCATGTATATAACTTATAAGGCCCATGTATCTTATCTTAATATTTAGAAAACATTTCAAAACCGTTTACATCTCGGAATAAAAAGCCCCAAAGGCGTAAAAGCCCAAGGCGCGCTTTTATGGGATTCATACATGTCGTGAGCCTCGATCCGAAAAAATCCCTAGAGCTTGAGCCTTGAGCTAGGCGCGCCTAGGCGCGCCTCAAGGCGCGCTTTTTAAAACTATGCTTTTATAATTACTTTTTCACGAGAAACAATTTGACTTATTTAAAATATGTTTCTTTAAAACTATCATTAAAAAGTTTATTAATCACATTTAATACATACTATATATTATATGAGCATTGATTGGCATGCCTAAATGGTGTGTCTAAGGCTGCCCCCAGTAGGGGGATTCAATCCCCCTCATTTTCCTTGACTTTTCTCTCAGCGACCCAGTGATTAGGTGCTTCAGTAGGCGACCAAGTTCTTTTTTTTTAAACATTTTTAACACAAAATAAAATTTCATTAATAATTAAAACGTTACATAATAATTCAAATAAAATTATTACTGAAACTTATTAAAACATTACAACACTTATTAAAAATCTAGGTTGTGGCGTCTTTGATCGCCTCTTTGAGTTTCAGCATTGTTTGTTGTTGTACTGCGGGCAAAGATTCGTCGATTGGCGTGCAATAGAACAGATGCGCATCATATTTCTTTTGTCACTCTAATTCAAGTTTTCGTTCTTCTAGTGCCAATTTTTTGTCTTCCCTTTTTTCTCTTTTTTGCTCCATCTCCAACACGATTTGCCGTTTTTCCATCTCTTTCTTCTTCAAATCATAGTATTCGTCTCCCGCTCCTTCTTCGCCCGAATGCTTGAACTGATCTTGCCCCATTTCTCAAACACCTTCCATAATCATAGCTTTCAAAACTCGAAGATTTCTTTTATTCATCTGCGGCATCACGACCAATTGGTTTAGCAGGCACATCCGAGTGCACATCCGGGTCGGTTGAAGTCCTTGCTTTTTTGGACCCTCATCTTGGCTAAAAAGCGGCATCTCATTATCCTAAGCAGAATGGTCCCAAATCTTAACAATGCTCCAAAACAAACGGATGACCACACACTAGTTGGTATTCATGCCTTCGTGTATAAACAGTGAGGTCATTCTCACCACTTTCGTAATTCTTGAGAGCATTGTTGTAAATGGCACAAAATTGACCAACTCTAGGACGAATCCTATTTTTGTATGCGTTCTGCACCAACCTCCTTCTCAAAGTATGCAATGACTTTCTGCCAAAATCCTATAGCATTTTGGTTGTTTCCGGTTATACTATTCTCGGATATATCACACAAGCGTTGCATAAAGGCGATCTCTTCTTTTTTTGACCAAAGCGACGAATCATTCTTGGCTTCTTTCTTGACAACCTTCTTCTTCCGCTTAGTAGCTCGTTTCTTGGTTTTGACGGTGGCGTCTCTTCGACATTCTTCTTCTTCGTCATCAAGGTTAACCTAATCCTGATATGATCCATGAAAGAACGGTACCGAACCGTGATACTCTTGAGCCGGATAACCCGATCCGGTTCCAACATAAAAATTAGGATTGTTGTATAATTGGTCTTCGAAATCAAAACCCTCAAGATTGATCGGTTTACGGAGAATATTCTTGATAATTTGAATATGAAGACGTTGATGAATCCATTGTTGGACGGTACAGCATTCGGTGACCCATACATAGATTGGTTGCTTCGACGAGAGTAGCTTTGTTGTTGTTGTTGGATGTTTTGATACGGTGGAACATTCATACAAAATGGATTGTTAGCTTGTTGTTGTGTGGAGCTTGTTGGGATGATATTCGGCGGTTGGAAATTGATTCTTGGTGAGACACTGGTTAACCGGAAATTCGGATCCGGTGTTAAAATATGCGGGGCGTTTGCCAAACGGGATTTTCGGCCTTTGGTTGGCGGTGTTTTCTTAGACATTTTTTATAGAGATGATTGTGAGATTTGTGAGTTTAGTGTGTAAATATGTTGTGTATTTATAGGGTAGTTTTAGTTGTATTTATTTATTTATTTATTTATTTTTAATAGCAACAGTAGGATAGGTTTTTGTTTTTTGGTTTTACATGTTTTTTGGTTTTATATGCAACGGTAGGAAACATTTGTCTCGATCGGCTGCACGATTCAAACCTTTCAAAATGCTTGGCGATCGATTCTCCCACAGCAACAGCGATCGACTCAAATCGATCGCCACCTCATCTCGATCGATTGGAGATTCATCTATTGGGGCTAGCCTAATTACATGACTAAACCTATGTGTTAGTATCCTATTGATGACATGAGAGAGACCCGTTTATTCACAAACCAATAACTTATTGCCACATCTCTTTAGGTATATAATTAGTCCCATCGGCCTCCAAACCATTTTCCATAGTATATATCAAACATCTTCGGAGAAAAAGTTAAAAATCTTTTTCTGTAAAAACCAATAAATGTTTTAGCTAATTTTTGTCATGTTTAATTTTCAGTTGAGTTATTGTTTGTTAAAAGTTTTCAATTATAAATGTTTTAGCTACTTTCGTTGTGTTAAACAAGTCTTACTTATTGGGGCAACAAGTTGATCATAAATTTAAGCTGTCATTTCTTTAACGTTAAGAGTTACAACACTTTTGAAATGGGAGGTGATTTGCACACTTTTTATTTTGATTGGAATACTTAACTATGCATGCAGTCAAAACACACTGTAAACATTTACAACTATGTAATGCACAGACTAGAGTGTCTAAATAAAAAATAGAGTTAATTACATAAATCGTCCTTGTGGTTTAGTAGAAATTACGGATCTTGTCCCCGTGGTTTTTTTTAGCGGGTCTCGTCCCTTTGGTTTACAATTTTTACGGATCTAGTCCCCGTGGTCTGACCCGATCCCAAAAGGTGTTAAAAAGGACCTCCCTTGCAGTTACTCCCTAACGTGAGGGCTAACGTTGTATTTTGATTTTAACGATCGTTATACAAACCGCATGTTCGTCCGTTTTATACGTTTCATTCGTTTTTATACGGTTTCTGTTCGTTTTTGTATGAAAATGTATGAAAACAACGTAAAAACTGTATGAAAACAACGTACAAAAATGTATGAAAATGTACAACAACGTTCATACGTACAAAAATAACGTTGTTGTACGTTTTCCTCCGTTTTTATACGGTTTCGTTCGTTTTTGTACGTTTTCATCTGTTTTTGTATGAAAATGTATAAAAACAACGACAAAAAATGTATGAAAACAACGTACAACAACGTTCATGCGTACAAAAAACAACGTTGTTGTATGTTTTCATCCGTTTTTTATACGGTTTCGTTCATTTTTGTACGTTTTAATCCGTTTTGTATGAAAATAACGTAAAAAATGTATGAAAACAACGTATAAAAACGGATGAAAACGTACAACAAGCTGTTGTACTTTTTCATCCGTTTTCATACATTTTTGTACGTTGTTTTCATACATTTTTGTACGTTTTTTTCATACATTTTCATATAAAAGAAACGTATAAAAAGCGAACGTATAAAGCAGACGAAACCGTATAAAACTTTTTTATACGCTTTCATTTTTAATAAAAATTAAAAAAGTTTTTTTAGTTTTTAATTTTAATTTTTTTTAATAAAATTATTTTTTTTAAATGAAAAAACAGTTAAAAAAAAAGATTATTATAATAAAATTAAAATTAATTTTTTTTAGTTTTATTATAAATATTTGTTTTTTTTAAAATTTTAATAAAAATTAAAAATATTTTTTTAATTTATCATAATAAAATTAAAATTTGTTTTTTTTTTTTAATTTATTATAATGAAATTAAAATGAAATTAAAAAAAAAAATTATTAAAAATTTAATCAATAAAATAAATTACAAAATTTTGAATAATAAAATTAAAAGATTTTTTTTTTTTTTTAAAGAGTAAATTACATAAATCGTCCCTGTGGTTTGTATAACGATCGTTAAAATCAAAATACAATGTTAGCCCTCACGTTAGGGAGTAACTGCAAGAGATGTCCTTTTTAACACTTTTTGGGATTGGGTCAGACCACTGGGACTAGATCCGTAAAAATTGTAAACCACAGGGACGAGACCCGCTAAAAAAAAACCACGAGGACAAGATCCGTAATTTCTACCAAACCATAAAGACGATTTATGTAATTAACTCTAAAAAATAGTGTACAAATTAATTCCCTTCCCGAAATCTTCCCACTTTCATAAACGCTCAGTTCTCGAGTTTTTAGGGAAGGGAAATGGAAAAGAATAGGAAAAGGAAAAGAAATTGATAAGAAAAGTAAATGTTAGTTGTTATGTTCTTGAGATAGAGGAAAAGAAAAAGAAAGTAATCATAATCATGTTCTTGAGTGATAGGAAAAGGAAAATAAGTTGGTCAAATTACATATATGCCCTTTAATTATTAATGTCAAATGTTTTAAAAAAGGTATATTAGTCTTTACACAATATATAATTCCGTTTTCGTTTCTATTTTCTTTCCGTTTTCCTTTCTTCCCTTCAAAAAAGACTCGAGAACACAAAAAACTTTCCATTTCCTTTACTTTCATCTTCCTTTTCAACTCCAGAACTGAGCCTAAGAGGGTTTTAGAAGCAGCATATCACGTGCAAATCACATGCTTTGCTAAATCATCAAAACCATAGCTCCGGCCTTTGTCCGAAACTCTCCACCATCACCGCAGTAATTCTCCACTACTCTTACTCTTTAAATTTAAGTTATTTTATTGTTTCTATTTAAATTATTACAATTAGTTGATATATATCGTTACCGCTTTCTATTTCTTGCTTTTTGCAGAATTATAGCTTTAAATTTAAGTTATTTTATTGTTTAGAAGTTTTGAGATACTTTTATGGAGAGTCGAAAAATAGTATTAGGAGATAAAAGTGGGATAAAGTGAATAAGTGATTGTTTTTTACTTTTTGTTTATACTGTGTTCAATCGAATACTCAGGATGCTTAAATTGGATACATATAGAGTGTAAGATTTCATTTTTCAGGCCAAAATGCAGTATCGTTGTGGTACTGTAGTGGCGATTTGGTAACGACGCCTTTTGTTTTTACTTTTTAGTATTAGAAGTTGCTTTTATTTGGCTCTATCGTTATTGCAATTTTCGTATTTGACGTGCCTTTCAAAATTGGCATAATATTGCTTCGTTCTGCTACATATTGTGATGTAGCAGGATTGCGTAATACTCTACATGTCAACCATTGGGACAGGAGTTATTGGATTGTTATGTTTAACTTTGTTAAGCCTTTAGGACGTGGTTAATAAAACTCGATTTCATTGCAGATGTCGCAACAGAAGGAGGATGAACGTACAAATGAAGCCATGGATAGTGAAGAAAAAGACAATAATCAAGATCAAAATGCCGAGGAAGCAGTTGGTAAGTTATCTGTATATACTTAATATTCGTATGAACCTATTGAACAACTCATATACCCTATTTTAGCAAAACAAAATGATTGTAAATATTGGTGGTAAAGACATATTTTGCCGAATTGGTCTGTTGCATGAAATCTGCTCGCTTTTACTGGACTACATATATCTTTTCGACAACCCCCTTATATTGTTGTTGGTACATTTACAACAATTAATTTCGAAAAAATTTTTAAGGTGCAGACATGCCATGCCGCCTTAGTAGTGAATTCATCATGTTTTGTGTGCTCATGGTAGACAGGATTGGTTGCAACTTGCAAGTTAATTAGACTAGGTGACACGGGCCACACATCGAGTGCTTAATTCAAATACCATGTATTAAGCTAATTACATATTAAAGTTATTCCTGTTTGAATATGGGCAATTTTCATTATTTTAACCACAATTCTAATTTTGTATTCTGGCCTCTGAAAGCTTACTTGGTCATGTTGATGGTAATATGAACTCTGTCCGTTTTCATAGTTTTCATATTTGAATCGTGAAGGTAATATATATATATACTGCTTGATGAATGAAACTCACAAATGCATTTGATAGTTGACTTGAGATGCTTTTCATTCAAGTTAATTTATCATGCAAAAGATGTAAAGTAGTGATGTATTGTAGACTTGTATTGCTGATACTATGTGTACAATCAGTTTCAGATGACGACGTAATTGACTATTCTGTCAAGCCCGAGTTCTATGACCCAAATCTTGACGATAAGGACCAATCGTGGATTCAGAAGAAAAGGAAAGGTCAATATTCTGATGCTGTGCTTAGCTGTCCTGCTTGTTTTACAACCCTATGCCTGGAGTGTCAAAGGTATGTTGGTCATGTTCATGATTGTTTTGCACCTTGGTAACACTTACATTACAAAATTACGAACAAATTGTGAAAATAGGTGATAATCAATAGGGAAAAACTGCTCATTTCTTTTCTAGTGGCCTGTATGATCTGTTTCCGTCCATGAAAACAATCTTAAGGGTCTGAATTTATTGTGATTGTTCCTTTACCTGCTCAGTGGGCAAGATTTTGTCTAGGATACACGGAAACGCCGCCGAGATGCCGTATCACACGTTCAAGCGTCGGAAACGGAAACGCCGGGAAACGCGGGGAAGCGGCGAAAGCGATCCCATGAAAGGTGGAAGCGTTTCTTCAATTGGGGTGAATTGATCTTATCTCGGGAACGTTTGGAAACGTTTCTAGCCTAAAAATTAGCGTTTCCTATCAATTTCCGGCGTTAACTTTATATGTTACTGTAAAAAATTTCCGGCATGATGGTGGTTAAATGGTCGGCCCTGCTACAGTGGTACGGGGCGAGCTGGGCAACGGCCCAGGGCATCAAGCATTTGAGGGCATCATATTTTAGATTCATGTTATAATAGGATAAGAAAATACGAAGTTCATCTAGGTTCTTGTTTGATAATTTAGATGACACGAGGAAGAAGATGATGGTCCGATTCATGTTAGACTAGAGAGAGAAAAAAATATAGTATTTGCAGTATATTGTACTAGTATTTGTTATGTGGGAAGTTGTGTAGAGTTACCCACGTGGGTGAGGGAGTAATTATGTAGTTATGTACGTAGTAATAGATTTAAGAAAGTTACAAAATACCCTATAGGTTTTTCTTTTTTGAACATCCTATACTTTTTTTTCAAAACTTTTCAATTTCTGCTTACTACAAAATGTTACAGTACAATTTTTTGCAAAGTACAATATATCCATTCGGAATTTGCTATGTGGAATACAGCCTGAAGATCTTTTTTAGTTCCAGAACCTTATTAGTTATTAATTTATTATCTATTAAAAAGGAATTTTATTAGATTGTTTATATGATGTGATAAAATATAATTAATATTATTTTTATAAAATATATAGACGTTTCCTCGCCGTACCCGTTTTTTGAATTTTAAGATGTTGCCGTTTCCCGGTATCCGTACCCGTCCCCGTTCCCGTCCCCGTTTCCGTCCCCGTGCAACTTAGGATTTTGTAGGAAACACCTAGCTTGCAGTTCTAAGAGACCACTATGGAAATCTTTAAAGCTGTTTGACCCATTCAACCGTTTGGATAATTCTGTTCCATTCAGATGTAAATGTGTTGAAATGGCTACCTTTTCTAGTGTATACTTTTGTTGACCAGAGCAGCTGGTGAGTCTTGCTGCTAGTGAGGTGAATTAGAACAAATTTAGTTAACGTTTAACTGGGGGTAAATGGCAATCACATAAGAAACCTGTTCATGCTGGAAATCCGCAACTGATAAGCTTATGGTTTTCCAACTTGCAGTCCTTTTTGGATATCATCGTTATACTCTTTAACTAGATTTACTCATAGATTACTGAAATAAGGATTGCTGTTCAGAACTAATCTTAAATTCACGTCCTCATGCAAGAGTCATACAAGACGTTCATCATCAGACAGACCATATTATTTACTTGATGGCATTTAAGATGTAAATTACATAGTGGTAAGTTTTACTAATTTCACTCAACATTTGAACTTCAGGGCTTAGTTTGTGTTGGATGTGGCATTTTGTAAGTTACCATGACTTGTAGGTCAGTTTTTATAGAAAGCTGCAGTAGTTGTTATATTCTGCTAAAACAAAGACTCTAGTACGCAAAAATAATGATAAGTAATGCAAGTCTTCTCTGTCATTTTTTGCCTCCAAGAGTGTTGTGCTTTGCTATTTTCAAGTATCCTGTTGGTTTCAATGGCTCTTACTCTATTTTCATATATGTTATGTTGATACTGAATGTGGGTTTTGCTGTCAGGCATGAAAAATACGTGACCCAATACAGAGCAATGTTTGTGGTGAACTGCAAGATCAAGAAAGGGGAAGTATCAGACAAGGGAAGTTTGAAAAGGAAAAGATTTAAAAAAGGGGCCGGTTCAGCCGACGGTGAGTCATATACTCCGGTTGGTTGCTCAGTTTGTGACACTGAGGTTGGAGTCATAGATGATGAAGAAGTCTATCATTTTTACAATGTTCTTCCAAGTGAGTGTTGATACTTGATACCATTTCATGTGAAATGTTATGATAGAGCTTTGGTAGGGTATCAGTCTACTTTCTTAGAATTTTTACATATATGTGGGCAATGATTGATCTCTAAACTAATCCAAGTTGGTCCCAGTCCCAACCCTTTTTTTATTGTTGAGCTTCAACCTGCTCCGGATCGTAAATGTGGTCCTGTGGTTTTGCTCTGTTATGTCACCCTTGACCAATCTTGGTTTTAGGTGTGTTTAGACCCATTTTGGTCCTAATCGCTTTCTGAGCCTCATTCGACTTTGTCATGCGTAGATGGGTAGTTTAAGTTTTGCTAATGGTCCCTCGGCTAAAATTAGATAGAAGGAAGAAAAATAGGCTGCTAAACGAATATGGTTAGTTCTTACAACCTACAGTCGAAAATGGTTTATCTAGAAGAAGCTGATAATTATTTCCCTAATAACTTTTTAACCCATATTGATATACGTAGTATTTAACATCAAAGAATTTAAACCCTGTTATAAAAAAGTACATTTTGTTTTTGTTTTTTTTGTTTTTTGTTTTTTATTTATTTATTTTTATTTTTATTAATTTAAGTCATGTGATTTTACAAAATTCACAAATCACATGCGGGTAGAATTAGTCGGAGCTATCTATGTTTCTATCTTTCATTTAAGACTCGATGTAATGATGGATGGTGCACTACCGGCGGTGACAACTTTATTAAATTTTTAAAGTTATTAAAAAATGGGCATTGATATACATCCCCAACCAAACTTCAATAATTACATATTTTGGTTTGCGTATCAGTTGGCGCTTTAAACTACCCACAAATTAAAAGCACATTTTTCACAATGCTATAACATGCTAGTAAAAAATTCTACAGAATATATTAATTTCATTGAGATTAGTTTAATCTGTTTACAATATGAGATTTAGTATTTTAAATTTTATGCATGGTATATTATTATCATACAAGGTAAATATCTGTTAAAAATATGAGTACAACTTTTATGAATATGTACAAGAAGATTATAAATATGTACAACAAGATTATGAACATGTACAACAAGATATGGCATGCTTATGATTGATAACAACTTATTTTTTGTAACTTAGGCAAGGGAGGATGATTAACGTACGAACTTGAAATAATGACTTTATATGAAACTGAATGTGAGGTGATGATATGAATGTGAGGTGATGATATATTTTATGATAACATGAAGTTTTCAAAAAATATTTATTTTGTACACGAATAGAAAAGGGTTGTCGTTCAACTGTTTCTATCTTGGACAGTTGAATTGTTTTTGGAAGATCCCAAATTAGTCAAACCTGCTACAAAGATAAATAGACTGAATTATTTTTTAATCTCTAATATGTGTACTTATTTCTTGCAAATAGACCAACTTAGATGTTAGACTCGATGGCGAGGGTAAGGTGAGTGGTAAGGTGAGCCCTCACTCACCCGTGAGTCTCCATGCCTACCCAAACCATTCTCACCTTACTCACACAACTCAAGACACATTAAGGTGAACGACTCACCTCGTTGGTTTTGCGTGAAAAAGACTACCACTTAATTATTTATTTAGTTTGTGAGTGTATGTGGGATATTTAGTGGGGTATATTTTAATAAAGTTGGTATTTTATTGAAAGGTGAGGGTAAGGTTACCTTGTCCACAGAAAGGTGAGTGAGTGTGAGTGGAAGAGAGATGAGAGAGAAAGCTGAAGTGGCGCTGATGTGGAAGGTGAGGGTGCCCTTACCTTGCCCTCTAGCCTTATAGTAGTTATGCTCAGTCTTTAAATCACAAATTTCAACATCGTTCTAGTCATTTTCATTAGCAACTCTTTCAAAGTTAGTAAATGCGTGTGTAGTATTGCGGCCAGGGGCGGAATCGCCAAAAGGTATCAATTTTCAGTATAAAATTGTTTTTTAGGACCATTTTATTAAAGTGCACCTCATTATAAAATCAAATTGCCTCTTAAGATCAAACAATGTAAAAACTTTGTATCTCTATTTTAATCTAAAAAAAAAATACCATTTTTTAGTGTAAAAAAAAAATTATGACTTTTTTATTAAAGTTCATCGCAAATTTTATCAAAATTTTTTTTTTGCTCCCCGTCCTCTACAATCCTGGGTCCGCCACTTATTGCGGCTTCAAGAATATTGTCAAAACCTAGCTGTATTAAAGGTAGTTTGCTATCGTTATTCATAAGCACATGTTTTTTTTTTTTGTTTTTTTGTTTTTTTTTTTTTTTTTCAGCTTTCTTGTTCTAAAAGTGATTAAGAAAAGTTTGTCAACAAAAAGGAACAACATTAAAGTTCGTAGAGGCGCAGTTTTGACATGTTTGCAACTTTGACAAGGGAGTGCATAGAAAATGTAGGGCTAATAACTTATTAAAACACTATAGTTATCAATAATGACAGTTTTGTGTTGCGAACTAAAAAAATTACTCTTTTAAATATTAATGTTGACATTTTTGTCTTTCTTTAAGTATTATGACCATTTTACCCTTTGAAAAATATTTAAGAAAAAAAAGAATTTCGAAATTTTTTTTCAAAAATTCTTTTTAATCTAAAAAATAAAAATAAAAAATCGCATGTCACAAAAAAAATATTTCAGAAAAAAATTTAAAAAAAAAGAATTTCGAAAAAAAAAAAAATCCAGAAATTTTTTTTATACGTTTTACTCCGTTTTTATACGATTTCACCTGTTTTTTATTCGCTTTTGATTATTTTTCTTGTCACAAGTGAATTTTTTTATCGAAATTTTTTTTATTACAAAATATTACAAAAAAAATTCAAACACATTTCAGAAAAAAAAATTGAAAAAAAATTCAGAAAAAAAATTGGAACAAAAATTTCGAAAAAAAGGTGTTTCGAAAAAAATTTTGGAAAATAAATTTCGAAAAAAAAGTATTTCAAAAAAAATTTAGAAATGGTAAAATGATCATGATATGATCATAATACTTAAAGAAAGACAAAAATGTCAACATTAATGTATAAAATAGTTATTTTTTTAGTTCGTTAGGCAGAACTGCCATTTTTGACAAGTATAGTGCTTTAAAAGATTATTAGCCCGAAAATGTACGTACCCCGTATTGAAATTAAATCCGCTAAAACACTCAAACTTAAGATTTTATTATCCAATATAGTACAGTATTTCGTTCAGTGTAGTGCTAATTTTGTTTCACTGATTTTTTTTAATTGTTAAATTATATGTCATTTCGTATGTGCGTATACTGTTGCTGCACTCTATTGACTTGTTTAAGTTGGACCAAAACATGACTCTTTGGCAACGAAACTAGCTAGCGGACAATTGAGTTGCTACATGTTGCACGTTGTATTTAGACCTATTGTTATCAATAAGGTAAAACCTTATTGAATTGGCACGCAATATATATAACCTAGCCATTCACTACATAAGAGCACGAATCACCTATATCTAGTTCTCATTCTTAAAATATTAATCAAGTAGATATGTTCATGTACATTGTGTCCTTTGTTAACAGTTTGATACGCGTTCTTGATTCTTGATCAACCATGCTTTATTCCAACACCGTATGGTCCACCTGCCGAAAAAATTTGGTAGGATATTGAAACGCGCCATTCCAGACTCGATAAAAATTTTCTTTTGTTCTAAACAAAACTCAAAATTATGGATAGTCTGTATCATTTTGCTTATTTGACCCACTTAGAATTTGAATTGGAACGTAAGACCAATTTCATTTGAAAGTAAACTCGAAGAACTTTAAGATTGGTTCTAACCTCATCGAAATCCGATAAACGGTTAATTTACTATGATTTTTTAGAAGATGACCAAATCTGAAAATTTGATGGACGGCTCCCTTTTAAGAGTCATGGGTCTGTCTGTCCCATTTCCATCTATGCCATTTCATTTTCCGGAAAACATATCCAGAGGACTCAATAACTCATGAAACTTTGCAGATATACTTCATATCATTTTTTTTCACACTTATACCACCTATCTCACAAATGACTCCAGCGAGACTTGAACCAACAACTTCTAGGTTGGTGGGAACTCACGTACCACTAAACCAAAGGCCTTGGGTTACTTCATATCACTTATATTTTATAGTTATTTTGGATCGATATACTCTGACCAAACTAACTATGTAGCTTGTAAGGGCTTAGCAACCTCGGATAAATCCTAAGTTACTAACAATGAAACACTGATATAACTTTACTAAGTATGCGGAAACTACTTCAATAAAGCTAAGAAGAATAACTTTAACTTCAATGATTTTATTAATACTCTAAACCTGCTTGATACACAGATTTACTAACAATCCCTAATAACTCTAATATTCTCTCTAAAGTCGTATTCTAAGAACGTATGAATTCGTACCTCTAATGCCAATCTAGGGATCCTTTTATAGGCATAAGGATAACCCTAGTCGGTTTACAACTCTAATTCTTGTACGACAAGTAATACTAAACTAAGAACATTCTAGATAAACATTACTTTCCATAAAACATTCTATCATAACCGTCTTTAAGTTTCGCAGTACTTTGACATTAGTAGTACTTTGACCTTCACATAAGCAGTACTTTGACCATCTTCGGTACTTTGACATTCTTCAGTACTTTCATATCCCAACAATCCTCCCCTAACTTGAATTCTACTTGCTTGATTTCAGGTTCCTTTGTATTTGTATCTTTAACATCTTTGTCTTCAAGGAAAGATTGTGTATTTATCTTCAGATTTATGTTGTACTTTCTGTGCTTGTATTATCATCATCAAAGTAGTCTTTATAAGCAATCCTTTTCAAAGAGAATTATCAACAATCTTCATCTTTTCAGCTACTCAGCAACATATGGCAAATTGTACATCAGATCATAAAGTTTGAGTCTATTCTCATCACTTCCATGTGTGTAAACTCCTATGAGAGGTGAATCATTGAAAATTTAATGGATTTTGATGTCTCTTTACCAAAGCCATTAACACTGGAGTAGCCAATGTTTAGGTGTGTAAAACCATGGTACATTGATAACCATATGATTTTTAGCAAATCATCAGCTATCAACGGATTTGTTTTGTCTTTACCAAAAGCCGTACCCTTTTGGACTAGTTAGTTCTTGCAACCATGGTGAGCTAATTACCATATAAATGGTTTTTTCACAGCCTTTACCACAAGCCATTTTTCTTGTGGGCTAGACAACTCTTCACTATATCAGATATGGTGAGTTGATTACCATACAACTTATTGGCAAGTTGTCAACCATCAACGGATTTGAGATATCTTTACCAGAGCCATTTGCTCATGGATTAGCCAATCCTTTTGTTAGACATGGTGGATTGATAACCTTTTGTTCTAACCATCTCAAAGACCATTGGTTGCTGTTAACGTTTGTTTCAAAATATTTTGCACTTAACAAAAGTTTGCTTATTTTCTATTAAAAATCGTTTACTGGTTTTGTGCTGCAAGAAGTACCTTGGTTAAAGTACTGTTTGATCAGCAGTACTTTGAATAAAGTACCTATTTTTCAAAAATTTATACAATTAAGAACCATACCAGTACTTATGCATCATCATCAGCCATAATAGTCCATTTAATGAATAGTTCAATGACCATGAGAGCTGTGTCATTCTCTTCTTCAACCTCCATACCATGATCTAGCATTCTTCTCATAAGATCTCTAGTCAGTGGATATCTTCTTTCTGCTAACACATGGATCATGGTTCCATCTTCCAGCTCCAAAACATGCACTCCAGATTCTTCAAAGAATCTCCAGCAAGTAATCTCCCAAACTTCTTGATTTTGCCAGATTTCACCAGTGCTTGTCTCTTCAGTTTCCCAGATGGTTGTGAGGTCTCCAAGCAAGACTAAACCAATTCCATTTGATGGAATATGTTCAAAATATTCTTGCACTAGTTGGTATAAATGCCACAAATCCTCTCTGTTTATGATGTGCAATATGTCCCATAGCAGATTAAACACTCTGAAACTCTCATCTTCTCTATGGAACATCAGATAATCTCCTTCTTTTGATTCTACGACTTCAAATGTAGACATCTTCGACTTCTTTGCTGCAACATCTACCTTATTTGATGGCTGTTCATCTTCAGTTGTTCTTTTTCTCTTTAAGCTTCTTTTTCTAGCATCCTCCTTCAGCTTATCATCATCTTTAAAAGAAATAATACTATCAACTTGCTTTTGATAAGCTTCTCTAACAAAGATCATAGATCTTTCATCTCTAAATACTTCAGCTGTAATCCAGATATCCTTGACCTTTTAGATAAGCCATCATGGCATTTCTTTCCTTAGCAATACTTGGTGGTCTTTGTGATATAACTGGCTTTTTCTTCGGTATAGCAGCTTCAAAAGATCAAATTGAGCTTGTAACTTCCTAGCAGCTTCTTCATTCTTAGCCACTTCAATAGCTCTTAACTCTGCCAAAGTCAGCTTCTTCTTTTTCTTTGTTTCAACTAGTTTACCTTTACCTTTGTCTTTAGGATCCAAAGTAGGTTGAGAAGCTTGAGGTCGTTCTTCAACAACTCCTGGAATACTAACACCTCTTGGTCTTGATAAATTTTGCAAAATTTGAGCAACAGTCTCATCATCACTTGCAGTGTGCTCTACTTTGGGTGTATCAGCTTCCTCTTCTTGTAGGACTGTTGAAGGACCAGCTTCTTCTTCAAAATTTAGAGTCCTTGGTGTATTAAGCTCTTGTCTATATGTTCCTTGAAGAACAGCAGTACCTTAATCACCAGCACCTTGATCATCAGTACTTTCTACACCAGTACTTTGTGGCTTAGTAGGCTCAGTATTTTGAACATTAACTTGTGCTTCAGTACCTTGAGGTTCAGTACTTTGAATATCAACTTCTGGTTCTTCATAATGTCCAGCATCTTCATTCAAATTCTCTTGCTCCAATATCCTCCCCAATTGGAATGAAGACTGCTTGTGAACCTTCTTGCCTTGATAAGCCTTCTTAAACTTCTTTCCTTTCTTCTTTTGTGACTTCACCCACAACCTATGATGTTGAACTAAAGGCCATACAAATGTCTTCAATCTTCGAAATTTGTTGTTCAACTTTATCAGTTGTGCAGCTTGAGCCTCAGTAGCTTTATTCAGTCTCACCAATTCTCTTGTTAAGACATAGTTATCCAGAACCAAGCCTTCAGAAGGTATATCTCCCTCATCTCCTCCAGATGTCTGAGGCCCATCTGTGGAAGTATAATCATTGGGAGAAGATTGTGTGTTTACCTCAGGTTCTGAATCACCATGAGCAGTGGCGTGTGGAGATGCAGTACCTTGTGTGTCAGTACCTTGTTGTGCAGCAGTACCTTGTGGAGAAGCAGTATGTTGAGAAGGTGAAATAGTTCCTTCTCTTGATCCTGAAAGCTCATGTTCTTCACTTGCAGCAGCTTCATCTCTGACTGCCTGCACTATCTCCATCATATGTGCTGTTAAAGGTGTAGCCCTGCCAGAGAATTTGTAACTCTTCCTAGCCATGAAGGTGAACACCTTTGGGGGTTGTACCACAACAGGTAACAAGCTCGAAGGTTTTGGTACATCCTGAAGTTGTTTGTTCAAGAAAACTTGAATAAATCGTGGGTACATTAACCATGGTGAACCATTGGAAATATGAGATAGCATTCCATCCAAAATTAATCTTGAAAAGTTAAAGCGACGATTTGTAGCTAATCCCCCTAAAGCAGATGCAATATTTGATCCAAATTGCTCCCATGAAGTACTCTTGGAACTTAAACAATGAAGTAAAACATGAACCAGGTACTTCCATTGTGGGCTGAATAAGGGTTTCTTAAAGGTTGTTTCTGTGAGAGATCCTTCATACCCAATATCCCCGTAATGTATCCCAAAAAACTTGTTTATCAAAACGAACAGCCCCTTCCTCATCATCAAATAGTAAATCTTCTCGAATGGAGGCTTCACTAACTTTAACAATCTTTCCAGCAACCTTAGCCTGAATGTATGATGTATCATATTCCATATGAGATCTTGCAGTTGCCCAAAATTGTTGAATCCAGGGCTCAATAATGTCAGGTTCAACCAAAAGAGCATAGTTGATTGATGATCCAGTGAGGAAATCAATTATGTCATGAAACTGAACAGTTGCCGGTGTTTTATCTAAGTTGGCCACTATGTTATGCTTACTAACTGTGTTTCGGTTCGCCATTGATGTGGTATAAGAGAAAATGGTTTGATGAATAGTGAATGTGAATAAGAGAAGAGAGATATGGAAAAGATTGATAAGTATAAAGATGATAGGGAAAATCGGAGGGTAGTTATTTATAGGTAAGATTTAAAAAAAATCACAGCCCAATTAATACAGTTACCGTTGTTTGAATTTTACCCCATCTTTTGGACCGTTGGAACAAGACGCTTGACAAGACTAGCAAGTTTTCCACGTAAGCAGTACTTTCCAAAGCAAGTACTTTCACAAAGAATACTTTCAGATAAACAAAAAACAGTACTTTTCCATCCTCTTCTTCACAATGGCAAAAACATCAAAAAGACATTATTTATCTTCCCCTTAAACAATGCATAGGACTATCTAACTAACTAATAAGTCCTCCCCTTAAGTGTAGCTTAATAGTTAATCATACCAATACTCACCACCAAATGATTAAATCTTGAAACATCAAATCCTTTTGTGAGTAGATCAGCTACATTGTCATCTGTGTGGACCTTGACAACATTAATGAGTCTATGCTCATAACAATCTCGAATAAAGTGATGCCTGATCTGAATATGCTTGGTCTTGGAGTGATAAACTGGATTCTTCACAATGCAAATTGTACTCTCATTATCAATGTTGATAGGAGTATTCTTGAAGTTGAACCCATAATCCAAGAGTTGATTCTGCATCCATAATACTTGTCCACAACAGCTTGCGCAAAGCAACATATTCTGCTTCAGTGGATGGTGTTGCTGCAATTGTTTGTTTCTTACATTGCCAAGAAACTAATCTTCTTCCAAGATACCGGCATCCTCCAGTGGTTGATCTTCTATCATAATTATCACCTGCATAATCACTATCTGAAAAAGCTTCCAAGTGAAAAGCTGAATCCTTTGGATACCACAACCCTAACTTAGGTTGTTGTTTCAAATAACTAAAAATCCTCTTGACTGCATTCATATGAGAGACCTTGGGTGAGACTTGATATCTTGCACATAAACGACAGAAACATGATATCAGGTCTAGATGCAGTTAAGTACATAAGACAGCCAATCATTGATCTGTAAAGCTTGACTTCTACAGGTTGACCATCTTCATCCTTGGCCAATGACTTGATAGATTTTATGTGTGTAGTGACCGGCTTCATAGCATCAAAGTTAAACTTCTTAAGAATGTCTGTGACATACTTGTCTTGACTAATGAAAATTCCAGCCTCTGATTGTTTAACTTGAAGCCCCAAAAATAAAGTTAATTCACCCATGGAACTCATTTGAAATTCTTGTTGCATCAGCTGCTCAAATTCTTTCACCATAGACTATTTTGTAGCTCCAAAGATGATATCATCTACATAGACTTAAACAAGCATGATATCCTTCTTGTCTCTCTTGATAAATAAAGTCTTATCAATTGCTCCTCACCTGTAACCATGTTGCAATAAGAAAGTGGAGAGTCTTTCATACCAAGATCTAGGTGCTTGATGAAGGCCATACAGAGCCTTAACAACTTTGTAGACTTTGTTTGGATGGGCAGGATCCTCAAAACCAGGAGGTTGTTTGACATAGACCTCCTCTGTAATCTTGCCATAAAGAAAGGCACTTTTGACATCCATTTGATAAACAAGAAAGCCCATATATGATGCAAAAGCAAGGAATATTCTAATGGCTTCAATCCGTGCTACAGGAGAAAATACTTCATCATAGTCCACTCCTTCTTCTTGTCTATATCCTTGTGCAACTAATCTTTCTTTGTTCTTGATGACATTCCCTCTTTCATCTCTCTTAACTCTGAAAACCCATCTTGTACCAATAACTTTCTTTCCATCTGGTAGATCACATAGTACCCAAACTTCTTGAAGTTTGAATTGAAGAAGTTATTCTTGCATGGCTTCAACCCAACTCTCTTTAGTTAATGCTTGAGCTACATTCTTGGGTTCTTCTTGAGAGATAAAATAAGTGAATAAACACGTCTGTTGATCCTTATGATTCATCCTGTTTTGTTTATACACAAAGCTAAGTAAAGCATTATGTGGCTTAGAGAAGCCTTTAGCCTTGGTTCATGTGAGCATTCCAGAAGTAGAAGGTCCAATGATTTGACCAGCAGGATGATCTTTATGAACTCTTAATGTAGGAGTCTGTGGAACTTCAAGATCATCATCCAAATTTGTGAAATCAGCTCCTTCATTGGAATTTGAGAAAATATCTTCATTATCTAATTCATCATCAGTGTCTTCTAAACCAGGCATGTTAGGATCATACAAATCATCAGAAGTACTGTCCATTGGTGCAGCAGTACTTTAATCCAAAGTACTGTGATCCAAAGTACTGTGATCTAAAGTACTGTGAGAGTAATATGTAGACTTATCCTTCTTCTTTGTTTCTTCATAAGCTCTTCTTTGTTCATCCTCATAAGATTGTGCTATTGTTTCTTGAAAAAGCATCCTATTGAGTTCATCTTGAATAGCTTGATCCTCAGCAGACAAAGTGGATTTTGGTTCATCAGTACTTTTCTCCTTCTCAACAGTTATAGGTTCTTCATCAGGAACAACATCAGGTCTAATATTGACTCCATGAACAATGTACAGTAAATCTTCTTCTTTGTGATCAACTTGATTTTCTTCTCTAACAGGAAGATAATTCATAGAAGGAGTCAAAACATCAAGATCAAACATCCAATCAGGACCTTTACCCTTTTGATTTTCTTGATCTTCTAAAAATTCAACATGAAGACAATCTTGAACCTTTTTGGTGACCTTGTTGTACACTCTAAATCCTTTACTATTGGTACAATATCCCAATAAGTATCCTTCATTTGACTTGCCATCAAATTTTCCCAAAGCATTAATAGTATTGAGAATAGTTAAAGGACATCCAAAAGGTTTCATAAAACGTATGTTAGGTTTGTTTCCCGTAAGCAACTCATAAGGTGTCTTCATCTGAGGTTTAGTGACTGATACTCTATTCAACACATAGCAAGCAGTACTTACAGCTTCAGCCCAAAATTGAATAGGTAATTGTGAATCTGCAAGCATTGTTCTGGCTGCTTCTATCAAAGTTCTGTTCTTTCTCTCTGCAACACCATTCTGCTGTGGAGTTCTAGCAATACTAAACTCCCTCTTGATTCCTTTCTTGGCACAAAATTCATCCATAAACTTGTTCTTGAATTCAGTCCCATTGTTACATCTAATACCTCTTACTTTGAGTCTCAATTGGTTTTCAAGGGCTATTATAAGATCATGAATAGCATCAAAGGTTTCATCTTTAAATCCCAAGAAAAAGACCCAGCTAAATCTACTGCAATCATCTGTTTCAACTAAGCAGTACTTCTTCTTATTTAGACTTGTAACAGAAACATGTGCAAACAGATCCATATGCAGCAACTCTAAAGGTTCTCTAATAGTTCTTTCCTCAATCTTCTGCATGAAGCTTTGTGTTGTTTACCCTTCTTGCACGCCAAACATGAGTGATCATTCTTGTATGTTTTGGAAGGTAAACCTCTAACTAAATTTCCTTTAACCAACTTGTTGATATTCTTGAAATTCACATGGCCTAATCTTCTATGCCACAAATGTGCTTCTTCAAGTGTTGCCTTTGCTACTAAACAAGTTGCTCTTTCAGAAGAGTTAAGACTCTTCATATGCAGACTATACATCATTGGTTCTGGTACTCTCAAGTATCACCAAGTTATCATCAACAAGCTTGAATGCGGGGAAAGAATAAGACATTCTGTGTCATGAATAACACAGGTGCTTCTTGTCACAGATCTGAGAGACCGACAAAAGGTTGAACTTGAGCTCCTTCACATAACGAACATTCTCAAAATCTATGCTTCCTGCCTTGATGGTTCCTTTGCCGGTAATTCTACCTCCACTAGGATCATTCCCAAATGCAACTCTTCCTCCAAAATAAGATCTAAAGTCTGACAGAATCTCTTTGTCTCCTGTCATGCTTCCAGAGCAACCACTATCAACAATTAAATGATCTTTAAGCTCCTCTTCTGGGTTGCCCTGCACAAAGATAAAAGAGTTAGTTATTTTTAGGAACCCAAGCCATTATTGACTTGTGTTCCCCTTGTGGAGTTACATACTTAAATTCTTCTTGTGGAGTTACATACTTAAATTATTTAAGTATGTAATTTCCACTGTCTTTAAGCACATGATCAATTATCTTTGGTTGTTCCAAAACTTGTGTTGGTTTTTTAAAAATCTCTTTTTCATCAAAATTCTCTTTATCATTTTCAACAACAATCTCAGATTCACTTTGACTTGCTGAAAGTACTGTTTGTTCCCCATCAGTACTTTCTTTCTTAACCCAGCTGGTTTTAACTTTTTGTGTGGATTTCTTTGATCCAGATACACTTTTTGAGGTGTAACGCCTTCTAGATTGATAGTAGTTGGATCTCCTAGGGCTTCCATTCCAAAAAGTGCTAGCAATACCTTGATTGGGTGAAAATATAGCAGTACTTTGAGAAGGTACTGCTTGAGAAACTTTTGGCTTATCAGTACCTTGAAAAGTGTTTGAGGGTTGATCTGGTCCGAACCGTCAAGTCCTAACAGACTTAAAACAGCTTGGAACCAAATTCAATGAAGATCAGAGAATACAGAGGATTCCCGGGTCGTTAAGTCCCACGGAGACTCAATGGTGTGTGCAACACTGATTCAGACGATAGAATGATCACTAATGATAGTGATCAGAAAGGATTAGGATTGAATATTACACTACTGAAAAAAGTAATAAATAACAGCGACTTAAATACAAATTAAGAAAAGTAAAAAGATAAAAGATATTAAATAAACGCTATCACTATATTTAAAGTGATGAACGTTTAAAATCTAAAACTTACGTTTAAATAAAAATAACGTAACGCATAAAATAAAAACGTGAAAATAAAGAAGGAAAATACCTATGAATATAGAAAATACATTTTTACAATCCTAATTATATAAGAAAATTATTAGAAAAGGAAAATTATTTTTACAACTATTTAATTAATTATTATTAATTAAAAACTATTTTTAACTATTTAATAATACTCTAAAATAAAAGAAAATATGAAATAAGACTAGAAAAATAAAATTAAGACTTAGAAAAATCTAAAATATCATAAAACTAATTTTAAAACTGAAAATATATTTTTTAGACTTTTTATATATTTATTACTAATTTAAAACTATTTAAAACTAATTAAAATACTAGAAAATACTATTTATGCTAAGAAAATTATGGAAAAATACTTTTTATGACTTTTACATTTATCTAAACTTAATAAAATGAAAATTATTTTTTTGAGACTTTTCTTAATTATTTGTATTTAAAGCTAATTAAAAATGCTTAAAAACTAGATAAAATGTAGAAAAATACCAAACAAGCTAGAAAATCTGAAAATTCAGGAAATGCTTAAAACAATATAAGGAAGCTAGGAGAATTGGAAAAACAGGGTCTTGTTAGGAGGATTAAGCAACTGATGTGGAAAGTGCTTAAAAATAAGCACTTTGATAAGCTAAAACCACACCAAAAGGTACCAACTGTTTACAGAAGCCTAAATATGCTACAATGACCAAAATGCAATGAGAATCAACAGGCTTGAACCTCTGATTAGCAATCTAGAACAGAATTGATGTTTGAGCTATTGAGCTAAAATCAGTTCTGAGGTACCAAGTTTGAGCTTAAAAACAAGCACCTAAATAAGCCGAAACGAAAAATCAATTATTGGAACTAACACTAGACCTAGGTGAGAGCTTATAAACCAAGTTACAGACCTAGGTGAGCTCACATGAGATCTGTGCGCCCATGCAAAACCCATAACCCCGGTGGTAGTCAACGTGCCTTACTGGGGATTCACTACCATTTTTACAAGTTCTTTAAGAGCTTAAAGAAAATTTACAAAATTATGTAAAAATGACAACAAGGAACTAGAGCAAATGAACTTTTAAAAGACACAAATTTTACTAGAAATGACCTAGGAATGAGCTCACTAAAATTCTTCTCAGTTGAGCAAAAACTGACTAATTATGCAATTTGACTTTTGATACATAAGTGGAAAGTTGACTTTTTCCAACTTTGATCATGATTTGTGAACTGAATAAGATGTTAATTGATTAAATAACACTAATGAAAACTAGCTCTAAGGTTTCTAAACACAAAATAAGCTTTGGATATGCAAAATTCTCAACAGTATGGCTGCAAAGACAAGTTTTATGGAATGTTGACTTTTGAGCCTAGCAGACTTAAGTTAAAGACAGATATGAGAACGAAATGGCTACACAAGCATGACACAACAGAAACCTACCAATGAACAAGCCTCTATGACAGATAAACAAGCTAAACCAAACACCTCTTTAAAACCTGTTAAGAAAGTAAAAATGATCTAACTAATGAACCAACTTGTACTAGTGATCAAACTGAGCTTACAATACCTAAATACAGCTAATGAAACAGGATTAAATTATTTGTGACCACAGATACTTAGACAACCAAGGAATGCAAAGTAGCTTGAAAAGTGAAAATTGAGAATTAAACTCACATAAGTCCAAATTGGTGTGCAACTTAAACAAAACCCAAGAACCACTACACTAAATCATTTCTAACCCAAATCCACTGCTGCATCTACCATTATCCATTTCCAAATCCAATAGAGCTCACAGCTGACTTTTTGTTGACTCATTCACAAAATGTTTGAAACTGATATATAAACTTATCAAAAGCTATGAAAAGCTTGATTAAACTTGTTTGAATGAGAAATTATGCTATTTAAAGCTTAAGTATAAGAACATGAAATTGAAATTCTCCACAAGAACACAAAACAAAGATTTTTAACCAAACTTTACAATTAATGCTTGAAACAGATTACAAAGATAAAATACTTGAGTTTGAAACATAAAAACAAGAGATTACATAATTTTAAGCTAAGCTAATACATAAATAAAAAAAACGACATTAAGAAAAACTTAAACTACTAGCTACTACTTTGCTTGCTTCCTTTTTCTTCTTTTTATAGTCCAAATGCTTCTCTCTCTCATCTCTGATTAATCCCACCTCAAATCCAGACCATTGGTTAGCTAGAAGTAATATTGGCCATAGGATGGTTTTGGCGGGAATTTTGGTTTTGACAGGTGGAGGGTTGAGTGAGGTGAGTGAGGGATCATTAAATGGTTCTTGTTTTGTGGTGGAGGTGGAGGGGACAAGGGTGTTGAAAGAGTGAGCTGGGGGGATGGTGTGTTGAGAGTGTTTCAGGGGAAGCAGTTGAGAAGATGAGACTTTGGCGGGCAAGTTGGGTGGTTTGGTTTTATTAATAAACCAGGGGTCCAAAAGGCTTTTTGACAGGGGTCCAAATGACTAGGCAGGGTTCAATTGGGTATATGATAGGTCCAAAGGTGTGTAAAAGGGTATTAATAACATAAGGACCTTATTGCAATTTCTGAAAATTAAGGGACCTTTTCTGCCAATTCATCAAAGTTATTTCAAGGGACCAAAACTGACAAGATTCTATAGAACAAGGACCAAAATTGCCACTTGCAATTTTCCAGGGGCCATTTCTGCCAAAATTTAAAGTTGAAGGACTAAACATGTAATTTTCTCAAACTTTTTATATTTTTCACCAAAGGACTAAATTTGACAACTTATGATTTTAAAAGGACCTTTGGTGACTTTACTTTTGAAATTATGTGCTCAGGGACTGTTTTTGACAACTTTTGAAACTTGGGGGACTAAAACTGCAATTTTGCAAATTTGATATGTTTTTCATCTGATTTTGATATTTTTGCATTTAAAACACATAAAACACTGATTTGTGATATTTTGATCATTTTGATGTGTTTCTGAGTGTTTTCAGATGATTTTGCAGTTTAGATTACACAAAAATGATGAGTATTTAGACACTCATCAATCCCCCACACTGAGATATTGCTAGTCCCTAGCAATGATTTGAGAAAACTTAATGGATTTTAAAAACTCTTTACCAAAAGCCATTACTTCTGGAGTAGCCAAATGTTTCAGTTCAAGTAAGAACCATGGTACACCGATAACCATGTGATTTTGAGCAAACCACCTGCTTTCAACGGATTTGATTTTGTCTTTACCAGAAGCCGTACCCTTCTGGACTAGCCAACTCTTAGATAAATTATCAATATTATCTTTGGTGAGTGATTACCAATTATGGTTTTTCCACTGCCTTTACCACAAGCCATAACCTTGCGGGCTAGCCAACTCTTCACTTTTTAGGATATGGTGAGTTGAGAACCATACAATTTTGGGCAAATTGCAAGCCATATAAACGGATTTGAGATATCTTTACCAAGAGCCGTTTGCTCCTGGATTAGCCAATCCTTTTGTCTTTTAGACAAGGCGGACTGATAACCAATTGAGTAAGTGTAGAACACTTACTCCAAAAAATTTTGGCCAAAAACGGGGGAATTGGTATAATTATATGATAAAATTCGAATTCCCCACACTTAGAAATGAATATTGCCCTCAATATTCAAAGTACCGGCGGTTATGCCAAACAAAGAACGTAAAAGGGAAATTATTACGCTATTTATTTTAGAAGAAGATTTTTTTTTAAACCATGTGGGCAACCCCCCCACACTAGGGTGGTAGAAAATAGAAAGAAGTCAGAAATATGGGTGAAAACCCATATGGTATGCTCTGTTTTTGATTTCAGTCGCTAGCTTGACTCGACCCCGAATTCATTGGTTCATGGGGAAGCAAGGTGGAAGAAACAATCTCCATCGGACTTTCATTCAAGATGTTTGTATAAACATTTGAAGCACACGAAAGTTCCACACCGATGAGATATAAAGAGAACCGGCTCAAAAATGATAATTGAAAATGCCGGGATCAAAGATAGTGTCCTCACTCCCGAAGGAGTGAAGAAGAGAGGAAGTCACCAGGTAGGTGAAGAAAAGAAGGAAAATCATGATGACGATCATGATAAGATCTTCTTCCTCAAGATCAAGTGCAGTTGCACTCGCTTGGATTTTATCGGTTGAGCTCTTAGGGTTGGAAGGCATATCGGTTGGGAGGGTGGGAAGATTTGTCATAACTATGCAAATTGAGATTCTCTCCCCCCGATCATTATTTTTGCCATCCACGCAATCATACTCCAGCGGAGATATGATATGAGTGAGTTCACCGGCGAACTCCTCATGAAGAATATACTGAGGTGGGACATGTGCGGTACTTCGTGGGCTATAAATATGCACCTCGTCCATTATAGTCTCCGTGTCGAACTCATCACTATCAAAGATTGGATTAACTGAATTTAGAGTAAATTCAGAATCGAATTCGAATAAGGGATTAGTGATAGTCGTATAAATTGTTGTGGAAACAACATGGTCAACATCCTCTTCTAAGTTGACGATCTCGGAATGTGGAAGTAATGCATCAATAAATTCTATGTCTTTAGAATATAAAGAATCGACATCACTATAATCACTGTCAAAATCTGAGAAAGTCTCAACAAAATCATTTGTAAGAGGAGAAAACACATCACACTCTTTGTCAAGAATTCCCTCGGACTCACTTGGGATCGGATAAGGTTCTCAACATTAGACGATTCCGCTTCCGAATAGTGCTCGAGATGCTCATCCCCATGGTGAGAGTCTTTGGATAAAAATTTCAAAGAAATAGGATCATCGACCTCTTCCAAAGAGATTCACTTCTCTCAACCGCGTGAAAGTGAAGGGAAGAGTCGGAAATGAAAGGTTCTCAAACGGAGTGGGATTGCCACTCGGATTCGTAGATTCCTCATCAAAATCATCGCCGTCGTTGCCGCCATAATTGTACACCTAAAGGTTTCCAATATTGGGAGCTAACTCTAGCTGCTTGTTCTTCAGATACGCTTTTCTGACGAGACTCTTCTTTAAGCAATTCTTTTAAATCTTTGAGTGTATCGAGACAATTTTGGAGAAGTTCTTGAGGAATTTGCAGAGGTGGTGTTTGAATCGTTTGGTACTGTGGAGGTTGGTCATGATAAGAGTAGTCATAATTGTTACAAGGATTATGCTCATAGACAAGCATGTTCCCCGCTTGACACTCAAAACCCGGGTGAGGACCTCCACAATACTACAGCTTAGAAAAGTCGGGCTGTGGTGGGTAGGCGGAAAAGTTTGAGGGGTCGTTAAATGAGTTAGGATCATAATCAAATGAATTCCTCGAACCACAAAACAAACAACTCCCATTATGAATATCATTACCACACTGTACACACGTAACAGAATACAGGGTGAACCAAAAGAGGCTCACCACAACCGACACAAGGAATAAACGATTCCATGAGAATAGAAGAAGGTAGAATCAAATGAATAGAGGGTAAAGGAGTAAAGAATCAAAAAGGGTAAGAGGGTAAAGAGGAATTTTTTTGGCATTTTTGGAAAAACATGCTATAAAACAAAAGAGGAAAATATTTTTGGCGTTAAAAACACTTCAGGAAAAGTGTTAATGAACTTTTTGGATTTTCTGATAACTTTACAAAAACTTTTTACAAAAAATGGGATATGTGCAAGAATGGGTCTGAAAAAGGCTAAACACAAAGCCTCCCCGGCAGTGCCATGCTTAAATTTGATCCGTCCGAACCGTCAAGTCCTAATGCACTTAAACAGCTTGGAACCAAATTCAATGAAGATCAGAGAATACAGAGGATTCCCTGGTCGTTAAGTCCCACGGAGACTCAATGGTGTGTGCAACACTGATTCAGACGATAGAATGATCACTAATGATAGTGATCGGAAAGGATTAGGATTGAATATTACACTACTAAAAAAGTAATAAATAACATTTACTTAAATACAAATTAAGAAAAGTAAAAAGATAAAAGATATTAAATAAACGCTATCACTATATTTAAAGTGATGAACGCAAAATCTAAAACTTACGTTTAAATAAAAATAACGTAAACGTACAAATAAAAACGTGAAACTAAAGAAAGAAAATACCTATGAATATAGAAAATACATTTTTACAATCCTAATTATATAAGAAAATTATTAGAAAAGGAAAATTATTTTTACAACTATTTATTTAATTATTAGAAATTAAAAACTATTTTAACTATTTAATAATACTCTAAAATAAAAGAAAATATGAAATAAGACTAGAAAAATAAAATTAAGACTTAGAAAAATCTAAAATATCATAAAACTAATTTTAAAACTGAAAATATATTTTTTAGACTTTTTATATATTTATTACTAATTTAAAACTATTTAAAACTAATTAAAATACTAGAAAATACTATTTATGCTAAGAAAATTATGGAAAAATACTTTTTATGACTTTTACATTTATCTAAACTTAATAAAAATGAAAAATTATTTTTTTGAGACTTTTCTTAATTATTTGTATTTAAAGCTAATTAAAAATGCTTAAAAACTAGATAAAATGTAGAAAAATACCAAACAAGCTAGGAAAAATCTGAAAAATTCAGGAAATGCTTAAAACAATATAAGGAAGCTAGGAGAATTGGAAAAACAGGGTCTTGTTTGGAGGATTAAGCAACTGATGTGGAAAGTGCTTAAAAATAAGCACTTTGATAAGCTAAAACCACACCAAAAGGTACCAACTGTTTACAGAAGCCTAAATATGCTACAATGACCAAAATGCAATGAGAATCAACAGGCTTGAACCTCTGATTAGCAATCTAGAACAGAATTGATGTTTGAGCTATTGAGCTAAAATCAGTTCTGAGGTACCAAGTTTGAGCTTAAAAACAAGCACCTAAATAAGCTGGAAACAGAAAATCAATTATTGGAACTAACACTAGACCTAGGTGAGAGCTTATAAACCAAGTTACAGACCTAGGTGAGCTCACATGAGATCTGGCAAACCCCATGCAAAACCTGCATAACCCCTCAGGTCCAACAAAGGCTCCCCGCACAGGGGATTCACTACCATTTTTACAAGTTCTTTAAGAGCTTAAAGAAAATTTACAAAATTATGTAAAAATGACAACAAGGCACTAGAGCAAATGAACTTTTAAAAGACACAAATTTTACTAGAAATGACCTAGGAATGAGCTCACTAAAATTCTTCTCAGTTGAGCAAAAACTGACTAATTATGCAATTTGACTTTTGATACATAAGTGGAAAGTTGACTTTTTCCAACTTTGATCATGATTTGTGAACTGAATAAGATGTTAATTGATTAAATAACACTAATGAAAACTAGCTCTAAGGTTTCTAAACACAAAATAAGCTTTGGATATGCAAAATTCTCAACAGTATGGCTGCAAAGACAAGTTTTATGGAATGTTGACTTTTGAGCCTAGCAGACTTAAGTTAAAGACAGATATGAGAACGAAATGGCTACACAAGCATGACACACAGTAAAACCTACCAATGAACAAGCCTCTATGACAGATAAACAAGCTAAACCAAACACCTCTTTAAAACCTTTAAGAAAGTAAAATGATCTAACTAATGAACCAACTTGTACTAGTGATCAAACCGAGCTTACAATACCTAAATACGCTAATGAAACAGATTAAATTATTTGTGACCACAGATACTTAGACAACCAAGGAATGCAAAGTAGCTTGAAAAGTGAAAATTGAGAATTAAACTCACATAAGTCCATTGCTGTGCAACTTAAACCAAACCCAAGAACCACTACACTAAATCATTTCTAACCCAAATCCACTGCTGCATCTACCATTATCCATTTCCAAATCCAATAGAGCTCACAGTTGACTTTTGTTGACTCATTCACAAAATGTTTGAAACTGATATATAAACTTATCAAAAGCTATGAAAAGCTTGATTAAACTTGTTTGAATGAGAAATTATGCTATTTAAAGCTTAAGTATAAGAACATGAAATTGAAATTCTCCACAGTAAACACAAAAACAAAGATTTTAACCAAACTTTACAATTAATGCTTGAAACAGATTACAAAGATAAAATACTTGAGTTTGAAACATAAAAACAAGAGATTACATAATTTTAAGCTAAGCTAATACATAAATAAAAAAAACGACATTAAGAAAAACTTAAACTACTAGCTACTACTTTGCTTGCTTCCTTTTTCTTCTTTTTATAGTCCAAATGCTTCTCTCTCTCATCTCTGATTAATCCCACCTCAAATCCGCACCATTGGTTAGCTAGAAGTAATATTGGCCATAGGATGGTTTTGGCGGGAATTTTGGTTTTGACAGGTGGAGGGTTGAGTGAGGTGAGTGAGGGATCATTAAATGGTTCTTGTTTTGTGGTGGAGGTGGAGGGGACAAGGGTGTTGAAAGAGTGAGCCGGGGATGGTGTGTGAGAGTGTTTCAGGGGAAGCAGTTGAGAAGATGAGACTTTGGCGGGCAAGTTGGGTGGTTTGGTTTTATTAATAAACCAGGGGTCCAAAAGGCTTTTTGACAGGGGTCCAAATGACTAGGCAGGGTTCAATTGGGTATATGATAGGTCCAAAGGTGTGTAAAAGGGTATTAATAACATAAGGACCTTATTGCAATTTCTGAAAATTAAGGGACCTTTTCTGCCAATTCATCAAAGTTATTTCAAGGGACCAAAACTGACAAGATTCTATAGAACAAGGACCAAAATTGCCACTTGCAATTTTCCAGGGGCCATTTCTGCCAAAATTCAAAGTTGAAGGACTAAACATGTAATTTTCTCAAACTTTTTATATTTTTCACCAAAGGACTAAATTTGACAACTTATGATTTTAAAAGGACCTTTGGTGACTTTACTTTTGAAATTATGTGCTCAGGGACTGTTTTTGACAACTTTTGAAACTTGGGGGACTAAAACTGCAATTTTTGCAAATTTGATATGTTTTTCATCTGATTTTGATATTTTTGCATTTAAAACACATAAAACACTGATTTGTGATATTTTGATCATTTTGATGTGTTTCTGAGTGTTTTCAGATGATTTTGCAGTTTAGATTACACAAAAATGATGAGTATTTAGACACTCATCAAGGGTACTGGTGATTTTGAAAAAGGTCTTCTCTGGTGAGGGTACCTATAGTCTTGTGAGAAGTTGCTGTAGTTAACCCTATGTGAATGATTCCAGACTGGTTTATTCTCCCTAGGCTTATGGTTGGTAGATCTGGTCTTTGGGAATTTGCTTAGATATTCTGAGTGAAAGTCACAGTCCTTAATTAAATGATCAGGACTATAACAAACAAAACACAATTTTTGACCCATACTCCCAAAATTTCTTCCTTTAGTTCTATGACCAAACCTAGCCTGACTTTTTGGTGAATTATGAAAATTGTTTTGACCAAAATTATCCCAAAAAGGTTTAGCAGTATTTTGAAAAGTGTTTTTTAAAGGTACTGCTGAACGCCTAAAAGCATTTTGAGAAGAAGGTACTACTTGACTCTTAACATTATCATCCTTAGGTTTCTCAACTGTTTCTTTTGGGTTTCGAACTAGATGGACCTGAATTAGATTGCCCAGTAAGCTTTTTCCTAAACTCTAAGTTGTCTACTCCAAAACAAGAAACATCTGTCCTAAGTGGTTGAAAACTACCAGTTGGTGGAGGAACTGCATGATAACCTTTGTCTTTCTTAAATTCAGGAGGTGTTTGACTAATAGATTCCTTATTACTAGATGTGTTCTCTACATAATTAATGAGTTCATCATCACTAGTTGTTATATCCTTAGAATCAAGTTGTTCCTGATCACTAGGTGGGTTTTCTTCTGTGCTACTAAAATCCATACCAAAACCTAGGCCAATTTTAATGTGAGCTCTTTTCTGTTTTTCAACAAAACTAACATGTGAAAGGCCATTTTCCCCAAGCAAAGAAATTTTTCTAACAATTCATCCCTTTCCTTAGTCATCTTTTCAAGTTCAAAAACCTTACATCCTAACTTCCATTCACTCAATTTTAATTGATAATCCTGTTGTTCATACTTTTCTGCCCAAGCCATTTCATTATTTTCATGTGTTATAATTTTGGTTTCCATAGACTCTAAAGTAATTTGATAACCACTACCTCGTGACCTAGCCCTTTTACAATTATCTCTTTCGCTACATAATCTTTAAGCACTTTTTGATAAAAATCATGACACTTAGAGCATACCTCAGAGATAGGTGGTGAACTTGGTGAAGTAGCTACCATAGCGAGCAGTAATGTGTTCTTCTTCACTTTCCATGCTCCAATCAAAGCTTCCAAGACCATCTCTAGATTCCATAGCAACAAATCCTGGTTCCTCATCAAAAGTTGTGCTCCAATCAAACTCTTCCATTGCGACCATAGAGTAGGTTACCGTTCATCATCAAATTCAAGACTCCATCCAAACCTCTGATAGATTTTATTGAGCAACCAAAGCTTTTGTTTCAGTGATAGGAATTTCCTTGAGTACAAGCTTGGGTTTCTCAATCATTCTATTTGCCTGATATTTAGCAAACTTGCATTTTCTTGCAAAGTGTCCAGGCCTTTGACAATTAAAGCATTCAATCTTGGACTTGTCAAACGTTATACCCTGTTTGGGTTTGAAGTCAATGCCTCTTCCTGTTTTCTTCATGAACTTCTTGATCCTAGCAGTGATCATAGCAACTTGCCACCTTATATCAAATTGTTGGAATCACTCCTAAACCATAATCAAGTGTTAGTAATTAATATGTAATAGGTAGCTTAATTATGGCCTTTATGTTTGTTATTAGCCTTAAGCTTATGTAGAAGGCCCATGAGCTTAGGCCCATGTCCAATAAGGAAAGGATGGGAACTAGGAGTGTTGCCCTAGCTTCCCTCCTATAAATACTCTTGTAAACCTTCATTTGAAGGTTGGTTGTTCAAGTTATTTCTTTCACATACATCTACGCCTTAACCGTCTTTATTTTCATGTGTGTGTGTTTGGGTTACTTGTTCAATCGTCTCTCTATCTTTCTATTAAGCTTGTGTGGTAAATCTAGTGGCCTAACAGTGGTATAAATCGCCAAATAGTTGGGTTAACACTTTCGTTTTTGAAGTTTTTTTGTTTCGGTCTTACGCGTAAACGTGGTTACCACTTTGGTTCGCTTAAAAATTCGTTTTTTACACTTTTTAATCCAAGATTCTTGTACTTTCAACATTTTAAGGTGTTAAAATACTTGTTTTTGGCAAAAGTTTCAACCTTACGCGTGGATCTAAGTTTTTAAGCGTTGTTTTTGTTCGTGGGTGTCGCTTCTACGCGCAGAACTGTTAGCTATTTTGGTTCATCAAGTTTCACACTTTTGTGTTATTTTGGTGATATTGAAGCTATTCCATAACAAAAATCTGGTTTAGAAACAAATTGGGCAAAATCATTGTTACGAGTAAGCTACGCGTAAGTGAAACCCTAATCTTACGCGTAACTTTATCCGTGGTTTGATCTTCAGTTTCCTGGTTTACTCCGTGTTTTCTTGCTTGGATAAGCCTGAAAATACGTCGACTTTGGATATCTTTTGCAATGTGATAGTGTAAAAGATCATTTGGGATAAAACCCTAAACTTACGCATAAGCATAAAGCTTACGCTACAGAGAAATCCTACGCATATGATTCATCTTACGCATAAGCCTAGTCTTACGCATAAGGTAATCCTACGCCTAACTTTCTACGCCTAACTTTGTGTCTACGCATAACTTTAGCATCTTTTCCCTACTACGCGAAGCTAAATCTACGCGCAACTAGTGATTGTTACGCGTAACTTTGGTGTTTTTACGCATAAGTTCTACTTGGTTTCTTGTGATTTCTACGCCTAAGGACACTTCATCAACAAAGGTTCATTCGACTACAAAGATCCATTTTTTACCAACACAAGTTTTCAACATGTCACAACCACCATACTCTAACTATTTCCCTTACACTTATTCTCAACGTCAACAACAACTAACTCCACAACATCAACAATGGAATCAACAACAAGCAATTTATCAACAACAATTTAATCAACAACATACTCCACAACTTGCTGCAATTCCACAACCTCAAATGGTTCAACCACCACCAAGTCTTCAAGTTCAACCCTACACAACCGAATTCAATCAACATCCATCAAGGAACACTATGAAGGAACCCACTTGGTTTGCAAAGATGTGTGAAGCTTTAAGTAGCCAACAATCAATTCATGAGGCTGATCACTTGATAGACCTCCAATGCTCACTCCAGGAAACTACGATCAATGGGTGATAAGGTTCTTTAGGTTTTGTGATCTGAAGAAGCCACATGGAAAGTTCTTAAAGAAGGTTATCTTGAAAGGTCCATTTCAGATGCCTACAAGTCATCGTGTACCCCACGATCCAAATGCTAATCCACCAAGAGATGAACAATCCAACATTGCTACTGTTGCCGACCTGAATGCATAAGAACTTCTACACTATGAAGCTGATGAACTTGCAATGCAATATATCCTCTTAGGATTACCTAACCCAATTCTTCAAAGTGTTGATGCTCAAAAGACTGCAAAGGAAATGTGGGATCATATTCATCTTCTTATGGAAGGATCTGACTCAATCAGAGGATTTGGAATCCAAAATTTACTTGGCTTATGAACACTTCATGATTGAACCGAGAGAGAGACACTAGAGTCTTATCATCATCGTTTTCGTGACATCATCAATGATTAGGATAAACACAACATCATCATGCCAAGAATTGCAGTGAATACTAAGTTCCTGAGTAGTCTTGGTCCTGAATGGGAGAAGTATGTCATTTTTCTCCGTCAAGCGAAGAATATGCATCATTCTACATATGGATTGTTGTACGATTACTTGAAGCCTAATGAAAAGGAAGTTGATAGGGAAAGGATTCTCCGTGCTCAAATTGCTCCACCTACACATCCAGAAAATCAACAACTTGCCTTATATGCTCAAAACAGTTATTCTCCTCAACCAGCAACTCAACCAACTGCTACAATCACACCATATGATCCTTCACAGCCTCAATCTCAACAAACTCAATTGGTTCCATACAACAAAAACAATGCTCAAGCACTTGTCAGTGAAGCTAATGAGGAATCGATCCGCTTGAAGCACTGCAACAAAGATTTGCTATGATTGCTAATGCCTTTAGCCGTTATACCAACAAATCCAACAACCGATTCGTCCTCATCTAATACAAGGAATCAAGATGTTGTGAACAATGGACGAGTTGAAGTTCGTAATCGTGGTTATGGTCGCATGGGCGGTGGTCAAGGGTTTAATTCTGGGTAGGAATAACAATCGCTCAGTGGTGGAACAGAGAAATGCTCAAAATGGGTTGAATGGTCTTCGATGCTACAACTGCAATGAGAAGGGACATCTCGCTAATGCATGCCCAAAGCCGAGGACAAGGGGCAGTGCTTATCACAAAGAGGCTCTTCTTTTGGCTCTTAAGGATGAAGTTGGTGGAACTCTCACAGACAAAGAACAGAGCTTTATGGCAAATGCGCATCAGATGATGATATGGAGGACTTGAGGCCAATGCAGCTGTTATGTTGATGGCTAATATGCATGAGTTACACATGAGTGACACAGTGCCCAGTAGTATGACATCGATGGCTTGTCTCGGTACCCGAACAAACCATATTTATCTCTCGATCTCATATCTCCGCCAACATCTGAATCCGCAAGGCTCGAATGTTCAAAATGAGTCGTCCACATCTCATTCTGACGATTTTCAACTAGACCCCGTAGTTATATTTGACGATCAAGATGACCAAACGGCCTCCCTTGATAATCAAATTGACTCCGTGGTTATACTTGAGGATCTCAGGAATGATCATGTTGTGACTCACGTTGAACACGCCGAACTTTTGCCTCATCCAGATTTTGCTCGCTTAATACAAGACCATCAGACCATAGTGGAAAAATGTCATGCCATTAATCAGAACTTGAAAAGCAAAAATGCACTGTTAACCAAGGATTTTGAATGTTTACAAAAGCAACTCAACTTTTTCAAAACTCAAGAAAACGTGAAAACGGTTTTGAAGCAGCCTTTGCCAAATCTCATCAAAACGAAAAATATTTAGAAAGACAGATGCGTGATCTAGCCGCCTCAAAGAATGCTTTGTTGTCTGAAATAGAACAACTGAAACATGAACATAAAAAGCAAATTAACGCCTCACCTTGGAAAATCAAAAAGCTAAGGCCGAAGTTGTTAACTTGTCAAAAACAGTTCTCTGCATACAAAAAGCATTCAACGAAAACGAATAGATGATCATCTTGAAGAAATCATCGGCTTGCAAAACAAACTTAAAGAGTTTAAAACTGTGTTTACAAACATGGCGAGTCGGTCACAAACCATTGAAAAGTTTGCTTTAAAACCCAATCCAAATGGATATGGACCTAATCTTGCTGATTACAAACCTAAGCTTTCAACCAAAGCATTCAAACCAAATCCCCAAGTTTCCAAAGGCGTAATATAAAATTGATAATTCTGTTATGAGTGTTGTTGAATATCATCGCCAAGAGGAATTAGATGCGTAAGACGAGTCGATCAAAATTAGAAAAAGTTGTTTACAACAAACCTTTTAACTATTCAAAAGCGTCACTTTCGTCACACCAACGGATTCTTCTAACACACCAAGGATTATCATAAAACGTCTGAGTCTTCTAATGACAATCCCAAACCAGATTATGCACAAACTTATGGTCCTTTACATTCCATCAGTGAAGTAAACTTAAAACCTGAAAATCGCAAAATTCTTTTGATATTTTGACCTTTCATGGTCGACCTCAAAACTTTACAAAATGAGATAGAATATCATTCTAAAATAAAAGTTCAACATTTTCAATCGCCTCTGGCGCGAGAACAAAGAGATATTTTTCAAAAATCTTTTACCAATAGTTAAAAATTTGAAAAGTTGTGCATTGTCTTGGGAAAAGGACTTTCATAAGGAACTTGGATTGATGAAGGTCGTTTGAGAAACCAAAACATCTATTTCTAACACTAAACGAAAAAAAAATGTTGAGAAAAGATGTTGATCGACTCTTGGAAGATGTCATCCGTGCTGATGTCCATAATGTTGTGCTATTGAATTCTTTGTCATATGCATTTGATTATATCTCTGCTGATACCGTTGATTCTGTGGTAAATGTTGAGAACAATGATGTGCTTCGAGATCGAGTCCTTAAAAGTTGAAAATAAACGATTGTCAAACGAACTTTCAAATGCAATACGCCGCCTTAATTGGTGTCAAAAAGATATTCATGATCAACAACTTGTTTTTCAACACAAAATCGCCAGTTGCGACAAATCTTCTCGATCCTAAAATTGAGCAACTGGATGATCAAAACGTGTCTTTAAGTGTCAAATCTCAAAATATGAACAAGAACTTGTAAAAGTTAAAACGGAATATGGTGTCATATTTGATTTACTCAAAAAGACTCGTGATGAAGCATCAAATGAACTCGATCATTATCTTGCACACACTAAAGAAGTTATGCATTTTGCTGGAAATATTCGATCTGAAAATCTAGATCTGATTCACACTATCTTCAAGTTAAGAGAAATGTTAGGAAAGTATGAACAACTTCGCTACCGTGATTAAGAGAATAGCCCCAGAAACACTTAGTAATCGTGAACCTAGAATCACTACTGCCAAATCACAAGTTGCTAACGGCTTTATTCTACTGAAACAGAATAGTTGCGCTCTTTTCCAAACGTCCGCACTTCACGTACCCTAAGAGCACTACATCGAAGAATAGGTAGTTGCGACCTAAGAAAAGATCAATAAAGAATGCTAAAGTAGAAGAACACCCTAGGACTATGAATAAGACTCACGCTGCTTCCACTATAGATATTGCGTCCCGCACATGTAATAGAAATAGTGATGTACGAATGCTAAACCTTTAAGCACTTTTGATATTCAGTCTGATGCACCTTGTGTTATTTGTCGTAAAATTATGAATTCTGATTGTCATGATAAATGTGTTGCTAAAGCTATCATCTCGTTTAAGGAATCCTAAGAACCGGAATAACTATAGGCCCACTAATCTTTCTAAGTCTGTGCTTGGTAGACCGCCCTCTTTAGATTCTAAGAAACGCTTGTTGTCCCTGAGCTCCAGCCACCTCCTAGGAATGTAGTACCACTGATGTGCTAAAACACATATCTTTCTTTATCAAATTAAACCCAAAAAACCAAGAAAGAGCCGTTATTGCTAATATTTGATGTTTTGAGTTTGTGCTTGTGCAGTACGATATGTCAAAACACACAAAAAGAAGCCAAATCGCATTAAAAACCCGAAAGCACGAGATAAAGAGTGCTAAAGCCGAGTTTAAGGTCGTAATTATGCATCCGAGAAGATTTTATGCGTCAAAGATGATTTGTGAAAGATATAATCAAGTTTGAAGAATTGTCGAATAGTCCCTCGAACTTTCGCCGAGAATATACCTCAAGTTTAGAATTTACAAATTCAGCCCTTGGATTATTTGAGAATGACAACAATGGCCCTTGGATTACATTTTCAGAATTACACTTATGGTCCCTGGATTTTCACTTTGTACACCTTTGGTCCCTTATAAGCTAAATGGATCACATGTTATATCCTAAAGTCCAATCCAAATTATTACACACTTTGAGGCCCAAATAATCCAAGCCTATTTTCCCTTTATACCCGTCCAACCCGCTTAATACCCCTGGTCAACCCATCTTTACCGGTCAACAAAACCAAATAAAATAAACAAACTAAACGCCTAAAATTTCACCCAAACGAAATCAACATATGAACCCTAAATCCCATTTAATTAATTCAAGAAACGAAACCAAATCTTCACCTTCACCACATGGACGGTACACCGATGCCACCGGGCAACTGCGGTGTCATATCACATCATCCCTTGCTTCTTATTGGTGGTGGATGAAACGGGAAATCACATCCAAGGGTCGTAATGAAAGGATGATAGCTGGGATTGAATCTAACGACTAAAAAGACTCCAGAGAAAGCACAAGAATACATTTCGATCCTTCCAAGGCTTGGAGCTCAAATATATAACCTTCATTCACAAGTTGGAATCATCTTTCTTTTCTTCATTTCAAGAGCTAAAATATATTTTGTATTAAGTTTTTAATCCGTACTTTTAATTTCCTTTGTAATTGTACTTTTTGTACTCAAATTTTATAGATTAATGAAATTTAGCTTTAATTCTCAAGTTATTGTTTAGTCAAGTATTGTTTCAAATTTGCTTATTATAATTGTCTACTGCTATTTCCTTATCAAAGTAATTTCGCTTTGTTTTATCATTAATAAAAAAAAAAATCGAAAAAAATAGTCTGAAAAATAAAAATTACTCATTTAATCTTATCTAAGACTCTCGGGGTTTCATGATTAGGTTCATTTAAGCTGTATAGCTTATAGTGAGCTCTTTTCCTTGTTTCAATCCCAAAATATACTCAAATATCAAAACCACCAACATAAGTCAATCAGCAGAAGTTAAGCTCTCATGATTCTGAATTGCTCATAAGGATATGGATTGGGATGATTTGAATCAGTTGGGTAAATATGGTTTATAGTAAGTACTTGTGAATTTTGGCAAGCCATTGTGGTTAGACTTTCAAGCACTCATAACCTGCCTATTTACTAGTATTGTCCGACAATTTGTTATTCATATTCCTAAGTCATAATTGTTGATTTTGAATCGCTAATTCATATTTAAATCTTAGTTGTTTGCTATTCTGAATTAGATAGAGCATCAAAGTTTCATAAAGAATGCTCGGGATTAGCAAAGCAAGCTGATTTAGAGATTAGGTTATTAGGTAAGATTTGTTACTTAGGTCTTCTTGAGGATTAATATGCTCAACTCGCCATTAAATTCTAGAATCAACTAAAGTCAAAATCACCTAAAATCATTCCTGGTGTGTTCAGACGTTAGGATTTTAGGAACCAAAAGCTTGATTAGTGTTTAGAATTCATAAGAGTAGCATCATTTAGCTTTAATTTAGCTTCTTTCATCATTTTTATCTTAAATTGGTTTCAAATCTCAAAATTAGTCAAATTCTCGTCGCCAATAAAAGTCAAAATTGGTTCAATACGCTTTTCCAAATCTTTGTGATTTTGACATCTTCAATATTTATCAAAAGCTTTTGGAATTTTGGACTTAACAAGTTTAGCTGGTCTATTGTTTGAAACAGATTTTTGTGAAATTTTTCTAAAACTTTAAAGCTTCAAATCACTTTGTCAAAACAAATATGTGCCCTGTGGTAAAAACCGCATAAGCCATTTCACAGCTTTTTAAGTGTATCTCAGAGAGCTTATTATAGCTTCTCTAGAGCTCAAACTTGGTTTACAAAGTCTTTGGTTGGTTGATAAGAGTCCTCTCATTTTCCAGCCATGCTCTCTGATAAGCCGGTTAAGCTCAAAGTAAGCTTAGGGTCGCCAGTGCTTAAATAGAATCATATCATTGTAGATTGCTTTTCAGAGGTTTAGGATAGTTGGAATAGGTTGATTTTAAGTAATTTTAGCACACTTTAGCTTCTGATTTGATTTGGTGCTTGTTTATGCTCATTTAGCTTATTAAAAGTAGCTTAATTAGGATCATTGCACTCTTGCAAACCTTTAAATAAGCATATATATAGTTTTTTATTTTCATAGATTTAGAATATTATTTTAGCATTTTCCTGAATTTTTTATAATTTTCTGGTACTGTTTACTATTTTTCTTGATTTAAATGCTTTTTAAGACTTTTTAAATAGCTTTTATTACAAATAAATCCTAAAAGCTTCAAAAAATAAGTTTTCAATTTTCCTAGATTAAGAAAATATAAAGCAAAAAATAATTTTTCAGATTTTTCCTAGTTTAATTTGTAATTTTTAGTATTTAAATTAGTTTAAATTAGTTTTTAATTCAAATAAATTCCAGAAAAATCCTAAAAATTAGTTTTAAATCTTAGTTAATTTTCAAATATCATTTTTAGTTTAAAAGTAATTTTAGATCATTTTTAGGACTTAGATTAGACGAGTTGTATTTTATTCATGCTTTATTAATTACATTTTTGTTTAAATCGCGTATTTAGGATTCCCCGTAGCTTAATTTCCCTTAATTGTTTTTCCATTCCCCGTAGTTTTTATAAAATCAAAAATCCAAAACATCGAGCATTTTAATAACGAACCTTAAACGACGTTGCCCATTCACACCTCGTTGGGACACGACTGGATTTCCTAACTGTATCACTATCACTCACGGGTTTTGATTCATTATCCTTTTCCTAAAGGGATTTTAAATCATTCCTTGTGGTTATTTTTGATATCGATATTGTGGTTTTATCCATACACACACACACCCCAAACCTCAACTAATCAAATTTACGCCACGGGAGGTGTGTCACGACAATATCGTTACGGTTTGACGATTAGTGACTCGAGATCCTTCCTTCGTGAAGTTATTGTTTTATAAAATAAAAAAAAGTAAAAATATTTTTCCTTTTTCTTTTATATATATATATATCATAAAAAAAAAAAGATTTTCTTTTGTTTTGAGCTAAAATAGAATACATCAATCATATATATAACATTCTCAACGAGGTGTTAATATTAGTAAGTTCCCGACCCAAAGATCAAAAACTTGCCTTTGTGTCGCTTGTGAGTCGATTTATTTCTATCGGATAAACAAACTGTGGTGTATAAGGACGGCCTGACATTAAATTGCGGCTGAAAAGAGGCGGTTTTAATAAGCTTCGCTACCACCTAAAAAGCTTCTCCGCTCGCTTGTGCGCTTGTCTTATAGAAGTGATTTATTCACTTGGGATTATTGGTTAAGTTCATTGTTGTTTTCGAATACCGTTCTCATTTAATTGCCTTGGTTTTTGAAAGTGCATGCGCACTCGCTCTAATAACTACGAACCGCATACGTGAAGCCGCCACAATTCCAAGAAGGCGAATAGACGTGCTCAATTAGTCGAACCCGAGATTCGAACTAATCCGACTCCGCCCATCGCCGAAATGGCGGAGGACAACCGATCTATGCTAGAGCAACTCCAAGCACCCACCGAGGGTTATGGAGAAGCCATCGCCGTCCCGCAATCGCTAGTTTATAACTTTGAGCTTAAACACGGATTGATAAATTTGGTATCGCCGGTTACTTTACGGATTTGAGGGACGATCCTCATTCTCATATCCACGGGTTTACAAGCTCACG
Source organism: Chrysanthemum makinoi (assembly GCA_910596185.1). Taxonomy (NCBI): domain Eukaryota; kingdom Viridiplantae; phylum Streptophyta; class Magnoliopsida; order Asterales; family Asteraceae; genus Chrysanthemum; species Chrysanthemum makinoi. The sequence goes on along the minus strand of OU343219.1, from coordinate 54,527,572 downwards.
CCTACGATCAAGTACCGTGAACGTTCTAAGAAGCTACTGCTTCTACTCTTCCCTGCTCACTTGAGGGGCCGCCCCGATTTGGCTCAAAAACTACCCCTCGATCGATAACCACATGGGAGAATTTAGTGTCAAAATTCGTGAACGAATTCTTCCCACCGCCTAAAACAACAAGCTTAAAAATGAAATAACAAAATTCACACAAAGATTTGATGAATCATTTAGTGAGGCATGGGACCGATTCAAAGATTTGCTTAGGCAATGTCCCCATCATGGTTTTTCTGAGTTACACCAACTTGATAATGCTTTATAACGCGAATGAAACGATCAAGACTCTCTCAATGCCGCCGCGGGTGGTAATTTGTTGACCCGATCAACGAGACTTGTCGACATTGAAAACAAATCTAAAGTTTGTACCTCACGAAAGCAAATCGGTTCGCCTCGAAAGGGAGTGTTTCACCATCGCCCTCGCTCTTACTAAAATACGCCTAGCAATCGATGCTAAGATTGATAAGCTTACGGATATGATACATGCTTTGGTTAAGATTAAGACCGCTAAGATTAATTTCTTCTCCACCCGCCAAGTCAGCGGTGGAAACGACTTGTACTACTTGTGGTGGCCCGCATGCTTACTACAATTGTACCGCCACCGATGGAAATCCTTTCGGCTAATGTCGAATCGAGGTAACCAATACCGCCTCAAGTTGAAACTAATCCTCGTGTTAGTAATCAAATGGACCTCCTGATTTCTCAATCAAACAATCGACTCGCTTTAATCAGAATCAAGTTCGTGGACCAAATGTTCAAAACCAATTCAAAGCCCCACCGAATCAATACCCGACTCAAGGAGTCAGTTACAATCAACCACCTAGTGCATTCACTAAGACTAAAGCAAATACTAGTTGGAGATGGCAGAAATGGATATATAACACACTAGGATTTAAATGGATACCTAAAGCTATTGATGTGTATGTCTACTATAATCGCCTCCAACCTCTAACATTTCGGGTTCCACATCTACTTCTATTCCATCTGTGGTCGCCTGTGTGTAATGCAGTGATACGATCATTCTCTAGATTGTTGATAGCGGATTTTCCTACACATGACAGAAACCTTAAACCGTTATCAAACTTTATTGCAAAGTTCATTGGCACTGCCGATTCGGGAATGATCACTTCACGCCTATCATGGCTACGAGACTATATCAATGGGAACATTGAAATTAGCAGGTGTTTATTATGTGGAAGGCCTCGTCACAACTGCTTTCAGGGTCACCTGCGGATGGAGATTGCTTTCGTGGAGAAAACTTGTTTCATTCATGATCTACAAGGAAACGACCTTATGTCCGCTCGCGACTCCAAAGATTTACACTATCTCGAGATGCAAGACATGGTTGCTTCTTCTCCCATCTCGCTACTTTCAAAGGCAACATCAACAAAATCCTCGGCTATGGCAACCGTCGCCTCTCACATCTAAACTTCCAGACCATCACCAACCTTGCTCGACACAAACTAGTTGAAGGACTCCCACGGCTTTGGTATTCTAAAGATCACCTTTGCTCAGCTTGTGAACAAGGCAAAAGCACTCGTGCTCATTTTACTTCAAAGGTGGAACACAACTCAAAGATGTGCTTCATCTTCACATGGATTTGCGTGTCCGACGCGCCGCAGTAAACGATCAATGGCAAACACTACATCTTAGTAATTGTTGATGACTATTCACACTGGACTTGGGTCTACTCTTCAAGCAAAGATCAAGCTCCACAGATGATCATCACCTTTCTCACGAAAATACAAGTTCAGCTATTTAAACAACCGCTCGACAAATCGCATCGCATACGAGGCAATCAATTTGTTAACCAAACTCTTCGTGAATTTTATGAGAAAGTGGAATTCAAAGACACATCTATTGCACGCATAATCTAGAACAAAACGAAGTTGTTGAAAGACTAAACCGAACGCTAGTGGAAGCCGCAAGAACAATGTTAATCAATGCTAAACTTCCGTGATTACTTATGGGCAAGTCTGATTCATCGTGATGCACTCAAAACCGCTCTATGATTACAAAACGCCACAACAAAAACACCTTTTAGCTTGTCCACAACAGAAAACCGATCTCAAACACTTTCATGTATTTGGATCTCTTTGCTATCCGAATAATGATCGTGATGACTTTGGAAAGCTCAAAGCCAAAGCTGACATTGGAGTCTTTATAGGATATTGTGATAATTCTAAAGGTTTCCTAACCGAATCGCCGAACAAAGGAGGTTATGGAAACGATTCATGCTCATTTTGATGAACTTACGGATATGGCTTCTGAGTATAACAGCTTGGAACCCGGACACAACCGCTTAAACTTCCCCAAACCCCATCATCACCAAGAAAGCCCCCAAATTTTACTCAACAAATGGAAAGGTTATTTTCTCACTGCTCAGCTGATGATATTAATGAACGGCTCCGTGTGTATCCATGTTTCCGCCGCCAACCCGGGATAATACTCTTATACCTGATACACCTCTGCACAACAACTACGGTTGAAGAAGCACCACCAGCTGACTCCAACACAACAGTTGAACAAACCGCTTCCAACAATGATGAATCGGCCGATGATGTTCTCAATGAAGTACCCCACCGCAGATTTTGATCCAAATGCGCTTTAACCCGCTTAGCTAATGAGATCACCGCACTGATGTCGCTGAATCTTCAACAAGCCATTTGAATCCTCACAATCTGTACAATGTATACCAACATCAACCCTCCACACATAGATGGACAAAAGACCATCCTCTCGAAAACATTATTGGCAACCCGAATCAACCGCCGTTACAAGACAACGCTTCACTCGATGGTGAACATTGCATTTATGCACTCACCGTCGCTAATCAACCTAAAAACATCAAAGACGAATGACAAAAGACAACCGGATTGAATCCATGTAAGAAGAACTCAACCAATTCAAACGCCTGAAGTATGGGAATCCGTTGAAAGACCAACAACAGGTCTACGCTATTGGTCTCAAATGGATTTGGAAAACAAATTGATGTCAGGGAATGTTATCCCAAATAAGCCCGTGGCTAAGGGTTATCGCCGTGAAGGTATTGACTTTGAAGAATCTTTTGTTCGTTGCTCCTTTGAGGTCGTTCGATATTTCTCACGTCATGCTCATATGAATATAACGTCTTTCGGGATGGACGCCAAAACCGCTCAATGGGCATCTTTATCAAAGACACTTTTGATAAAAACATTGAAGAAAAACCTCTAGAGTCTAATTGTTAAAAAACAAGATCCGAACTCAACTAGAGTCTATAATAACAATGATTGATCGAATGCACAGCGAAATAATAAGAACACAATCAAAGTTACCAACAAGGTTTTTCAAATAAAACTAATGATCCTCTATGGATCTTTACACTCTCTCTAAAGAGGTTTTTCTTCAATGTTTTTATCAAAAGTGTCTTTGAAATACATAGACCTAAGTTCTTTTATAGATAAGAGAACACTATTCCCTTTCTTGGGAAAAGAACAAGCATGCAACTAAAGTACAAGCATGCAACTAAATAATAAATGTAAAGCCCATAATGATGCCCATGCTATCCTTGGGCACCCACTAAAGCTAACTCTGCAAGAGCAATAATAAAGATGGGCTAACATATAAATAATAAAACTCATGCACGCTCTACACACCAAGACGGCTTCGCATAAAACAAGGCTTCACCACTTCAGAGATTCCACTTGCTTTAGAACCTCAAAGACCACAGCTTTAGAACTTCAGAATCCACGGCCAAGACTTCAAATTGCTTCACTACTTCAAGAGAATAAATTTCAAAGATAATTCTACTTTGTAATGCTTATATTACTTCAAGAGAAACTCTTCTTCAAATAATCATTTGTTTCCCGATCACCAATCATCGCTTCAATGTATTCCCAACATTAACACGCGTTATTCAATAATTAGACAATAAAACCTTCTCGTTGACTAACATTATGTCTTTCGATATGTGCTGGTTCTTTTGGCTAATGTTATTTCACCTTATTATGGTCGCCAAATGAATGTGGATGCATCTGAGGTTCTCACAATTGCCGATATCTTCCCTAATGGTTATCCAAGAAAGATTGTAAAGAACAATCTCAGAGTTGACTTTGAAACCCTCACATGCTCGAATCTTCTTGCTTGATTTCGGATATTCTTAAGAACCATCCGACTTTAATATGCTCACACTCCGCTACAAGACCGAGATCTACATACAACAATTTCGAATTCAATGCAAAGGATCAAAGGTCAGTGTATGACCGTGATGCTCAATCACAAACAAATCACCATCACACAAGCGCATCTACTGTCGTTTCAATTCCTAAATCGAAGCCAACCGACTTCTATGCCACCCATCGAAGAGACAAGCCCAAATTCGATTGATATTGGCTATGATGAAACTTCAGGAATAATCACTAAGCATTCTCATGTGGAGCTTAAGAACATTCCTCAACCGTGTGGAGAACCTCTACATCATCATTACCAAATCGGTCTCGGTCGATAGGGTTATGAGCATCCCAAGCTCATGGAACTACAAATACCCGTCTTTAATCAACAAAAGGACATCAACCGGCACGGCTATGGGAAGACATGATGTCATTTCACAAGAAACTTGGCTCAAAGATTCCCTATGTCGGATACACGAAATTGTTGATCCAGAGAGCACTTGGACTTCATCTCGATATTCCACAGAGGCTCAATGACCCAGATAATCACGATATGTTGATCGAGCCTACCCTATCGGGCCGTAATCAAGGAATCACAACAAAGAAACGTGGTGCCGCGGTCACTCGACACCTTCCGACAAATGAAATCAAAAGGCTTGAAACATACAAAAGGTATCAAGTAGCGACGAGAAGGCAAAGTTGGTCTGATGATGCCTTCCGAACACCTACTAGGAGAACCGTAAGAGAAGTGCCGAAGTGCGGCAAGCATCAGAGTCGAGGATGTTTTCCGTGAGGAATCCTCCACTAAAGGGACAGCTCCGCCAAGGAAGCCGTCCTATTCCAAAGATTCGCCCCGAACCGCAGAGAAAGCTAATGGACGAGGACTCGATAGTCGAATCGATGAAGAGAATTTCTACTCGACCGCAACCGAAGAACCTCATTCAAAGAAATTTCCAAACCTCCAAGTCCACCAAACAAAGAAAAAGGGAAGACTCTACGTGCTCTTGCGAAGAAAGTTCAGATGAATAAGAAGAGCAACCGATACTTCATACAGAAGAAGTTCAAATTCCTTAGACTCTAACACGCGGAAAAAGAATTTGCAAAAGAACAAATGGGTGGCCCCGAGGGTCAAGTGGTGCAACCAACCTTCACCAGATCCCGAGCGCGTTAATCAACCCGATAGGGATCCGTGCCACCACTTGGGAGCAACAACAAAAGCCCGTGGAAGAAACTATTGAGCATGAATTTGAGGAACCAAGTAAAGAAAAGTCCGAGAAAGATGAGAGTGACAAAGAAAAGACCGGAGACAGTAAAAGATCAAGAGAAAGATAAGTCTCGAGATGACACCTGATTATGATAAGTTTCTAGACACCCCCGCCGCCAGAGGAGAAAAACCTTCAACCTCCAAAGGATCCAAAGTCTCCTATGTCTCTTCATCATCAGATTCTTCTTCTCATTCTTCACCACCACCATCAAAGAAATCAACCAAATCATAATCCGTGATCGTTAGAAGAAGCCAACTCCATCTTGGATCTCTCAATCTAAGAATCGAATCGTAAACCAAACGAGTCGAAAGAAAGATTATCCACGTAAAGTTGACTTTCCTCACGACGATAACGATCTTCATGATGAGAATGACAAGATGCAAGTTGAAAGGGAGTATGTACGTAGCTTATGAAGGATGATCTTCCGTGCATGGACGAGATGATAAAAGGATACACTCACAAGTTCTTAATGGAGGTCATTCCGAAACCGACAAAGGAGATGTATTCCGCATAACTTTATCCGGATCGCTACATTTAGCCAAGCAAGCCATGAAATCAACTCATAGAATTTGAGCAACAATCCAGCTTGAAACTACAATCTTCTCGTGATGATGAATTAGTAAACCTAACGGTAGCGAAATGTCAACATCTCGCAACGCTTGCTTCCCATGAAGCTAAACCGCTTGAAGCATTGGCCGAATACCAACTCAATTCATCATTAAGCAGAAGAGGCTATAAGGCCTAAGCTGCTCAAGAGATGATGAAGACACGATCAAGATAAGGATAAGGAGCCTAAACGCACAAAGAAGTCCGTGAATCATCTTCGATTCAAGACTCAATGCCGCTTTCACCACAAAGGACTCCAACAACAAAGATCTCCTCCCCAGCCTTCTTCTCTGATAAACCTCAGATTCGAGACACCACCCCTGCACTCAGAAAAACCGTGACTGAGTATAATGGGTGGTGACGATGAAGAATACCATGAGCCCCAACAACAACCCCACCGACAAAGTACATAAACTGTAATCCTCATCTAGGCCTAAGAAAAAAGAAGAAGAAGGCTTCAAGGTCGACTTCCTATCCCGCTAGATGAAGATAACACAGAGGAATTTGAATGGTTTTTTACACTTGTCAATTCCACCCCTACCTCAAGAAGGTCAAGAACTAGACGGTACTACTTTGGAGCATGCAAAGATATCGCAAGAAAAATTCGAAAAGAAGATGACATCAAATCTGAAGGCGCTTAATCAAGAATGAAGCTTTTCAACTATGGAAAGATAGCTTAGAAAAGCTGCACGAGGTCGATATCACCTTGACAATATTGCTCGAGCTATGTCTAATAACATGGATTGGCTCAACCTAGAAGCAAACATTGACTTTACGGTTGCAGACAACCCTCCATATTACATCGACCGTCTAAACCACTACCAACGATCGCCAACCGACGCACTTAGGATCCCATTCAGATATTTCTTCAACAAAGACTTGGAATTCTTCTTCACGTGGCTTATGGTTCAAGGAAATACGCTACATCCTTACCTTCCCCGTGACGAATACTCAACCGCATAGCTATCGAGGATAGAGCTAATCACTTGTTCTCCAACAAAGTGGAAGCATACGACCGAGATGAAATGTACGGGATTCATCATTGGCCGGAACGCCACGTAATCTACTACGTAAGCCAGTATGTAAGTCTCAAACCATGCATGACAAAAACATCGCTGCTATATCAAACACGCATCTTTTCGTCCAATGGGACTACACTTATCTCAAGAATATTGTGGTCAAAAGACAAGATCTAAAGGGATTATGCATTCTCTCGAAAGTTGACTTTGAGAATTTGTCTATCAACGATATCGAAGATATGTACCTTGCCAAAGTACAGGGTCGTATGAGACAATTCTCCACTAAAGTACAACGTGAATTCATCGTCACTCATCTTCATCGACATAGTTATCAAAGAACGTAGAAGATCTCCAGCCTTGTAGTTGAATCTTATCGCACTCGTAAACTTCACTCCACCATAGCTTGATCTTCCCGACATCAACCAAACAATTTACACTCATCAAGAAACCATTCGGGCGCGAAAGCCATCAAGTAAAGGAACTTCAAAGAAATTGCTTGATGGGCGCAAGTGAGATCTTCTACAAATTTGGAGATCACACTTTGAAGTTGGTTGGATGGATTGGCTTATCGGTTGAAGGTGATATACATCGTAAGATTGGGTCTCCCAAGCCGTATGGAATTCTCAGATAGAAGGGCGGAAGAGGATCATCACCATGATTGATGAACGTTGTATGTGGTGGGATTAGTCCGTAAGATTGAAAGCTATGTTGGTGGTCGCATCTGGTGAGAAACATCATCGGGCTTTCAACGCCTCACACTCCGGGCGCGACGCCTCTCGACTACCCGTACCCCTTGAACCGCTTCTTTCATTATCAATTTGGATGTATGATTTATTATGTCTATGGCTTGTGCACATATTACAGTTGTACAACCCGCATATGTAAATAAAGGACCCCGTGGTACGCCCAAAGCCAGCCAACCTTATAAAAGGAGTTTAAAGCTTCTTACTTTTATGTAAAACCTATCAAACCTTTCACTTTTCAAGGTTTTGCTCAAAAGAACAAGTACTTTTCCTTATGATTTTCAAAACCTCAACCGCTTATATCATCACTTGTTGAGGGTGAGTACTTGACTTAAAACTTTGTTCACAAATTGTTCACAGTGGTCATTCTTCCCGCAACACTTAAAATGGTCATAGTATTTATTTCAACTTTTCAAAAAATAACATTTTATATGCCATTTTTAGGGGGAGAAAATACGTGATAAGAAATATGTTGTGTTTTGCTATATGAACTCGTGGTGAAAAGACTTTAACCCAAGAATTGACGAGATCTAACCACAAGAACTCGAAAAGACTTGTCCGACGTATAATTTCAAGCTAGTTCGCCAGCGATGTAAACGTGTCTCCAAAAAGGACTTGTCCGGAGTAGAATGTACCATTCGAGAAACTCTTGGTAGACATGAACTCTAACGGGTTTGACAACCTTTCGAGGTTGTCCACACCTTCAAGATAGTTATTAGAGTTAGTTGTCACCTAAAAGCCGATAATGCAACTCTTTGACTATGCTAACGAACTGTTCTCGGGAATGTCTATCTTGAGTCGATCAATTCAAAAGTGCGCTTTTTCCTCACATCGTGCGCTTTTCCGCACAAAACTCTAAAGCACATGTGGAGGGGGAGTTTCTCGCTTAAAGATAAAACTCTCTTAGTGGTTCAAACATGTTTTTCATTTACAAACCCTTTGAGAGATTTTCTTCAAAATGGTTTTATGGCAACATAGGTTAGTCATGAGTTATAATGTGACTCAAGGTTAGAATAACCGTCCTATGATCCGCCAGAGCCGGAGGGATCTACCCAAGGACACCACAAATAGTTAGAATTTAGAAGTCCTTAGGTATGATTTTAAAAAAGGAGAATTGAGAATCGGAGAAAGAAGGAGTTGAAGAATTAAAAAGAAATGCAAAGAAAAGGGTGAAAAGAAATAGCCCTCTAGATTATTCAACTTAGGGCATAATCAGTTCAATTCATATGCTAATGGGTTGTCACTAGATGAGACCCATTGAAGATTAAAAGTCGCCATGGACCCAAAGGACGATGCACTAAACCTTCTTAACCAATCAAGTTTCTCTCAATGTAAGCTTGTTTCATTCTCATTGTGGAACCCTACGAAACTACTTCCGCTCTCTTAGAGATTGCCGGTATTCAGCTACAGACCCTCTCCCTACACAGAAAACCAAAATGTACTATTGAGTCTAGAGCCAACGCAGATTCATCAAAATATCTCTTAGGTATTAATTTGACATTTCATCACTTGATATTCAACAATAAGAATTTCGCTGGTACATTATCGAAGTCCTTCATGGTCTTAGCAACTGTCGAGAACATTTATGAGAGGTTCACATTTGTGATCCTCAGAGATTGAATGGAAACTCCGCCAGGTCAATTATCAAACAAATTTCGATAAAAGAAGTCGCCGCAACTCC
>OU343219.1:54396728-54517965 GCA_910596185.1 Chrysanthemum makinoi | reverse complement strand
CTTAGCCCAATCCACGAGCCGTTGACTATTCTATACGATACTCCCAACACCGTTACAAAGTTCTAAATGTGAATGACAATACTTCTAATAAAACTATTAAATTTGTATTATTAAAACCATACTTGAGGCTATATATAAGTTAATTTTAGAGTACATCGATCCAACAAGTGGTATGAGAGCTTGTGGGAAACTTCGACTAAGAAGAAACCTTAAAACCCTAGTTAACAAAAACCTAAAGATGTCGAAACGGTTCCACCTCCATCCCATCACCTTACTAAGAATACCAATCATTAAGAAGGGAGAATACGACCTATGGAGCATGAAGATGAGGTACAGTACTTAAATTACTGAGATCATGCACTATGGAATGTAATTGTCAATGGTAATGAATTTGTTCTGAACCAATGAGATTCCCGGACAACCTAAACCACCCAAAATCTTACCAGCACAGCAACAATAAGGAATCAAGAAAGTCTCTCAACATACTCGTCCGCTATTCCGATGGTCATCTACTCAAATTCCATGATGCTAAAGATGCAAAGCAACTCTGGGCTGCTCTCAAGACAAGGTTTGGAGGTAATGATGTTCCAAAGAAGATGCAGAAATGCTTTGAAGCAGCAGCTTTGAAACCATTCCTTTGTGCGAGAAGAGAAGGCCTTGATGTGCCTATGACAAATTCAAAATCTTCTCAACATGTTGGAGTTACAAAAGCGGTCTCAGTTGAAGATGCTAACCTAAAGTTCTTAAGAAGTTTGCCATCGACATGGCATGTGATTGCTACAATGATCAGAGGACAACATGGATTGGACACTATGGACTTTGATGATCTCTACAATCATCTGAAGGTGTATGAGCATGAGATGAATGGCCAAACAAGTTCAAAGTCTCATAGTATAGCTTTTGTGTCTTTTGAAAAGAGAGGCATTACTTCCACTAAAAAGTAGCGCTTCTCTACTCAAAATCTGTTGCTCAAAGTCTTGTTGCCTACACTACCCCACCTTTGCTCAGCAACCCACACCAACAAATACCCTCCACTCAGATGAAGTTGTATGCTCTTTCTTTTGCAGCAAAACACTACCATTACTTATGAAGAAGATCTCTCACGATTGAAGATGATGCTCTTGAAGAATTGATATCGTGGCAAGTTGCTATGATCACCAAGTAAAGGATTAAGAAGTTTATGAATAAGACAGGAAGAGGCATTGATTTCAAACCAAAATAGGGAATCACTTTTGACAAATCTAAGATTGAATGTTTCAACTATCAAAAGACTGGACATTTTGCAAGGAATATGAGATTTGCTATCAAGCAAACAGAATAACTGAGAAACCAAAGCTAGAGCTAAAAGAAATTCCTATTACTGAAACAAAAGCTTTGGTTGCTCAAGAGAATCTATCAGAGGTTGATCGGAGTGCTGAGTTTGATGATGAACCGTCAACTATTGTAGGTATGGTAGCTGTGGAGGATTCAAGTGGAAGAATTTGTTCCGAGCACAACTTTTGATGAAGAACCTAGACATGCTGCTATGGAGTCTAAAGATGGTTATGGAAGCTTTGACTGGAGCATGGAGTGTGAAGATGATCCTGTTCTACTTGCTATGGTAGCCACTTCACCAAGTTCACCCCCTATCTCTGAGGTATGTTCAAAGTGTCAAAACTTTTATCAAAAAGTGCTAAATGATTATGTGACTGAAAGAGATAATTATCAAAGGGCTAGGTCTGAGGTAGCTGGTTATCAAATTACGTTAGAGTCTATGGAAGCCAAAATCATAACACATGAAAATAATGAAATGGCTTGGGCAGAAAAGTATGAACAACAAGATTATCAGTTAAAATTAAGTGAATGGAAGTTAAATTGTAAGATTTCTGAAATTGAAAAACTAACTAAGGAGAGAGATGAGTTGATAGAAAAGTTTGCTGCTTGGGGACAATCAGGTCTTTCACATGTCACTTATGTTGAAAAACAGAGAAGAGCTTACATTAAAACTGGCCTAGGTTTTGGTATGGACTTTAATAGAATAGAAAACCCATCTAGTGATCAGGATGAATGTGATTTTGAGGATATAACCACTAGTGATGATGAACTCATTAATTATGTAGACACATCTAGTAATGAGGAATCAGTTAGTGAAACACCTCCTGAGTTTAAGAAAGATAATGGCTATCATGCAGTCCCTCATCCCACTGGAAGTTTTCAACCCCTTAGGCCAGATGTTTCTCATTTTGGAGTAGACATCTTAGAGTTTAGGAAAAAGCTTAAAGGTCAATCTAGGTCTGAAACCTCAAAAGAATCAGTTGAGAACCTAAGGTAGATGCTAAAAGCCCAAAAGACTTTCACCTCAAAGTAATCTACACCTTCAGCAGTACCTTTAAGAAAACCTTTTCACAATAATGCTAAACCTTTTTGGGATAATTTTGGTCAAAACAGTTTTAATCATTCACCTAGAAGACAGAATAGGTTTGGTCATACACATAGAAGAAGAAATTTTGGGATTACAGATCAAAAACTATGTTTTGTTTGTTTTAGTCCTAATCATTTGATTAAGGACTGTGACCTTCACTTAGAGTACCTAAGTAAGTTCCCAAAGAACAGTAATCACAACCAAAACCAAGGAGACTAGACAGTTGGAATCATTCAAAGGTTAACCATAGAAACTTCTCACCGCATATAGGTACCCTCACAGAGAAGACCTTTTTCAAAACCCCCAGTACCTTAAACACTTTCCAAGATATCGTTAAGCAAAACAAAGACTTTCTCAAAGTAATCGCCGTCACCAAACACCTTTTAGAATAGGAACCCTAGGAGATCTAATTACTATCAATCTAGAAGGCGTTACACCTCCAAAAGAGTAACTAGATCAAGGGACTCTACACCAGAAGTTAAAACTAAATGGGTTAAGAAGGAAAGTACTGATGGGGAATAAACAGTACTTTCAGCAAGTAAGTGTGAAACTGAGGTTTTTGATAAAGATGATTTTGTTGAAAAAGAAAAGGAGATTTTTGTTGAAAAAGAAAGTTTTGCTGAAAATCCACCACAAGTTTTGAAACAAAAGACAATGCTTGATTCTGTCTACAAAACGTGGAAGATTACATACTCAAGGAATTTGAGTATGTTACTCCACAAGGGGAACACAAGTCAGTAATGTCTTGGGTTCCTAAAAGACACTAACCTTTTATCTTTGTGCGGGCAACCCGAAGAGAAGCTTAAAGATCATCTTATTGTGGATAGTGGTTGCTCGAAGCATGACAGAGAGACAAGGAGATTCTGCAGATTTAGATCTTATTGTGTAGGAAGAGTTGCATTTGGGAATGATGCTAGTGGAGGAAGAATAACTGGCAAAGGAACCATCAAGGCAGAAGAATAGATTTTGAGAATAGATATGTGAAGGAGCTCAAGTTCAACCTTTGTCGGTCTCTCAAATCTGGATAAAAAGCACCTGTGTTATTCACTCACAAGAATGTCTCATACTTTCACCTGAATTCAAGCTTGATAATGATAACTTGGTGATACTGAAAGTACCAAGAACCAATGATGTGTATAGTTTGGATATGAAGAGTCTTCACTCTTTTGAAAGAGCTACATGTTTAGTAGCAAAGGCATCACTTGAAGAAGCACATCAATGGCATAGAAGATTGGGCCATGTAAATTTCAAGAATATCAACAAATTGGTCAAAGGAAATTTAGTTAGAGGTTTACCTTCCAAAACATACAAGAATGATCACTCCTGTTTGGCGTGCAAGAAGGGTAAACAACACAAAGCTTCATGCAAGAAGCTTGAGGAAAGAACTGTTAGAGAACCTTTGGAGCTGCTGCACATGGATTTATTTGGTCCTGTTTCTATTTCAAGTCTGAACAAGAAAAAGTACTGCATGGTTGTGACAGATTATTGCAGTAGATTCAGTTGGGTATTTTACTTGGGATTTAAAGATGACACTTTTGATGCAATTCATGATCTAATCATAGCCCTTGAAAACCAATTGATACTGAAGGTAAGAGGTATTCGATGTGACAATGGGACTGAATTCAAGAACAAGCTTATGGATGAATTTTGTGCCAACAAAGGGATCAAGAGGGAGTTTCAGATTGCAAGAACACCATAGCGTAATGGTGTTGCGAGAGAAAGAATAGAACTTTGATTGAAGCAGCCAGAACAATACTTGCAGATTCACAATTACCTATTCAATTCGGGGTAAGCTGTAGTACTGCTTGCTATGTGCTTAATAGAGTTTCAGTCACCAAACCTCAGATGAAGACACCTTATGAGTTGCTGATGGGAAACAAACCAATCATTCGATTTATGAAGCCTTTTGGATGCCCTTTAACTATTCTCAACATAATTGATAATTTGGGCAAATTTGATGGCAAGTCAGAAGAAGGATACTTATTGGGGTATTGCACCAACAGCAAAGGATTTAGAGTGTACAACATAGTCACCAAGAAGGTTCAAGATTGTCTTCATGTTGAATTTTTAGAAGATCAAGAAAATCGAAAGGGTAAAGGTCCTGATTGGATGTTTGATCTTGAACTTTTGACTCCTTCTATGAACTATGTACCTGTTAGAGAAGAAAATCAACCTGTACATAATGGAGAAGAGTTACATTATGTTGTTCATGGAGTCCATATTAGACCTGATGCTGTTCATGATGAAGAACCTAAAACTGTTGAGAAGGAGAAAAGTACCGATGAGCCAAAATCCTCATTGTCTGCTGAGGATCAAGCTATTCAAGATGAACTTAATCAGATGCTTTTTCAAGATGTTATAGCACATTCTCATGATGATGAACAAATAATATCTTATGAGGAAGCAAAGAAAAAGAACAAGACTGCAGAGTTTACTCACAGTACTTTGGGTGACAGTACTTTCAATCAAAGTACTGCTGCACCTGTGAACAACACTTTGGATGATTTGGATGATCCTACCATGCCTGGCTTAGAAGATACTGATGATGAGTTTGAAGACGAAGGTATTTTTTCAGATTCTAATAAAGATGCTGATTTCACTAATTTAGGTGATAATTATGAAGTTCCACATATCTTAAGAATTCATAAGCATCATACTGTTGATCAAATCATTGGTCCTTCTACTTCTGGAGTGATGACAAGAACCAAAGCTAAGGGTTTCACTACACCACATAATGCTTTGCTTAGCTTTGTTTATAAACAAAACAGGTTAAATCATAAGGACCATCAAACATGCCTATTCACTTGCTTTATCTCTCAAGAAGAACCCAAGAATATAGCTCAGGCATTAACTAAAGAGAGTTGGGTTGTGCTATGCAAGAAGAACTTTTTCAATTCAAGCTTCAAGAAGTTTGGGTATTATGTGATCTACCTGATGGGAAGAAGGTCATTGGTACAAGATGGGTTCGAGTCAAGAGAGATGAAAGAGGGAATGTCATCAAGAACAAAGCAAGGTTAGTAGCACAAGGCTACACAGAAGGAGTAGATTATGATGAAGTGTTTGCTCTGTAGCAAGGATTGAAGCCATTCGAATCTTCCTTGCTTTTGCATCATATATGGGATTTCAAGTTTATTAAATGGATGTCAAGAGTGCCTTTTATATGGCAAGATTACGAGGGAGGTGTATGTTAAACAACCTCCTAGTTTTGAAGATCCTACACATCCAAACAAAGTCTACAAAGTTGTTAAGGCTTTTTATGGCTTACATCAAGCACCTAGAGCTTGGTATGAAAGGCTCTCTACCTTCTTATTGCAACATGGTTACAGAAGAGGAGCTATAGACAATACTTTATCAAGAGAGAGACAAGAAGAATATCATGTTGGTTCAATTATATGTTGATGATATCATATTTGGAGCTACAAAACAATCTATGGTCAAGGAGTTTGAGAAGCTGATGCAGAATGAATTTCAAATGAGTTCAATGGGTGAGTTAACTTTCTTTTTGGGACTTCAAGTTAAGCAGTCAAAGGAGGGAATTTTCATAAGTCAAGACAAGTATGTATCTGACATGTAACATATTGGATTCCATAAACACATCACATAACAATATATGGTTCGAATTATGTAAGAGTTTAGAGAGAGAAATTAGAGATGGGAGCCTTTCTAGAGAGAGAAAGTAAAACAAAAGAAAGAAGGTTAGATTGAGTGAGAAAGGTTCAACCCTCTACCTTAGGAGGTAGAGGGTATTTATAGTTACATACTACATGTCCTCCTTCAGACTATGGATCAGGCATACAGAGGGTAAAGACCCGTCCGTCCTCCACGGTGTTGCTCTAAACTAAATAACTAATAAATAACGTAATGTCTACGAGCTAACATATGCTAGACTAGAGTTGGGGTGACCGACTCTTCACTATGGATTTTCCAATTCCTAACAATCTCTCCCTAAGGGAGGTCACCCCATGATTTACATTTTGAATCCCAGCATTCTATCTTTGACTTTATGCTCGAGCTCGTAGACTTCAATTCTTCAATGTCTGCAGTCTTTGTGCTTTAGCAAAGGATTCTTCAAAGTCCAAGTGCTTTTTACTTTTAGTGGAGGCCTTGAATCGATCCACATCTTGATGATCTTCGAGCCTTTTGAGATCATCACGCCACGAAATCTCTGGATCACCCTTTGTAGTGTTGCCTTCATATGATGTTGTGACTTTTGGACCGACATGCTCACACTTTTGAATCATGACATCTTTCCATCAGAAGCGGAATCTTTCTGGTTCATGATATTTGCAATGAGCGTAAGCATAGTATAAAAATATCAAAGCCGGTTATGTAGATATGCACCAGTCATGATTTCTTCATTAAGGAGGATGCTGTGAGCATCCGCTTTGATTGACTCAATTTGATCACTGCAACCGTCCAAATGTACCGCAAAACAACGTTAGCAATAAAACACGCGAAAGTGTCTTTGATCACTTTCGTTGAATTGAGGTACACGCCCACGGTTCCCGCGATTGATAAGTACAAGTACGCTTAGATCGTAGGATTCCTAAGAATCTCCTTGACAGGGTTTCGCAGTTGTTCTAGCCGTTCTCAAACCGAAACGTCTCAAAGAAGACAACACGGAGTGAGTGAACCAACAAATTGAGATTTACTGATTGATAGAAAATGATTTGAAAACAATCGAGTATTGCTTAAGAGAAAGAGTTTTTTAATACGACGAAGGTTTAGAAGAAGAAATCAATTTTCAATCATAAATACCCTTAATTTGAAAACATAATACACAAATCGGTGCTAGAGAAAAGATTTTTTGACCACAAAGACCGGTTTTTCAAAGGTATCCGTCAATCCTTTTCCTAGACCAAGGTTGATTCACATGTGAATCACCCTATCGTTTCTATCCAGTTGTCACAAGTTTGATCTTTAGAAAAGATCTCACATGTCACCTACCAAGAGCTTGTTTGATGTTGGCTCTAGAAGGATTTCCATCTTTATCTTGAATATTTTACATATCACTCGGATGTTCTGGCAATACCACAAGGATAATGCGTAGGACTCTTAATATATACTTACTTTCCACATTGTGTGAAACAACAAGTCTTCAAGAAGTTAGTGTCCTAATGAGATATTGTGGATGATCTCTTGGCTCTAGACTCAATCGTGCACATTTGGTTCCTATGTCGGAGACTAGGGAGAGGGTCTCCTACTTCAATATCAACAATCTCTAAGAGAAAGTCGATAGACAATGTTGGTTCCCCGTGAGAATGAAACAAGCCCTTTTAAGAGGAACTTGAGTAGTTTGGGAAGTTTAGTGCAGGCGCCACACGGGTCCATGACGTCTTTCTTCAATCGGTGTTACCTTAGTAAACACCAGAGCATATGTATTGAACCCGGCTTCTAAGGTTGAACTATTGGAGGGCTATTTCTTTTCACCCTTTTCATATTCATTTCTTTTTCATTATTCAACCCCTTCAGTGCTTACCGAAACTTCATAACTAGAGCCTTGTTGGGTTTATTCCAGTACTAGCTCAGTTTCAGTCCGCACTCTTCCCATATCTCACTTTTCTCCTTTTTTCATCATACCTAAGGACTTCTACACTATCTAGTGGATTGTCCCTGGGTAGATCCCTCTGGTTCTGGCTGGATCGTGGGAACAAATACTTAACCTAACCATCCTTATAAAACCATGCATAAAGTAAATTGGTCGGTCTTTTGGTATTGTTCTTCTTCCATAAAACCAATTGAAAAATCATTTGGAAAAGCATTTTGTACCTTAATTGTTTTGATCATTTAGAAATGCTCCCCCTCAACATGTGCATATGATTTGAAATTGTTTAGCACATGGAGGCAAGAGTTCTTTAACAGAATTAATTTCTTGATCACAATTTCTGTGGAAAAAGCCATTTGATTTTCTTTGGTAAATTCTCCCCCTCAATATGTGCATAGGATATTTAAAATCATTTTATCACATAGAGGCAAGAGTTCTTTTTGAAGCATAATCCATGATCACTAAAACCATTTGAAAACTCAATCAAGGTACTCTATAAATCACTTTAAAAAGCTTTTGTACCTCGATAGTTTATTTTCTTTTGAAATGCTCCCCCTCAATATGTGCTTCGAGATTCGAAAGCGTTTAGCACATATGAGAGAGCAGCCTGCACAATAGAATCAAAACGATCACCTTTTATCATATTTCATTATTAAATCACAAATTCTCCCCCGATCAAAAATATCAATCCCTTTGAGATTTTGGATCCCAAGTGATTTAATAAGGTTTAGAAAACATGGGAGAATATGTGGCTGGTTTAAATACTCATCTTTTTGGATAAATCCTCCAACTCAACATGTGCATTGTGTATTTGAAATCGTTTGGCACATGGAGGCAGGAGTGCCTTTAAAGGACTAAAACCAATTCCATTTAAAAGATTTGAGATTTAAATCACGATCTCTCCCTCGATCAAAAATATCAAACCAATTGAGATTTGTGATCCCAACTGATTTAAATCATTTAGAAAAGTTTGGGGAAAGACGTGGTTTGATTTAATTTTGAAAAAATGACAGATAAGGACCAATTATAGACATTAAAGATTGTTAGTGTCAGGTATGATAGTTTTAAGAGATCTTTAAGTAAAATAAAACAATTTCACAATCAAACAAGAACAAAAAAAATTTCATTTTGAAAGATCTTGATTCTAAAGAAAAATCATACCATGACATAACATTAAATCTTTAGATCACCACATTTTTTAACGTACAAACCGGACTTGTTTTGATGATATATCGTTTGAAAATACTTAATTAAAAATCACTCTCCCCCTCAATCGATGACCGTAGTCATTGATTGAGTGACTTAGGTTTTGATAAAATGAAGCCCGGTGATTTTTAAAATTAAGTCCAATTTATTTTCAAAACCAATATTTTTCCATTTTTTCAAAACAATATTGTTTAAAAAATGGTATCCTGCACAAAGATACGTTAGGTGGTTGAGCTGCTTTTGTTGATGTTGCTGTTGTATGGCTTGGAAGAAAAACCTTCTGCTAATGCAGTGAGACTTCTTACGTTGCATTTTAATGCCAACCGAGGTCAAATTAAGCTCCGTTTCTTCAGTCACTTAGAAGAAAACCATCTGCTGATGCAGTGAGACCTCTTACTTGGCATTTATGCCAACTTTCCTTTGAAGTCAAATTAAGCTCCGTTTCTTCATTTGTCAACCCAAGATATAGTTACCCTTTCCTTTCGGCATCCAATCATCATATTATGTAGGATCCGGATCGGGAACATTCTTATACCAAAATACCTACATACGTTAGTGAACACAAACAGATATATGGTGGTCGACATCACCCAAACAGCAATCGACTAATAACAGTCAATTCAACATATTAATCAGATCATATAAGGTATGGGATTATGTGTTCATCAAACTCTAATCATCTAAACCTAAAAATCATATCCTAGGCACCTAGTCCTTCAACGTAGGTTAACATCATTTTTCAGTTAAGCATATAGGATAATTAGATAAGCTCGTTTAGATGATATAAATTTGAAAACATTCTCCCCCTTAATCAATGACTCATATTCTGAAAAATTTAAAAGCGCTGAAGTCATTGATTGAGTTTTCAATTTTTACGAAAACTCTGAAACTGATTGATTTACAAGCAACTCGATTTCCACCATTTTGTTAAAACAAATATTTTTCTGAAGAATTTTGAAGGAAAAATATTTGAGTAAGAACAGCAGTCCTTCGACATATTTTCCTCATTTGTTTTTAGGATAAGTGCACGAATTATGAAAAATGGTTAAGCGCAGCACTTTCCTTCATTGAAGAGCGGGTTGCTATCGGAAATAATAGCAAGCCATGGTTTAAGCGCGGGTTACAGTCTGAAGTTACTGTAAGCCATTTTTTTAGACATGTTTAGAAAGAAATATTTACACCTCCTGCTCGAACTTCATCTAAAGTCCCGTGCCATTATTGAATGACATTTCTAAGACCATAGATGTTATCGATACCAGAAGACATGTCTTGAGAAAACATATTTTTGGTATTTTTCAATTTTCTGATTTTTATGGACTTTTGTTGATTTTATATTTTTCTATTTTGTTTTTGTTGGTTTTATATTTTTGTATTTTGCTTTTGAAAATTATATACAAAGATAGAGAAATAGTTTAAGAAGATGATGATACGAGTACCGAGATAAGGAAATCGTTCAGACTTTGAAGAAGAGAAGTCATCATCTCTTAAACTTTCACCACCAAATCTTCGAGGCTCTTGAATCATCGCAGAACTTTGGCCTTCTGAAAGTGAGACTTTGGTAGCTTTCCCCCAAACCGACAAACTATAAAGACCATTTCCCCAAGAAGTAGAAATCAATAAGAACGGTCTCATTGAATGAAGCTCAAAGACCCAAGAATCACGAGAACAACGAAGTAACAAGTTGAAACATTGATCACTCGGTTTTCAAATTCGGAATAACTGATTAAGTCCGATCACATGAACATGTTGTGCGTCCCCGATGTACACATTACTCTTCGAGATTGACCAGTTGTCTATTCAGGGGAACAATATATCAACATCTTCATTTTACTAAGTGCGTTCCAGTTATCTTCCATATAACCAATCAACCCATAATGTACACACGTACCCAACCAGAGTAGAGACAACGACATCACAGTAACTGGTTGAATCACTAATCTCCTCTGCGGATGTCAACTCCTGAATATTTGATTAAGCTCGATCATGTGAATATGTTGTGCAACCTTGATGACACATATCTCTCCCCTGATGGTTGCGATCACATTGGAATCATCATTACATTGTGTACATGAAGCACTAACCGGAAGCACTTTATCATAAAACATATAGAAGATGTCGATAAGCAATATCATCTCACGTACCACATATTCTTCTCACATTTCTTCCAACTGAACGCTGAAGTACCACATACCAAAAGTATCCAGAGACCATTTCCCCCAAATAGTTGGAATAATACACCAAAGGCTACGAGTTAAACACTGAGTTTCTCTACGGTTATGACCATTGTCTTTCTGGGATAACTTCAATCAGGTAGAAGTGTTAAGTTCATCATGTGTACTCGTTGTGCTTTTAGATATATGTCTCATTCCCCTTGCTGGTTTTGATACCTCGAATCGCAAAACATAATATACCCATAAACATGAAATCTTGTGAGAAGAACTCAAATAGCCCAAATGAATCCTGTGAGAATCAACTGCTATAGAAACTCTCTCTGACTATCTTTATCAACCCATATGTAGAAAATTTAAAGTGACCACTGTTTGAAGAAAACCCGATATACCAAACTTGAAACTGAAGTCGAATTCCCCGCATTTGTATCTTAAGCTTGCACATAATGATGGAAGAGCGGTGTCGAGAATCTATGCTTCTAGCAAATCTCTAAGTACTCACTACTCAAACAAAGTATGAGACATTAACACCTTTTGAGATTATCCACATCGTCATCTGCATGTGACACTGAGTAAAACAATGTAACTCCTAATAGTGATAGTTAACCAGGTCTTCAACCAACCACCAAGACTGCTGGTAACTAGATAAACCAAGTCTTCAGCTCAAATTCTTAAGCCCGAGCAAGTTATCAAATAAGAACACGCCTTAGTGAAAGTCAACTTCAATCTCAAATAAGTGACAAATGATTAACTCCGAAGTAATCAACTTATGTCAAATGCCCAACACGTGAAAACAACATACAATCGTATGTACATTGACCCATGAATGAACCGAACAAATGATTCCTCAACATCAATGCATTCTTCCTAAAGGTATACATGTAGAGATGATCGGAAGATTCACCAATAATATCTTCGAGCGGATGAGGTAGTCATTTTCCTTAATGTTCATGTGGTTGATTTATAGCATGCACATTGAGAGGAACAATAATCCGTGAAGATTTGGCAAAGGAATACCAAAGAATGGATCATTATTCATGAACAGTAATCCGTGAAGATTTGGCAAAGGAATACCAAAGAGCGGATCATTATTCATGAGTGCAACTGCAATATTATGATAGTCATTATCAACGCCTTGAGGAATAACTAGAGATTGGGCTTCTTGAGTAGT
Source organism: Chrysanthemum makinoi (assembly GCA_910596185.1). NCBI lineage: Eukaryota > Viridiplantae > Streptophyta > Magnoliopsida > Asterales > Asteraceae > Chrysanthemum > Chrysanthemum makinoi. The sequence goes on along the minus strand of OU343219.1, from coordinate 54,505,474 downwards.
CTGAGTTGTACTTCTTCGATGATCAACATTCGCTAGCGGTTGGAAATACTCATCAAACATATCTTGAAACAATGAATCCTAAACAATAAATCCTATTTATCCTTAGTGAGTGAAACATTAGGCGTTGGAGGAGAGTCATCAAACATTAAGTCGTATGACCATTAACTAAACATCCATCATCATTTAGTATATTCACTCTTCTCCCCTCAAAAATTGCATCCGAAGTTGCCATTTTTGATTTAGCAAGTGAATAAGAATATACACCAATGAACGAAGATCCACTTGATGACTGAATGAGCATGGGAGAAACATGAAGCTTGTTGATGAATAATGTCGATGAGAATGGTCATAAACATGAAGATTTATCTTCTTCAAGATAAAGCGCATGAGGCATACACTTTCTTTTCTTTGAGGAACGGGGCCTAAAGTGTTATCTGCAGAGGCCATAATGATGAAGTACGAGGCCTGAACTGATGTGAATAGACGTCATAGCCGATTGAATATCAATGTTGAGTAACTTGAACCCGTGAGTTATGAGATATCAATCCTTTTGTTATCCATACTTTAAGCCAGCCCATGTATTGAAGGATCGGAATTCTGAATGAGTAAGGACTACCTGCACTAATATTACAAACTTGATTGCATATATTTTGGTTAGTGACATCGGTATCCAAACCCTTTGGGGTTTCACGGTCAACTTTGAGATTGCCATTGGTAAACATCTTCCCTGTAGGTATCCACCTAAGTCCAGCATCCTTAAAAATTCTACCAGATGGTATCCACTTATGGCAAGGTCTAGGATTGTTAGGCTTCTTATGCACAGTGGAAGACTTATCCTTATTCCTAGTTTCCAAAGATTTAGCAGTTGGTATCCATCTAGGCGAATTTTTTGGTTTGTTTTGCTTCACAACATGTTGAACCTTAGTCACATTAGTAGTCTTAGTGGATTGTACCTTAGCATGTGAATTAGGAAAATGTTTCTTTTGTGAAAAGACTCGAATTTCTAGTTTTGTTTTCCACATGCTTAGCTTTCATATACACATAACTATTCTTAGATGCACGCCAATCCCTAGTCTTTTGAGTGTTCCTAGGTAGTGGTTTACAACTACTAGCAGTGCCTTGAAATCTCAGAGATTTCACCCTAGGTCTTGCACCTAAAATTCCGCTTTTCAAATCTGGCCTTTTCCTAGCTTCTTCAAGATAATAGTTCTTCCACAAGTCATTCATATCATATGAATTCTGGGTTTTAATGCTTGGTTTTGACACTGTTGAACTAATCCTAGAGGTGCCGAGTAGCTATGTTGAGGGTTAACAGAGCTAGAAGCCTTATTCTTAGGTAACTCAGGCGAAGTGACTGGTTTTGACAAAACATGTTTCTCATCAACTTGGGAGGCAAACCGTTTTTTTGAAAATTTTGGTCTTTCAGATATAAACGCAGTAGGTCTGCCTAACAATGGACCGGTTTCTAATGGGGTGAGAAACTGGTTTCCCCAAGGTTGATGGTTTTGTAAACTTAGTGTTCACACTTTTCCCTATAGTTTTCCTAAGCTCATTTTTTAGGGCAACAATAGCGAAACTCTTTTCCTGAAGTTGAGCTTTGAGAACATCAATTTTTGCTATCAAAGAGTTTGTTTGTTCTATTGACTTAGTTCTAGCTTCTTTGACAGAGTCACTTAGTTCTATGTGATGCTTTCTCAAGGACTCATTTTCCTTTAGTAATTTGGCCATACAAACAGCTAATTCATCATTTCTCATTTGAATATCATCAATAGCATTAACATCAGAATTACTTGTAACCAAATTACTTTTCACATGCATATCAGAAATATGTTTCTTCAAATTGTTGATAGTTGAGTTTTGTCTTGAAGCTGAGCTTTCAAAGTGTTCATTTCAAAAAGTTCACGGAATTCAGGAAGTTCCGGATTTTTACATGGTTTGTTCATTTGGAAACTTTCTTCTTTACTTTGTATTGCAATTTCAAGTGAAATGCAATGTTTTTCAAGATTTGAGAATTTGTTTGAAAGTTCATCAAAAGCCTTTTTATCAACCATATTGTTTGTTTTGAAACACTTAATCTCAGACTCAACCTCGCCATACAGGACATTTATCAGAGTCACGTTCAGCATCATGATCAGTTTGTTTAAGTACTTTAGCAGATGCACTATATTGAACAATAAAGGGTACCTCATTACATGACACCTGTTCAATTTCTAGTCTGATATCTGCATCCACATCATGCGTAACAAGAGTCACTGAACCGGGTGCGGTCAAGCTTTATCTTTCTGAGCCTCTGTATTCAGTGTCAACTGATCCATCATCTGATGCTTTACCCATCTCAAGACTACAATCTCTTGATTGCACTTGACATTCATTCACCTCTCTGATTACTGTATCCACATCTTTTCTGACATGAGTTACTGAACAATTTGTTGCATCATTCTTTGTTGTCCCTGTTATTCTGCATTCAGCAACATCCGATCTTTCAACTGATACATTACCCAACTCATCACAACAATCTCTTAACTGCACCAGACACACATCCACTTTTTCATCTTTCTGAGTAACTTCTCAATATACTCTCCACATTATGCATGAGATGAATAAGTGTCTCAATAAACATGCTAATTCCCATTCCAGTGTGTCTCTTGAAAGATATTTCAGTCAAGTCTTGATCATAATCTGATGAATATTCCCCATTGATGAATGGCTAGAATTGTTTGTGGATCACATGAAGTGCAGCACTGGAACAATCCTTTTGAACCTTTTCTTTATCAAGTTGTTGTTCTAATTGTTCTAAGTTCAATAGTAATGTTCCCGTTAATGTGGATAAATCTTGACGGAAAAGGGCAATGCATGTTCGTTCCATAGTTGTTAATGTGAGTAACATGAGGTGTGAATGAAGTTGTCGATAAGGTTCAATGCAACTTTCCTTACCTTTTGCAAGAGCATTCTGTAACCTTGACTGGTGCATTTTTCTCTCTTTAGATTCTAAACACGGAGATTTCACATCCTCATTGATTGATTCCATCATTTTAACCGTTCAGTGTAGCATACATTATCATTGTTGTCACAAGATCATACAGTTTAAGTACTTCTGAAATCACTGGGTCAGTAGAGTAAGACATGATGTGGTGGAATGCACAGGATTTTACAAGTCTATGATTTAAACCGAGAAATAGAATCTTTCGCGGGATTTTACTAAAATCAAGACCAAACCGTTAAGCAATGACCAATGGAACGTGTTAAGATGACTGGTGGATTGTCACAATAATATAAAATTGTGTGTTAGGACTTATGATTGTTTGTAGGATCAGTAAAAATGTTGTTTGGTTGAGATTTGGATTGGTTTATGCTCGTTTTTACGGAGAAATTTAGGTCTAAAAACATAAAAACCTCAATAACTTCTGTTCGGAGCGGATTTAGGCCTTGAAGTTTGACCTCATTTGGCGCGCCATTCTCCTCGTTATCACGATCGTTTTGATGGGTAGAACACTGAAAACGTAGTTACGGTTCAAAAGTTATGGCCGTTTGAAGTTTTGTCGAGAAAAGTCAACAAGTCGCTAGTAAGACAAGTCGCTAGAGTTAGTAACAACTCGCTAAAGGCTCAAGTCGCTAAGAATTCTTGAACCAAGTCGCTAAGACCCAAGTAGCTGGACACAAGTCGCTAAATCATCAAGTCGCTACACAGTCAAGTCGCTAAAGAGCAACTCGCTAAGGTCCAAGTCGCTAACACCAAGTCGCTAACAATTTGCACTACAACTCGCTAACAATTTCTGAAGCAAGTCGCTAACCTCACCAAGTCGCTAGCCGTAGTTGAGAATCCACTAACTTGTACTATTTGTCGGCTTGTCTCAAAAGACAAGTCGCTAGGACCAAGTCGCTACCAAAATGCACTACAACTCGCTACCTTTTACTAAAGCAAGTCGCTAGGATGAAATTCACTCCGAGAGCCAAGTCGCTACCAAGAAAAACTTTAAAAACACACTTTTCAATCCAAAACAAGCTCAACCACAGTGATTCAAGCTTACCAAATCAAAACCCAAGCACATATAATGATCCTAAACACAAAAATACACCCAAAATTCAAACTTTAACACTAGATATGAACCAAATGATGCAAAAACCACTAAACTTTTTCAAACTCAAAAACCATCTAAAAACCACTAGAAATCCAAGGATATGTAAGAGATGATCTAACCATGGCTCTTGATACCATTTGTAACATATTGGATTTCATAAACACATCACATAACAATATATGGTTTGAATTATGTAAGAGTTTGGAGAGAGAAATTAGAGATGGGAGCCTTTCTAGAGAGAGAAAGTAAAACAAAAGAAAGAAGGTTAGATTGAGTGAGAAAGGTCCAACCCTCTACCTTGGGAGGTAGAGGGTATTTATAGTTACATACTACACGTCCTCCTTCGGACTGTGGATCAGGCATACAGTGGGTAAAGACTCGTCCGTCCTCCACGGTGTTGCTCTAAACTAAATAACTAATAAATAACGTAATATCTACGAGCTAACATATGCTAGACTAGAGTTGGGGTGACTGACTCTTCACTATGGATTTTCCAATTCCTAACATGACATACTTAAGAAGTTCAATTTTGATGCAATGAAGCCTGTTACTACACCTATTAAATCTATCAACTCATTGGGCAAGGATGAAGATGGACAACCTGTTGAAGTCAAGCTGTACAGATCAAGGATTGGTTGTCTTATGTATCTCACTGCATCTAGGCCTGATATCATGTTTGCTGTTTGTTTATGTGCAAGATATCAAGTCTCACATATGAATGTAGTGAAGAGAATTTTCAGTTATTTGAAACAACAACCTAAGTTAGGGTTGTGGTATCCAAAGGATTCACCTTTTCACTTGGAAGCTTTTTCGATAGTGATTATGTGACAACTATGACAAGATCGACTATGGAGGATGCCAATATCTTGGAAGAAGATTAGTTTCATGGCAGTGTAAGAAGCAAACAATTGTAGCAACATCCTCTACTGACGCAGAATATGTGGCTGCTGCAAGCTGTTGTGGACAAGTTTTGTAGATGCAGAATCAACTCTTGGATTATGGGTTCAACTTCAAGAATACTCCTATCAACATTGATAATGAGATTACAATTTGCATTGTGAAGAATCCAGTTTATCATTCCAAGACAAAGCACATTCAGATTAGGCATAATTTTATTAGAGATTGTTATGAGCACAAGCTTATTAATGTTGTCAAGGTTCACACAGATGATAATGTAGCTGATCTACTCACCAAAGGATTTGATGTTTCAAGATTTAATCACTTGGTGGTGAGTATTGGCATGATTAATTATTAAGCTACATTTAAGAGGAGGACTGGTTCGTTAGTTAGACAGTCCTGTGCTTCGCTTAAGGGGAGGAAATCCAATGCCCAAATGGAGTGTTTGTTATTATAGAGAAGAAGATGGAAAAGTACTGCTGTTTTGTTATATGAAATTACTGCTTTGAAAGTACTGCTTGGGAAAGTACTGCACACGTGGAAAGAACTATTTGTCTTTTTAAAGTACTGTTCTAACGGTAATATTGAGGGGTAAAACACACTAACGGTAACTTTGTTATTATGGGTTGTGATTTTTCAAATCCTACCTATAAATAACTACTTTCCTATTTTCCCTCTCATCTTTATTCGTTTCAATCTTTTCCATATTTCTCTCTCTCACACACTTACGTATTCAAGAATTCATATCTTTTTCAATCATACATGGCAAACCTACACACAGTTTCTAAACACAACATGGTGGCGAATTTAGATAAAACAGAGGCCAATGTCCTCTTCCATGACATCATTGATTTCTTAACTGGTTCCCCAATCAGTTATGCGCTTTTGGTGGAACCTGATATCATTGAGCCCTGGATACAGCAGTTTTGGGAACTGCAAGGACACATATGGAGAATGATGAATCTTATATTCAAGCTAAAGTTGCTGGAAGGCTTGTCAAGATTACTGAAGCATCAATTCATGAAGATTTATTGTTTGATGATGCAGAAGGAGCTATTAGGTTTGATAAACAGCTTCTTTGGGATACACTGAGAGATATTGGATATGAAGGGTCTTTGGTTGACACAACAACATTCAAGAAGCCCTTGTTCAGTCCACATTGGAAGTATTTGGTACATGTTCTTCTTCATTGTATCAGCTCTAAAAGTACTTCTTGGGAGAAATTTGGTTCAAACATTGCATCTGCACTGGTAGGATTGGCTACAAATCGTATGTTCAACTTTTCAAGGCTAATCTTAGATGGCATGCTCTCACACATCTCTCATGGATCAAGATGGTTAATGTATCCGAGATTTATTCAAGTCTCTTGATAAATAAATTTTGCCGTACCAAAACCTACAAGTCTACTACCTGTTGTGGTACAACCAGCCAAGATTTTCACATTTATGGCTAGGAAAAGTGATCTATTTTCTGGGAAGAACACTCCATTAACCACTTCAATGATGGAGGTTGTTCAAGCAATTCGAGATGAGGCTGCAGAGAGTGATGAAAGAGAAGGTACTGCTTCAGCTGAAGGTACTGCTTCTCAAGGTACTGCATCACAAGGTACTGCTTCACAAGGTGCTGATGTTCAAGAAGATACTGCAGTTTCACCTCCACAAGCTTCTGCTCATGATTCTCAACAAGAATACCAGTCACCATTCTCTTCCAATGATTATATTTCAACCGATGGGCTTCAAACATCTGGAGGAGATGAGGGAGATGTGGCAACTGAGGGAACTGTTCTCAACACTTATGCTTTATCAAGAGAGTTGACAAGATTGAAGAAATCTTTTGAGGAACATGCCACTCAAATTAAGCAGTTGAAGCTTAAGTTTAGAAGATTAAACAATTTTGTATGGCCATTAGTTCAACATCATAGATTATGGGTCAACTCTCAAAGGAAGCAAGGAAAGCCTGTTAGGCAATTTAAGAAGACCACTAAAGGCAAAAAGGTTCAAAAGCAATCTTCATTCCAATTGGGGAGGAAATTGGAAGATAAGAATTTGAATGAAGAGGCTCCATCATATACTGATAAAGAAGCTAAACCTCAAGGTACTGATGTTCAACCTCAAGGTACTGAAGTGCACGTCAATATTGAAAGTACTGAGGAAGAAAGCATTAGAGTTCAAAGTACTGATGATCAAGGTGCTGCTGATCAAAGTACTGGTCTTCAAGGAACATCTCGACAAGAACTAATTACACCAAGGGTGTTAGATTTTGATGAAGAAGCTGGTCCTTCAACAATTCCACAAGAAGAAGATGATACACCTGCTTTGAACATACTGTAAGTGATGAAATTGCAGCTGAGGTACTGCAAAATCTATCAAGACCAAGAGGTGTGACTATTCCAGGAGTTGCTAAAGAACAACCACAAGCTTCTCAACCTACTATAGATCCTAAGGATAAAGGAAAAGGTAAGTTGATAGAAACAAAGAAGAAAAAGAAACCTACTTTAGCACAAATAAGGGCTGCTCAAGTTGCTATGAATGAGGAAGCAGCTAGAAAGTTACAAGCTGAATTGAATGCTGAAGCTGATATTGAAGAAGCTAAGGATAAAGAAGCAGCGCAGAAATTTCAAGAAGAATTGAATGCTGAAGCTGCTGTACCATTAAAGTCACCTATTCCTGTTTCTGCTCTACCAAGAAGACCAAATCTTGCTAAGGAAAGGAATGCAATGATGGCTTATTTAAAAGGTCAAGGATATATTGGATTGAATAAGTTGAATTATGTTGAGATGAAACAGTTATATGAAGCTGTTAGAGAAGCTTATCAGAAGAATGTTGATAGTATCAAAGATTATAAAGATGATGATGCTCAGAAAGAAGATGAAAGAAAAGGAAGTTTAAAAAGAAAAAGAACAACTGAAGAAGAAGATAAACAGCCATCAAAGAAGGTTGAGTTAAGATCTGATACTAATGATGAACTAAGGAATTACTTAAGAATTGTAGAATTTGAGTATTCTAAAGATGATGCAGAAAAGAAGACAGATAAGAAGAAGAAAAAGTCTCCAATAACTACTTTTGAAGTTGTAGAATCTAAAGATGAGAATTATCTGATGTTTCATAATGAAGATGAAAGCTTCAGAGTGTTTAATATGCTATGGGATCTATTGCACATAATAGATAGAGAGGATTTGTTTCATCTATATCATTTGGTGCAAGAATACTTTGAACACATTCCATCAGAAGGTGTTGGTTTAATCTTGCTTGGAGATCTCACAACTGTTTGGGTAACTAAAGAAACAAGCACTGATGAGATTTGGAAAAATCAAGAAGATTGGGAGATAATCAGCTGGAGATTCTTTGAAGAATCTGGAGTACATGTTCTAGAGTTAGAAGATGGAACTATGATTCACACGTTAGCAGACAGAAGATATCCGCTTACATCAGATCTCATGAGGAGAATGCTAGAGCATGGGATGGAAGTTGAAGAAGATAATGAAACTGCTCTTATGGTCATCAAATTATTTATCAGATGGACAACTATGGCTGATGATGATGAATAACTGGTATGAATTTTTATTTAATAAATTTTTGATATATCAGTACTTTATTCAAAGTACTGCTGATCAAACAGTACTTTCATCAAAGTACTGCTTGCAGTTTTAAACCAGTTAATGATTTTGAAAAGAAAACTTTTGTTAAGTGATAAATATTTTGAAACAAAGGTTAAATGGGATAAATGGTTTTTGAGATGGTAACAACAATAGGTTATCAATCCACCATGGTTACAAAAGGATTGGCTAATCCATGAGCAAACGGCTCTGGTAAAGATATCTCAAATCCGTTTTATAGTTGACAACTTGCTAATAAGTTGTATGGTAATCAACTTACCATATAAGTAATGTGAAGAGTTGACTAGGCTACAAGAAAATGGTTTGTGGTAAAGGCTGTGGAAAAACCATTATATGGTAATTAGTTCACCATGGATGAAAGAACTAACTAGTCCAAAAGGGTACAGCTTTTGGTAAAGACACATCAAATCTGTTGATAGTTGATGATTTGCTAAAATCATATGGTTATCAGTGTACCATGATCTTACACATCAAAACATTTGGCTACTCCAGAGTTAGTGGCTTTGGTAAAGAGACATCAAAATCCATTAATTTTTCAACGATTCACCTCTCACAAGAGTTTACACACCTGGAAGTGATGAGAATAGACTGAAACTTAAACTGAATTAATGTATATGTTGCTGAGTTGCTGAAAAGATGGAGCTTGCTGAATGTTGCTGAAAAGAGATTATTGATTAAGGATGATGTAAAGAATGTTACTAAAAGAATAAAAGATTACTTTGATAATGACAATCCAAGCACAGTGAATACAAAGACAAATATGAAGATAAATAAATAAAGACACAATCTTTCCAAGAGGATAACAGAAGTTAAAGATAAATTTACAAAGAAACTTGAAGTCAAGCAAGTAGAATTCAAGTTAGGGGAGGATTGTTGGGATATGAAAGTGCTGAAGATTGACAAAGTACTGATTAAAGTCAAAGTGCTGGAAGAAGTCAAAGTACTGCTAAGTAAAAAGTCAAAGTACTGCTGTCAAAGTCAAAGTACTGCAAAGCCAAAGAACTGCTATATTTGTTTATGGAAAGCTTTGTTTATTCTAGAATATTGTTTGTTTAGATTACTTGTCGTACAAGGATACAAATTGTAAACCGACTAGGGTTATCCTTAAGCCTATAAAAGGACCCCTAGATTGGCATTAGAGATATGTGTTTTTAGAATCCTAAAGTACGATTATTATTAGAGTTTTAGAGAAGTTCGATATTAGAGTTTTTGTGTTGTTTAAGAATCTGTATAACAAACAGATTCAGAGTTATTAATAAAATCATTGAAATTTAAAGTTAATTCTTCTTAGCTTTGTTAAGTAAATTCCGCATACTTAATAGAGTTTGCTCAGTGTTTCATCGTTAATAACTTAGGATTTATCCGAGGTTATTAAACCCTTAACAAGCTATATAAGTTAGTTTGGTTAGAGTACATCGATCCAACAAGCTTCCGCTACTCTGATGAAAAGATGTCATGATCCAGAAAGTGTGAGCATGTCGGTCCGAAAGTCACAACTTCACATGATGGCAACACAATAAAGGGTGATCCAGAGATTTACTGTGGCTGATGATCTCAAAGAAAGCTCGAAGATCATCAAAGATGTGGATCAGTTCAAAGACCTCCACTTAAAGTACAAAACTATGCGGACTTTGAAGAATCGCTACAAAAGCACAAAGATTGCGGAACTTGAAGAATTGAAGTCTACGAGCTCAGAACTAAAGACAAAGATAGAATGCTAGGATGCAAAATGTATTTCATGGGGTGACCTCCCTTAGGGGGAGATTGTTAGGAATTGGAAATTTCATGTTAAAGTGTCGGTCACCCCAATTATGGTCTAGCATATGTTAGCTCGTAGACGTGTCGTTATTTACGTTACTTAGTAGTCAATTAGTTAGTTTGTAGCGTAGTTTAGTTTAGTGTAACACCATGGAGGAAGGACGGGTCTTTACCCACTGTATACCTGATCCACAGGCCGTCAGGAGGTGGTATAGCTTGTAACTATAAATACCCCTTCCATCCTTGGAAGGGGTGGTGCTTCTCAATCTAACATTTCATTATTTTTGTATACCAAGTCTCTACCAAGAAATACCCTCTCACTCTTTCTCTCTCTAAAACATGGCATACTTGTATCATCATCATCTAAGGCCACCCGAATCATCAAACACAATAATATTTACGATCCTACAGGAAACCTTCTTGCATACGTGTTTCTCTTCCGTCTAAAATCTAGGTATATAAATACGTGTTATCTTAACCTAAATATCAAACCTTTCTAATAATAAAACAAAACACAAATCTCAAAAATTCCTCCTTCCCCATAAAACTCCTTCCGCTCGTTTCACAACCACCAAACCCTATTTTTTCAAATCTTCCACTTTCAAAATACCTTTCATTCAAACTTCATCTTCCTTCTCATCTAATTTCAAATCAAAACCAAGGAAGAATTTCATCATCATGGTTTATATCGCCTTCGTGATCATCGTCTTGACACTCATCGCTCTCGTGTATCCCTTAATCAAATTTTCTCATGGAGACATGTACTTTGTGTTGTTAATCTACATTTGTATCATATATCCAATCCTTTGTATTGCTCTTAGCATTGAAATGAAATATTACTAATGTCTTAGTTTATCTCATTTATTTATCATAATGTGTTTATCATATTTTTCCATTTGTATCTTTAAAAAACCTTGACATATTTTCGAAATCTACAATGCATGCTTAAATAAGTAAAACACACCACTTTTTATAAACCTAAAAGTTGCAAAAATCAATTTTACGTCAAGATCATTTTTCTGTCACTGCAGATCCACGGATCCCTAAAGTTTAACTAGCCGGATCCCTTTTAAAAGGAAACCGGGAGAACCGTGGAACTGGGAAACAGAAACTCATGCAACATAAAAACCACTTCATAAAAACCTACCATAAAAGGAAAAATCCTACTAGAATGTTAGAACAAAGTGAGTTAATTGCCATTGTTAATAAAAATAAGGATAATCAATAAAAACATTAGGAGATTATTTTCACCTATCAAATGTCCTCTCTTTTGATGCATCACTTTATCTTAACTTGCTCATGTAAATTATTCATTTCACTTCCATAGGTCTCATCGTGACTCATGAGTATGAATTCTACTTTCAACTCACTTGTGTCTACACTCCTAATATCTCCTTTGAGCCTAACACACCTGGCAATCATGTCCGTGGGTTCAATAATCTCGAAACTCGTTGCTTTCATGAAGGACGTATTGTTGACTCACCTCTTCTATACCAAGAAGGTATCAATACCGTTTTCCGAACCATATGACTAGAAGGTCTCCTCGGAATTAACTAGAAAATTTGTCCACGGTTTGTTTTGAAATTCTTCCATCAAGTTGAACTCATTCGTAACGAGGATCGCTCTCTATCACTATGGTTTTGGATCAAAAACCAAAAGTTTGTCTTAACTCTTGGGCAATTTGCTCACATTCTCCGAATTCCAAATCATGGACAATGTGCCTTCACTGAAGATTGGTCTCTTGATTCTCTCTTCAACTACCGCGAACAAAATAGTCCATATTGTTCACACATACCTTCCCCTCAAGAATTAACTCGCATGTTATGCAAACCTCGATCCAATTACTTAGATCCAAACATAATCTATACACGTGATATTCGAGATGATCTTAAACCTCTCGCAGTCATTCTACATGAAAATGTTTCGAGTCTTAGGGGGAATCGAGAAATTCTTCCCACTTGTTGTGCTCACATAATGTATTGTCTCCTAACCCAACAACCATACAATCTCGCCTATTTCTTCGCAAGACGAATTGTAAACCTTCAAGGCAACAAGAACAAACTAATTCCTTACGGAATGTTCCTGACACGCCTTTATCATCACATCATGTACTTTCATCCTCAATTTCAAAGTCCTTTATATGTACTTGTGAATAAGATGATGGAACCCTTTAACACATCTCACATCACGTCATTCTTTGTTCCTGAATCCGCAAATACTCATCATCCATTTGACGATCCATCAAAAGAAAACACACAAAAAACCTAGTCTCTTCTACAAATAGGTTCAATCCTTAGGATTCATCTCTTACTTTTGTAATATGATCATTCCCATGAAATAAAACATTTTTCGTTTGATATCTCACTTATATAGATATTCAAATTCTTTAGAAATCACTAGTCTTAATGTACCACACCTTATGCAAAATCTGCACACTTTCTGTGAAGGTACTGGTCTGCAGTAGCCAGATCCCTAGGTCATAGCTATCCGGATCCCTCATATGAAGGATCCGTGGGATCCGGGCAGACAGAAATGAAGTTGCAGACCTCCATACATCAAACCATTCCCCTAGACCACATCACACTAGCTAAACATGATTCTTTAGGATTACTCAAGTCTTCCTTAAGCTCAGTAGGTCTCACACTCACTCATAGCTAATTTAGGATCACATTCAAGATGTTTTTGATTTATTACTTCACCAAAACTCACCATATTTCCACTCCAATACTCACACATTGTTCCTCATATCTCAAAACACTTAGCTTGATATTTTTCTCAATTTTAGCAAATCGATTTTAGTCATCCTTACCTCAAAATAGGCCAAAAACAAGTTTTTCATTTATCATAATTTTCAAAGAATTTTCCAAATTTCTTTCAAACTAACATCTGATCTCTAAGATCATTTAACTTCACTTGACACTCTCAAAATTCATTAGTGTCATCTTTGATCACCCATTGGTGCTCCTAAAGTCCCATTTCTTTCCATAAAAGGCAATCATTAGCTACCAACAATCATTTCTCTTGATCATTTAAGACCCTCTTCATTTAAGACACCTAAGAAGACTGAAACACTCAAGATGTATAGGTACTAGACCTTACAAAACATCATTTTCCTTTTTCTTGGCTGCTAAGAGCCGGATCCCTAGGATAAGCCTAGACGGATCCCTCATTGGAGGGAACCGTGGGAACCGGCTGCACAGAATCAGCTATTCCTAGCTAAGACAATAATTTCAAGCCTTCCTTCCTAACTTGAACACTCCATCTTGTCTTAATTGACTTCCTTGATCAGTGCAACTCTAAAGTTGACTCTTGTGCATGCAAATCATTGCATGTTGAAGGATCTTAGTGGTTTAAGCCTTAAATTCACTTACCAATTCCCTCTATTTATAAGCCACCTTGTTAGTACTTCTAAGTCACCATCTACAGCTTCATTATCAGCAACTAGAAACCTTTAACTCACTAACCTTTATCATTTCATCATGAGAAAAGCTCCTAGTGCCAACTCCTCCACCAAAGGACCACCTAAGAAACTTGCTCGTGTTGTCCACGAAATTCCCTCGACCGAATCATCACCCGTTAAATCCACAAACGCTAGGATTTCCTCTTCACCAACTAAACCAATCAAACCAATCCCTAAAAGGATTGTTCCCACAAAACTACCATTACCAAACACTACTATACCTCCTAAACCAAACACCCCTATTTCCACTAAACCATCACCCATAGGGCCTAGAGCCTTATTATTCACCACTCCACTTTCATCTCCACATCTCTACAACTTAGAGGACCTGCCTTCTAGGCCATCTCATCCTCCACCATTGCCAACATTCTCCTCAATTGAAAGAATAGCGCAACAAAACAATGTTGTTGAAACGACACTAACACCGGTATCCTTTTCTCCATCACCCTCAAATAGTCCCTTTTGGATTTTGAGGAATCATCAAAGTCAACCACCCGATCACATGGAAGTAGATACCTCTCTACCACCATCCTCGACACATATTCCACCACCACCACCCTTGGTTGAACTACCTCCAAATGTGCCTCCACAAATCCCCCCTCCTTTTGTGGAACCTCAACCCAACCTTCCATCTCAAGCCATTCTATTTCTACCACCACCATTTTCGAGCCATGACAAAGATTGTTATCATTGTCAACATGTTGAAGGCTTGGTACATGAAGTACGTGAAGAGATACGTTTCATGTTTTATCACCTCCTCGAACGTTTCGATGAGGTCAACAAACCTAAACAAAACTAAGCTTAAGGATTCAAGTGGTGTTCTAGTCTTAAGCTTAACTTAGATTGATTAGGAATCATATTTCATGTTTAAGTCATTCTCTTAGTTTTAGAGATATGTAGATCATTTCTCGTGTTTTTACTGAATGAAATTACATGTTATATGCCATATTGTCTTGAGAATATGTTTGGTGCCTTAATACATAACTCATTTTGATGTTAACATCACATTTTACATCACCATTGCTGTCTCAAGTATGCAGGCAGACGGATCCCTCATTTTAGCATATACGGATCCCACCCAGGGAGGAACCATGAGATCCGTGCAACAGGAACAAGTTTTCTTACTAATTTGAGTCTTATTTGCAGGAAATTATGCATCATATACTTGTTTTCTAACCTTTGTTTTGTAGATTTTCAATATACACTTGAAGACTTTGACACCCTCAACAAGGGGGAGTTTCTTGTCAAAGTAAAACGTTGCAAAAACGCTTGCAATACTTTCACAGAGGATTACATTAATACTTGACGTCCCCCTCACAAAGGAGCACTCGTCAAGGGGGAGCATGTTCGTCTAAAAGACGAAACCATTTGCAAACGATATTGCAAAACACTCGTTTAGCTTTCCTAATTACTTGACGCCCTCAACAAAGGGAAGCACCCATCAAGGGGGAGCTAAGACGAGAATCCTTCTCATCTCTTACTCTCTATTTTTCATATTTTTACTTTTCACATGTTTTTTCTTCAAACAATGTGTTAGTTTCTTTTCGACGCTCTTTTTGTTTCGACAAAAAGGGGGAGAAGAGAGTAAAAACTCCAATTCAAACTTTTACAAATTTTAGTTTTTCCTTAAAATAATCTTATGTTTTGTCATCAACAAAAAGGGGGAGATTATTAATAAAAATAAGCCGTAAAAATGTTTATTTATATTTTACGATCCTCTAATGTTTTGTCGATAACAAACGTAAAATCATTTTAATGAAACAAATAAAATACGTAAATAGTTTGAGCCAAAATTTTACTAACACACTTACGTTTTCATACAAAACACTAAACAAGTAATAGTGTTTACAGTTTTTAGAAATGCATATGTATAACAACTAGTATTTACATAATGGGTATATATATACATACTTACTATATATTGTAATGGGTAATGTAATGGGTAAGAATCTAAGTACTTGACCCATTAACTAGATACATTAAAATAGTTGGGTAAAACCCAAAGTCCATGATCCATACCCATGGAGCACTATCCATAACCCAAGACCCATTGCATGCCATCATGCATGAAGTCATGTTGGGTAGTATCCATAACCCATGGAGCTACCATGACCCATTGACTAGATGCATTGCATCTTCTAGATACATTGTATCTATTTGGATACCCATGGTCCAAAGTCTATGACCCATGACCCATAACCCATTTAGGAGGAGCGTCCTACGGATCCCCCAGTTTACACTGGACGGATCCCTCATGTAAGGGATCCGTGGGATCCGGGGAACAGTAGTGATTTTTTGTCTATAAATAGTGAGCCATTTCTTCATTGTAACTCACCCTTTTTACACACATTCTCTCTTAGTGTTGTAAACTCTCTAACCTCAGATCCAAAGGATCTTTCTATGTAGTTTTGTGTTTGTGTGATTCTCTAGGTTCCTCTCAAGGGCGAGATCACCACCTCTTGAAGTCGAGCAAGCTCAAGTCCATGGGTTGCCAAGCTTCGTCATCATCAAGACTACTCATGTTATCTTGTTGATAGTTCTTTCTTTTCTCATTATAAGTGTTGTGTTGAAGACATAGGTGAAAGATGTCTAAAGGGTCAAGTCGAAAGCATTAGTGAAAGGTGCTGAAGATCCGTGTCAAAGGCATTAGTGAAAGGTGCCGAAATTCCGTGTTGAAGGCATTAGTGAAGGGTGCCTAGGTGTCGTGTCAATGGCATTAGTGAAAGGTGCCTAGGGTGTACGTTCGATATGGTACATCGATGTACAAGATAGATTAGTTTGGGTCAAAGGATATTGATATCTTTGATGATGTTGTAATAAGGAGTGTGTCTCCTTTGGGATAGGTGTTGGGTAGTAGTTCCTCCTTTGCAATGGAACTCGGTATCTAGCCTTGTACCGGATAAAGTGTAGGCGACGTTGTGATAGATTTGGTTCTACCTCGTGGAAGAACCCGGTGTCTAGCCTTGTACCGGATAAAGAGTAGGCGACGTTGTGAAGGCTTCTCTACCACAAGGAGCTTGTGCTGTGTAGTGTCGAGTAGGTGACTCGGGGAGTGGAGTAGGGCAAGGAAGGTGTCCTTATAGCCGAACCACTATAAATTCTCGCGTTGTGGTTTTGTGCTTCTTACTCTTTATCTTTGCTTTACTTATTTATATGCTTATCTATCAACATCCAACACAAACATAAATAGATTGACATAAGTCGATCTAAATAGTTTAAAATGAAGTTTTAATCGGTAAAACTATTCAACCCCCCTTCTAGTTTTCCACAATTGGTACCAGAGCTTCGTTACTCAGAGTAGACAAGATAATCCAAATCATGATGAAAAACTGATAATCTAATGTTTAAGATGTGTAAAACCTTCTTGCTGTCTTCTCTTCTCTTGTGGCCTCCCTAATGGAATTAGGATTTCTCTAAACTTGGTGGAACTTCAGAACTCCATAACTCTTCAAAAATTGTAGAATGGGTATGTATTTATAAGCTTCAAAGGGCTTGGGCCCGTCCATGTATATGGCGTATGCACCTAGATGGTGATATGTTGTATGCCTCTTAATATAGCATATTCGAATCTTAGAGTCAATACATACGGCGTATCAGTGAATTATGGATACGACGTATGGTCTTCAATACTTAGGAAAATAAATTCATGACGAGAGCTCACACGTCGTATGCATAAGGATGTCATATGACGTATCAATCTTCAACTTGGACAATATCTTGACGAGACGGCACACACCGTATGACTAAGGATGTCATATGTCGTATGCAACTGGCTGAAGAGTGCTCTCCATCATACTTTGGCAATTTAGATCGATTTTTAGTGTTTTCCGCGAGAATTCCTCTTTTGCTCCAGATAATTACTAAAACACAAATTTAGAGTAATTAAGTACGATATCCAATAAAAACAAGGCAAAAAGGAGTAATTACCGTGCTAATTTGATAGCTAAAGCATGTATAAATTAGAAGCTATCAGATACTGAACGCTCTAACATATTAATGTAATCACAAGTTATATATTACATTGGTTTATAATCATTTCAAATTAAATGACAAGTTATATTATACATAAAGAAATATGAATATCTGATTTTTTTTTTAATTTATGTTATCGATTAGATGGTCATGGATTCTGGTTTTGTGCAAGATCCTACTTAGAATCGCTTTTCGGCTTTGAAAGATCGTGATTGTAGAATCAGACCAGGTTTATAAGATCATACCAAAATATAACTTTTTATAATATACGTTGTAGTTGTATATATTTCTACGTAATATTTTATATGATAAACGAATTTAAGTTTATGGCATAGGAAAAATTCAAAGTTCAAATATCATAATAGTAGACTATTAGATATATTGCAATACATACTTACATAGTTACTTTATGTTTCAAGCACTAAACGCTAAGTAAATAGTTTAGATATAAAAGAATTAGGACATACGTGACCTACCTAATGTATCTATCGTTAAATAAACGGTTTGGGTCACGAGTCGTAAATGATAAAGTTTATAAACACGAGTCGTAAATAATGTAATTGGGCTAACATTTGGGCTTAATTTAGGCGAAAGAGAAAAAAGAAAAGAAAAGTGGCTTTTAGTAAAGATCGGATTGTATATGATCCTACGATCATGCGTGCGGTTCTACGATCCTACGACGATTCTACTCGAATTACGATCCTACTAAGATCCTGCTCATTTTTAGTAGGTGAAACTGTAGGATCCTACAAGCTTATGATCATTC
The DNA here is from genome assembly GCA_910596185.1 of Chrysanthemum makinoi. NCBI lineage: Eukaryota > Viridiplantae > Streptophyta > Magnoliopsida > Asterales > Asteraceae > Chrysanthemum > Chrysanthemum makinoi. The sequence goes on along the minus strand of OU343219.1, from coordinate 54,486,926 downwards.
AGCCTAACAACTATGTAAAAACCTAAAATGATTGGGTTTGTACCTCTGAAAGAAAGATACATTAAAAAGGTGAAATACCTTAAATTTAACTCACTAAGAGCATCTACTGTTATAAACCTTTCTCTACTATGTATAATCTTCTTAAAGCTTTATAAGAATCTCCTTAAACATCAATGCATTAAATTTAGAAGAGTTTCAAGATGTTAGACCTTTTCATTTCACATAAGCATAAAACGCATTTCTACTATGATTAACAAAATGACAGACCTCTTAAAATTTTGTTATACCTTTTCATAAACCACAATAGTGGATGCTCTAAAAATAACTTTAGATAAGTGTTTATAGTTTTTTCGTCCCATAATAAATGTTCGTCTTAGTAATGCATAAAATTTTAGAAACATCACCAACTATACTTTTCGGTCTTTACCAATAAAATGCCTCTTCCCACCAAAATCTTTTTATGTTTTTTTTATTATTTGAAATGAATACTTATTTTGAGACAACTTAAAATAAAAATATGAACACTTATTATGGAACAAAAGTTGTATATAGGAGCGAGCGATATTATTACAAAGTATTTTGTTTTTACAAGAAATTACATATATATTTTAAAAAGGATGCATGTACAACTTTTTAGTCTTTTTACAGAAAACATTGTATTGAAAGCATTTTATATTTTTATGGGTTGAACACAGTATTGGGCTGAGTTGCTGGATATGCGAGTTGCTTGCCAACAGGCTTGCCTCATATCTTGAAACTTTTTAGTTCACCTCAAAACTTTATAAGATGGGATAAAAGATCATTTGAGGACAAAAGATTATTTACATATCAAGGGATCAATCTCCACCCTCCATTTTTATTTGATCTAATGGATGAGATTAATCCCAACAATTTTAAAAACCCACTTTCATCATTTTTTTTCAAATATTAATATCTTTCAAACCGTTAATCGTTAAGCGAAAAAAAATATATCATTGCGACGAGCATTTAATTATCATTCTATAGATAGGCACTTTTTCGACAAATTTTTTTTTCCGTAATTTTCACGATTTTTTTTTTTTAAGTTTTTTCGTTTTTTTACGTTACTGAAATTTGCATTGAAAAATCATATATGATAAAACACTAATTTGAGTATCATATTTGATATTAGTGTAATATCATATATGATATGTAATATCACATGTGATATTGGTGTAATATCATATATGATATTACATATAATATCACATGTGATATTACATATCATATATGATTTAACACTAATATCCCATGTGATATTCAATTTAGTGTTTTATCATATATGATTTTTTTATGTAAATTTCTGTAACGTAAAAAAACAAAAAAACGTGAAAAAAACGAGTTTTTTTTTTTTTTTTTTTTTTCAAAAGTATATCAAAGTGCCCGTCTATAGAAAGATAATTAAATGCTCGTCGCGATGGTGTAAATATTTTCACTTAACGATTAACGGTTTAAGAGATATTTAAATTATAAATAATAGGTGAAATAATAAAATGCTTTTAATCTCAGCCATTGATTTCTTTTTAAATGGATGATAAAATGAGTCCCTTAGTATGTAAGAAAAGTTTGGTATGTAAAATAACTCCTATCATAAGATGGCGAGCTAAACTTTGTGACTTTCTGAAACCATTTCGACTTTTTTCTTATAATTTATTACAGATTGACCCAAAGTAAAAAGGTTTAAACTTTCGGCACAAAAAATATTCTACTAATATATTTATTTTTCGCCATAGTTATTGGGCATTTTCTGGAACTTTTTAGTGGTACGAAATGTAAAAATAAAAAGTATTCTTCTAAATTTGTCACTGTCATGTATATGTGTAGTGATTTTAAATGAAACTGTTAAGGAGCTAAATCAAAAGCGAAAAGGCATAACAAATAAAAAGAAAGAAGATATTTGCATGACAATGACAAATGGTAAGATGCATCTTACAATTCGCGGTCAAACCATCACTCACTACAACAATCGTATGGACGGGCGAGGAGACTTTCGCCGGGGACGAGATGTCCCCGGCGAAAGTCGCTAAACGACAAAATCAAAGCTGGCGTGGCACATAAATACGCTGACCTGTTAAAAAAAATTCAACTAATAATTTCGCCTGGGACGTGTCCTCGGGGAAAGTCTGTTGACTATTTAGTATACTTTGACCGCCCAGTCAAAATTCAACGGGTACCTTTCATCGGGGACTTGTCCCCGGCAAAAGTGGCTTTCACTTTGACGAGGGAAATGGTCAGAAACAATTATGAGGATATCTCACTTAAGCTGTGTACATTTGAGTCAAATATTCATCATTTCTGAATAAAAAAAATCTCATTCATTTACCTATTTACGGTTGGCGGTTTGTTACATAATGTTTTCGTATATATTATACATACATGTGGGGTTTACCAACTACATTATGTTTTAAGACAATTCACGAATCATGGCGCCTTTTGACCCAAATGCTTGATGTAAAATAGCCCCAGATGTCGAAATGTAACTGTAACACGATATGACATAGCTTTTTCTGTTAATAAAGCCAATGTGCATAATAGTTTATTTGGACCCCATTATTTTTTTTATTTCAAATAATGTGATTTTGTGAAAGATTTTGAACCTGCATTTGTTGACGGTATATTAACGTTTGAATAAAGGCTCTTAAAAACAAGTAGCCATGCATGTTTTAAGAATAGTTGCTTACGCATGTTACCTTTATTTCTACTTTTATATTTTTGCAATTTTTCATGTTTTATGTTATCTTATTAATATAAAGACATACTTTATTATCACTTGATAAAGAATTAGTTTCTTGATACATTATTGATTCATTTTTAGATTTTTAGTTTTACGACTTTGTCTTGAACATTATAGAAGCCTAGAAGGCACGGACCATATCTAGTAATGTGTGCAAATGGTATTATAAAACTAATTGAGCACTTTAATTGGTTAATCATCGTTGGCTGATGAAACATTTTTACACTAATATAAGTTGCCTACATGCCACTCTATATATACTTAGCTAACCTAAAGATCCATTCTACACTCGATTTGAATATACATTTGCTAATTATCAATTTCAACATCAAACAAATATGTCTTACATAGTATCATTTCTTACCCTTTTAAAATGGGCACTTGATTTCTTGATCAACCATCTGTTTTTCCATCACCGTGTGTTGCAACAGCGGGAATCATGCTATGGGCTTGGGATGAAGCCGTTCAATTCCGAAGAAGAGATAGAATGTGCGGTGTGCTTGAGCAAAATCGAGGATGATGATGAAACTAGAGAGTTGAGATGCGATCACCTCTTTCATATAAGTTGTTTGGATAGGTGGCTTGCACATGGCCGTACAACATGTCCATTGTGCCGCGATGATTTGGTGCCATCGCCTCCAAATATTAACGCGTATTGTCACATTCAAACCTGGGGAGATTTTTATTATGATTGTTCTTTTTCGGGATATATGGTCATTGCCTGATTTCGAAATGTTCTTGTTGTCATTGATTTCTCATATATTACACATGTGATGATAATGTTACATGGTGAATAGTGAAATGGAGTACAGTGACTCGAAAGTCCATATCTTTGTATTTGGCTCTTTGTACATAAATCACATCTTTATTACAGTATAATGCTAGTTTAGTTCAAGTGAGTATATAAACAACTAATTAGTTTAATTACATATAAGTGCAATTAGAGAGATTGTAAACACATATTCGATCAAGCAGGAGATGGATTCAGACTCAGAATGTCAAAATGTCAATTATGCATTTGCTAGAACATAATGCAAAAATGATTTAGATATATATACTGATAACCAGTACACGTCGCCATGCAAAACACAAAAAGGTTAATGTTGCAAATTGACCATGTTTAAAAATAAAGTAAAAGATTCAAAATAATAAACGCTACAAAGCTTATTCCAGATACATATTATTTGTCATCGTGGCAATTAACCACCATATACCTTCATGAACATTTGATCTAGTACGACATAAATTAAAATATAACACTTCTTCACTACCAAATTCACAAGAACCATTAATTGATAGAGTTAGAAGCAAAGTGTTAGATTGGAAGAACAAAACTGTCATATGCAGGTACATTACAACTTATAGCCTCTGTTCTATCCTCAATGCAAATTTAATGAGCCTCAGTTTTTATGTTACCAGGAACAGTGATAAAGGAAATTAAGAAGTTGTTAAACGGCTTTTATGGTGTCAAGGGGAGTTGATAAAGGGCAGACCGAAAGTGCCTTGGGAATCTATTTGCAGACCTAAAGATAAAGGTGGTTTAGATTGAAAAACTTTCAATTATGGAATGAAACTCTTCTTCTAGTAAACAGTTTTGGAATGTTGCTTAAAACAAACATACATTATGGGTGAAATATATAATGGATTAATGTGGAAAAGTTGAAAGGGAGAAACATGTGGGATCTCTCTATTGAAAGTAAATATAGTTATATGGGAGAATTGCATATATACTCACTAAAACTTAAAAACATGCATATTTCTCTAAAATACAAGTTTTCAATGCATAATGTACAATGCAAGTTAAGCATGTTTTGGGTATATATGCAAATATGCAAGTTTTAGTGGGTATATATGCAATTGCCCCTAGTTATATTTGGAAGATACTAGTGGGAATGAGAAGCAAAATTAGAAATCATGTCTAGTATGAGATTGGTGATGGGAAAAATGATACTACGTAAGTGGCATATATAGTTGGGTCCTTTATGTAATTTCATTCCCAGAAGAGATATATCTGTATTATTTATAATGCATAAAAGCACCTCACTCTTAATTTTAAGACGTACAAGAAATTAAGCATAGTTTACAATACTTTAATGCACCACATTTTCAGAATTACAACAAAGTAAGCGTATTGTACAACAAAATAAAACGTGGTATCATTTTAAGACCAAAATTCTATCAAATAACATTAATGCTATTAAAAACACCCATTCACTAAAAATTACAACCATTTCAGCACAATGTACAATAGCTGCAACCAATTTTAATATTTACAACAAAATAAGCATAGTGTACAACAAAATAAGCATGATGTAATTTTCAGACTTACAACATTAATGCTATTAAAGTGGTCAATGTTATTAATAACTATAATGACTACTACTTACAAGTAAAGAAACATAGTGTACAACACTTTAATGCACATAATTTTTAAACGTACAAGACAAGAAGCATAGTGTACAACAAAACACACATTAATACTATTTATTGTAGTCAAATATTTAACTGGTCAATAAATACAATTAATACAGTTATTAAAACACCTCTTACATAAGAAATACAAATTATCAAGCATATTGTACAACCAAATTAAACACAATTCATGCATTAAATTTTACTACTGCAAATAATAAAGCACATTATACAAAAATATTCAAGCCCGAACGGGCAACGGGCCAAATGGGCTTGAGCCCGAAACAGAGGACCAAAACGGGCTCGAGCCAGAGCAGACACGGGCCAACGGGTTCGAGCCTGAACGGGCACGGGCTATACGAAATTCATGATATCCGTAAATTTATTGTTAAAAAGAACATAATAAACTAAAATACATTATTCATCGAAAATTTTTATTTTATGGTATCCGCCGCTGCAACGCGCGGGTACCCTGCTAGTATGATTATGAAGCAAGAATGAGTGATAAATGCAGTGTTGTCGAGGCTGTGAAAATGAGTGATAATGATCTTATGCATGTAAGAAATGAGTTTGGATATGTTAATGGGTAGAATTAGACCTTTTATTTGTTATGCATTAAGATAATAATATATATATATGCGGGACTTTATTTTGAGAACCATGTTAAATGCGAGAACTACGAGAACTCCTGTAAACCAATGAGATTTTTTGTAATATTAAAGATTAATAATTAATCCAAAAGGGTATTATATTAAAAGACAATTTTTATATTTTTTTTTGATTTTTTTTATTAAATCTCGTTTTTTAAATTTTTTTCTTTAATTTCAGTTTTTTTTTTTTTTTTTCTCTTAACATGCTTGTTTTTGGATTTCCCTTTACTTTCGGATTTTTTTTTTCTTTTCTAAACATGCATATTTTCAGAAAGTCAAAGTGCATATGTGTTTTATTTAAATAATGTAAATTTACATGTGTTTTATGTGTCCAATAGTTTAAACTTCAAATTAGTTTTACTTAAAAAGGTAATTACGCATATGTTTCAATTGTACATTCTATAAACTTCTAAAATAAAAACTAAAAACATAAAAAGTTATAGTCGTAACCTTAAAATTTATGATAAACTAAGAACATAATATAATACACAAATTTTTATATCAAATAAAATACAAATCAAATGTATCATTTGAAATATACATGTGCACGTATTTCAAAAACATATGTGTTTGAAGTTTCTTATCAGATTCTATCGAACATTAGTGCATGCCTTCAAATAACATACATGCACGCCTTCAAAAAACATAATTTTACTTCCAATTTCTCATCAAATTCTTTAGAACATATACGCACGTCTTCAAAGAACATACATGTACGCCTTCAAAGAAAATACATGCACGCCTTTAATAATTGTAATTCTTCAAACGAAGCATATGATCATCGTGTATGTATGTGTGCATCCACTTCTATGTCTTCATTGCTATTACCATCTTCATTAATCTGGTACAAACATACCCAAAAATAATTAAACAAAAATAAATAAGAAACGAACTTTTTAAACATAACAATTAACATAACACATATAGCATCCCTTAAAACACATGTGTAATATCTTCCCACCAAATGATTTACATAAATTATGAACTTATCATATAACAATAAAACTAACAATTGACTTGTCCATACACCTACATTATGATACAGTTATAATTAATCTTAAGTTCTTAAGGCTACCCATACTTTAAAAAATCACCAATCTTTGTAACAGTGTGACAGATATTAAACTACCTTATGTGTAGCAAATTCTAGTTATACTCGATGATCTTTATAGCATTTATATACAATTAATAAACCACCTACCATACTTGAAACAACATATGATTTAAAAGACAACATATGGTCGCAGTAGGTTATATACCTTGACTACATTATATACAATTCTAGTTATATTTCCCTCATTATATGAATAAGCCTATTCATACTTGAAACAACATATGATTAAAAGACAACATATCCAGAACCAAAACATAACATATCCATAACCACTTGAAACAAAAACACAATAAATATTGTAACATTTACCCACGACAACAGCGGTTCCAAGTGCAAGGTATACATATTCCGGCGGAAGCAACGGTATATTCCGGCAACGACGGTGTAAGAAGTGTTATAAAAATTCAGATCTGTAAAGTAAATATGTAGATCTATAAAAAAAAACTTTATAAAACTAATAAAACTAGTTTACGTAAGATAGCCAATCAAAACCATACCTTCAACATAAAACTAATAAAAGTTTATCATAGAATTTGTATTAGGCGTGGACAACATAGGAGAGAAATAAAGAATCAATTATTTGATAAAAAAATATGAGGCATATGAATCACGTTAATGGTGGTTTATTGTTTTTAGGTGATAGATAAATACTCATGGTTTCTGGTGGCTGGGAGAATGAGAGAGCGTGAATCTGGTTTTTAGGTTTTATGTGTAACTGATTATTTTATCCTTTTAATTAGGACGGTTTTAAAAGGGGTTACAGAAATTCCTCATGCAATGACTATAATACCCTTTTTCCTCATTTCTTTACTTTTATTTATTTACAAAAAAGAGTTCTTTAATTACACTAATTACACAAATGGAACAAGTCATCTCATCCATTGATGAAATGATCTAACGGTTTTCGATGGGTTCTAGAGCTAGCACTTATAGGGTTCTCAAAATAAATATACACTATATATATATATATATATATATATATATATATATATATATATATATATATATATATATATATATATATATATATAGTGTATCTTTATTTTGAGAACCCTGTTAAGTGCGAGAACTACGAGAACCCCTTTTTTACTCCTAGTTATACATAAGGTACAACATGTCAATGCATAATGGCAATTTTGAAAATTAATGTAACTTAATTTAATAAAAAAATAAAGTAAGGGCAAAAATGGGAATTTAATTCTTCCCTAAAAAATTGGGAGGAACCGGTTAATGTCATCCATACTCTCCTCTCTCCTCTCAAAACCTAAAAACCGCCTCCCCTAAATCCTAACAACCGCCACCCCAAAGTAGATCTGTTACATCCTCGAATTAGCCCAACAACATATGTAATTAATAAGGTGAATGGCTTATAATTTATGTGGATTTCTTATTCATCATCCTCAAATTGTATATCCATCATTCAGTTCGTATTTGCCCACTTTCAGTGATCAAGGAGAAAAATCGAATGTTCTTGAGGGCAATAATAAGCGCCTTAATGATAAAGAATTAGATTTTCTCGTTGTTATTCTTGGGTTGCTTGTGAATTTGGTCGAGAAAGATGGTCGTAACAGGTTATTATTTTTTTAACTACAATCGAAAATGGATTTTTTTGTTGTTGTTTAAAAATGCTTTGTATTACTCTATCAGTCTGGAGAACAAATCAGGTCTCTCCTTTTCTCTGTTTATATTTCTTTCTCACACGCATACACAATTTTTTCTATAAATGTTGGTATGTTGACACTTATCTCTATGCAGATCTTTGCCCGACCTAGAACTGGTGACAGTAACCTCATTAATGTCGATATTAAGGTGGAGTTTCAAGGAAAATATGGAGAGGACTATGAGCTCTATGGAGAATGGGCAAATTGCCATGGTATTATTCTCAAAGTGCTAGAACTATATACGGACGTGGGCATCGAAATTTGTCATAATTATTTTCCTATTCTGCATATGGTCTTCATGCTGTAATGATGTTTTTTTTAATAAATTTCTTTCTTATGTAGGAGAATGTATCACAAGTGGCGTTTATCTCTCTACTGAATGACGGTGATAATATCAGGTATCGTACCTTTATGTTAAGACATTTTGATTGTCACTCAAGCCGCAAGAAGTCACTTAAATAAGATGATAATGTTGACGTGATTCCATTTGCTTCTGTAGGGATTTGGAATCTTTGCCTTCTCTTCACGATAAAGTGCTTGCAGCTGCCTAAAGTGCTTGCAGTTGCACTAGAGGCTGTGATCAACAGTTCTCAAAATCAAAAGAAAAAGCATGTCGAAAGTTTGCGACTAATAATTTGCTTATCCATCTACTAGAGGTGGTAATATTGACCGGTTAATTTATCTTTGTTGGCACAGGGCGTCCCTGGGGCACTTGCTCACATACTTAAAGGATTTAGCTCGGGAAAAGCAAACAACGGCGTCAACTTTCATGAAGATTTTAAATCAGGTTTTGGCAATCTGGACAAAATCTTTTCAAAGGATCCATTTCCAGATCCGCTTGAAAGTATTACTAATGATCAAGACGATGTAGAGCTCGATATAGGTAATCTGGCTATCTGTTTATATAGCTTCTAAAGTATACATCAGCATTGTCAACAATGGGCTTATTTCTAGTGCGGGTTATAATGGTTTGACATTGAATTTTTCTACATATTGATGCAGATGACATTGAAATAATGACATTGAAATCGATGAACCTGTATTATTAGTGCCTACGTCATCACATTCAAAACAAAAAGAGGAAACTGGTATGTTTGCAATAATTCTTCAACCCATGCTTTATATAAATAGTAATGACGAGAATCTTTGTATTAGTTTGAAAATCTTTGTATTAGTTTGAAACTTTACCTAAAAGAAACATAGGAACTTCTTGTGTAGACTTGTTAATTACCGGAATTAGGAACGGTGATTATAGTATTCTTACGTCATTTATTGGATGCATAAAAAGATCATGCATATGTGTTTCAAGTGATTTTATTTTAAAACAGGTCAATGGTGTCGTTTTTATTCGAAATTTTTATTGCCATTGAAGTTGAAGATCATGAAGTCGTTAGGTGCACATATATGTTTACGTATAAAACATGTATGTTTACGTATAAAACATATATGTTTTGTGATTGGATTATATATATTTTGCATACAAAAAAAAAATCTCCTGTTTATTTGTGTTTGCTAGTTTAAGCTTGTCTATGTGTGTTATGTTATCTTGAGTTTTATTTTAAAAGTATTTAATCTTGGCTATTATTTTTTTTAGGCGTGACGTTCTTTAAAGGCGTGCACACATACGGGAAGTACATATATGTTCTTGGAAGGCGTGCATGTATGTTTTTGGAAGACATGCACACATGTTCAAAATAATATGATGAGAAACTTCAAACACATATGTTTTGTGTACATATGTCCGTTTACGTTAATTATTGTTAGTGCATAGGTGTAAAGATAGATTATATTCATGTATTTCTTCTTATTATAAATTGTATTTCAATCTATATTGAATTTTGTGTTTAACATTATGTTCTTGGTTATAAATTTACATGATCTAAAAAACACATGCACCTTTTCATTTGAAAACATGTATGTCGAAAAAACTATTCCAAAAACCAAAATAATAAAATTAATTCATAAAAACACATATGCACTAAATCAGTTTTAAAACATGCATGTTCAGAAAAAAGCAAGCAAAAAAAAAAAAAAAAACGAAAATTGAATGATTTTAAAAATAGGATTTTTTTATTTAAAAAAAAAATATATATAAAATTAGCTTTTACTATTATACCCTTTTTGATTAAATAAAAATGTTTAATAATTCAAAAATGCTATGTTGCATTAATATGTTGCACAATATGCATTACTAGGAGTACATAAGGGGTTCTCGCAGTTAACAGGGTTCTCAAAATAACGGTCCCTTATATATATATATATATATATATATATATATATATATATATATAGTGTGAGGTTATCTTAAAAACAAATAAATTATGAACTGCGAGAACTATCAAGTACCAATCAGAATTTAGATAATTAATTACCTTTTTTATTTTATTAACCAATTTTTGGAGGGGTACTTTTGGTAGTTTCTATTATACAAAATTAACTCCTTTCTAATGAAAGTTGTTATATGTATCACGATCAACACCCATAATAAACTCCTAACCTAAAACAATTTCTTATTATCACCAAACACAATCAACACCAGTTAATTATCATTATCATCATTAAAAAAAACACAAAGAATTCCTCACGTGAAAACCATGTTCTAAATCAGTCCGAAATTTAAGTTGAAACAACCGAAACACCAACGCAAACACATACGCTTGATGTTATTCAATCTGGAAACATTGATGTGAATATCGAATATGATGAACATGATCATTCATATGGTTCGTTTATGTGGGTTTTTTTTCGATCCAAGATCCACATGTTTGATGTCTTTTTTTTTTTTTTTTTTTTTTTGATACATCGTCTTCTGATTTACTTCTAGTTTGTGGATATTGCGTATTAATTTGTTTAAAAATATAGAAATTGACCTGATTTCGTATATTTGAAAAGGTCACTAATTTGGGTTACAATATATGTTTAATCTTCTTGCTTTTTTTATTTTAAAAAAAGATTTCGTCCTTTATTGTTTAATTTAATGGAGTAACTTTACGGAGTATTTGTTCAACATTTTTGTGTGATAAGATATGCCGTGTATTAGTATAAAAAAAAAGATGTTGCGGATTCTAACTTTTTAGCCTATTGCAAAATATAATTGTTATACTTGGTTAATGAATGGTGCATGAATCTTTTTTTATTGTATGCCTGAACCGATCTTTAGCATTTCTAAATATAAATGTATTATTCTTTTGGCTTTGGATTCTTTGTTTGTTAGAGCGGGTGTGCATGTGTGTATTAAGAAATGGTGCATACATGTTTATGGTTTGTAAAAATTCAATTAAAAGGGTGCATATGTGTTTTGTGGCTGATATAAATCAATAAAAGTGTGTGCATATGTGTTTCAAGATTAATTAAAAGTAGCGAAGTAGTACATATGTGTTTCAAGGTTAATATATAATCAATAAAATAGTACATATATGTTTTTATTGTTGGTATAAAATCTCAGAAAAAGTGTGCATGTGTGTTTAAAGGTTAATATATAATCAATGAAATAGTACACATGTGTTTTTATTGTTGCTATAAAATCTCAAAAAAAGTTTGCATATATTTTTTATTGTTGATATAAAATTAAGGAAAATTATATGCATATAAGTTTTAAATTGTGCCTACGTTTTTAAGATTGTGCATATGTGTTATCCTAGTTGTTGTGAGTATATTTTGTTTCCAATTTGTGTGTTGTTTAATTATTTTTGTGTATGTTTCTTGCAGATTTGATGAAGATGATAACCAATTAAGACCTAGAAGTTGATGTAAAGACATAGTTAAACGTATCTTTAAACGATATCTTCTCTGCAGATGTGCATAAGATCTAAGACTAGTGTTGGAATACATCCCGTGCATGCACATGTGTGTAGTTGGTTCATGAATAATGCTTTTATTTTTTTAAGTATTATCGTCAATTTGTTTCAGCTAAAATCTTGGAATTTGGATATATGATTTGATGAATAGTTTTCTTGTATGCACATGTGTATGTCGTGAATACCATATTACCACTGTAATCTATATGCAATTGTGCACATGTATTTTTGTTCCATGAAAATATATATAATTTTTTAATCCTTTTAATAATTTTGTTTAAAATATTTAAACTTTTAACGATGGACATAATAATATACATAACAAAAGTAATAACCAACTATTTCGTGCACATATATTTATACATGGCATGCACATGTGCAAATGTAAATACCCTTTAAAATACATCATATTTTTAGATGACAAAACTCAGCTAAAAAATCAAAGAGTTACGATCCTCTACAAAAGGAATAAAAATAAAAAGTTTGCAAAGCCATTCAGCTCGTGCCACGTGTCCTCCACCCACTCTCTCCTTTTTTTCTTATTAAATTTGGTTAGAGGGGTATTTTTGTCATTTAACCCGTTTTTCATATTCCACCCCAAATTTCAAACGCAAATAACTTTCAAACGACAAACTTTTATGAAAAACCGATTTCACCATATTTTTTAAAATTCGATTCTCTTTAATTTGGTATAAATCTTGATAAATATTTCGAACTTTTTTTACATATCAAGTGGTTCTTGATTTTCTTGATTTTTGACATTTTCGCCCTATTTTTACGCCATAAATGTCGAATCTTGAAAAACTTAAAACCTGAAAGTTATAGATTTTTGTTCACTCTTTACCCAGAAATTCAAATCACTCAAATTCGATGTCATATGGGTAAGATATAACACGTTAAAGATTGTGTTTTACTCATATTTGTTGCATACAAGGTGTTTGATGAAATGTCTAGCTTAGATTTTTAGTGTTAAAGTTGAGCTAAATGCACTAATTTTTGTCCCACAACGCATCATTAATCATTTTATTAATGTAAGATTCAAAAGTGATGTTTTTTAATAGTTAATGTTTTTAACTATTAAAACTGATGAACCAAAGTGATGAACTGATGAACCAAATCAAATCAAGTAAAAAAGCATAAAAGCAAAACAGATGAACCTAACTAAACTGATGAACCAAACCAATAACTGATGAACCAAACCAAAATTGAAACTATGATTGATGAACTAAACCAAACTGATGAACCAAACCAATAACTGATGAACCAAACCAAAACTGAAACTATGATTGATGAACTAAACCAAACTGATGAACCAAACCAAAAATCGATGAACCAAACTAAACTGAAGCGTGATTGATGAACCAAAATAAACCGATGAACAAAACAAAAAAATAATAACATGTTAAGTTGAAACTATGATTGATGAACCAAAATAAACCGATGAACTATGTTTGATTTGGTTCATCAGTTTTGGTTTGGTTCATCAGTTCATCAGTTCGGTTTGGTTCATCAGTTTTGATTTGATTCATCGATTCATCGATAGATGAACCAAGATTAACCGATGAACAAAACGTGCATTTTATTTTAAATTAAGTACTAAAAAATCATTTTTGAATCTTACATTAATAAAATGATTAACGATGCGTTGTGGTATAAAAATTTGTGCATTTAACGCAATTTTAACACTAAAAATCTAAGCTAGACATTTTATCAAACACATTGTGTGCAACAAATATGACTAAAACGCCATTTTTAACGTACGATATCTCACTTATTTCATATCGGATTTGAGTGATTCAAAAACTTGTGTAAAGAGTGAACTAAAATCTACAACTTTCGTGTTTTAAATTTTGCGTAAATCAACCTTTAAATTAGATAAAAGTATGGTCGAATATTTAAAATTTCAAGAAAATCATAACCCACTTGAATTCTTAAAAAAAAAATCCGATTTATATATCAAAATGTATATCAAATTAAAGAGGATTAAATTTTAAAAATTATGGTGAAATCGGTTTTTCGTAAAAGTTTGTCGTTTGAAAGTTATTTGCGTTTGAAGTGCGGGGTGAAATTAAAAACATGTTAAAGACAAAAATGCCCCTAGACGAAATTAGTAAAATAAAAAAGACGGAGGAATTTTTGTTGGTGGACACGTGTCAAGTTATAAGAGGCTTTTTAGACTTTGCAAACTTTCGTCTCTTTTTAATAGATCTGCTGTCAAAAATCAAAAGGTCAAGATACGTGTAGTAGATTAAAGAGAATAAATATATCCTTTTTTTTCGATATATTCTTTAGTATTTAAAAAACTAAAATGGATTTTTTCAAATTCAGATAAAGTAAATTTTAATGGAAATAATAATAATAAATTGATAATAAACATGTGTTTTCTTTTCGAAAAAGTAGGACATACAATTGTCCATTATGCCCTTTTTAACTGAAAATATTAATTATTAAAACATATACTAATTACAAAAATGCCACTATAGATATTAGCCATTGATTGGATTATTTAACGGTCAAGATCGGTTCTCGCAGTTATCGCAATTTATTTGGTTCTGAAAATAACCCTTCCCTATATATATATAACGCTACTAGCAAGGCGCTAGAAGTCAAAGAGTATAAATACAAGACTAGAAATAAACAGGAGCTACTTATTTTAGAAACTACTCGACTTTAACTGCAAGGACTACAAAAAAAATGAAAAAGCTCTTGTCAATTACAGTAGAAACCATGACAAGAGAAAAATCCTCACTCACAGAGACCTAGCCACAAGTTTTCACTCCGGAGTATTTTTGATGTAGACCTAAACAAGCCTCAGGGGAAATAAACAAAACATAGATACTGATGCTTATTTTAGATCACATTTTAAATTTATAATTGTTCGTCTACCTATGATCTGCTTATGCACTAACAGGCAGAGAACCCGATCGTGTGTAGTATTTTGTAAGGCCGAGGTCATCCCAAGAGCTAATGGTTGGTTTCTAATTCAAGTTTAAATTGTCACGAAATGTTTTTGATTTAATTAACTAATTGCTATTGAATGAATAACAAAATGTAAATGTAAAAACTATTAAGGGAGAAAGACGTGTCAACCTAGTTACTACATTATTAACGCAATGATCTCGTTCCTAAGTGCAATGTCTACATCTCATTTTACGTGGTGGTTCTATTATCATTAAGCCCTATTGGTCATCATAACCTAACCTATAATTCCTATGATCTCAACCCCGTTAGTAACGAAAGTCGGGTATCTAGTTCATAGTCATTAAACCCCCAACTATCTTAAACGACCTATCTAATGTCGATGATCCCACTCCTGACATATCAAAACCTCATTTGGTCCATGTAAGGTTTCTTAAGTACCTAATCTAGTGTAGGCGATGATCTGGTCAACTCTACACTCGGGTGATGGTCACACCTCAAGTAGCCTATTAGACTAGTGTTCAAATGGTCATATAATAGCTACCTAATAAACTCTAAACTAGCTTCAATACTACTAAAACGCGGCAATCAATCAATAGGCTCAAAAGATATTCACATAAAATAATAAATAGACAAAGGAACTAAAATCAAAGCATTAACAATTTCATAACTAGGCTAACACATAAAGTGTTTAGCCTCTCATGCTGTAAACTACACAAACAATAATGAATAAAACATTGATCGAATTAAACATGATTTTTGATACAAATTACTTGATGTAGAACTAATAACGATGATAATTGTACGAAAATTCTCCCTTGAAAAGTGGTGGATGATTGCTGGAAAATGTTTTGAGTTGGTTCCCCAATCGTCCCTTGGAAATATATGGAAAGAGATATCCAAATCAGCTTAATTAGGGTTATTTATAGGCTCAATTAAGTTACGGCGTAATCAAAATGATGGGTTACGCCGTAACCATTTTTATATGTAAGAAATCCATCAGATATTTCAAGTTATGTCGTAAGTAAATCGATTCGGTTACGGCGTAATTGCCTCGAAAATTTTCATGACTTGCCCGTGTTTAGCCCTTGGAGTAGCGCCTGGTTTTCACTCAAGGTCCTTATGTATTATAAGTATAACACTTTGTATAAATTGCATGGTTTCAGCTCCTCATCGTTCTTGACATAATTACTTTCGGTCCTTGTGGCTCAAAAGTTCATTTAAGCATAATAAGAATAGATAGTCTTTAGTCCCTCATCGTTCTTGACATTTTTACCCTAAGTCCTTGTGATAATTCAAACTTCATATGAATTGCCTAGCTTTAATCCTCCATTGTTCTCATCGTAAAACCTGCAGTCCTCCTAATTCATATTGAACATCACACTTTTAGGTCCCTGGAGTTAATGGAACTTAGCGCCCAAAGTACTTATTACGGCGTAAGTCTTGCGAGATACTTACGCCGTAATTCTTCATAAGCTAAAATATTTCACCAGATGTAGCAAAGTTACGACGTAACCAAATGGACAAGTTATGTCGTAATCGTCTCGTTAATATTTTCTTCTTTTGTTGCGACAAAACCACAATGTCCTTGTTGCGCCGTAATATCTGATGACTAGATTTGGACTATTTTATCAGCAACAAAGGTTACGCCGTAGCTCCATTGAACGAGCTATGCGTAATATCTCTCTGTGAAGTTCTTTCATTTATCTTTCCGTTTCCGCATCTTTCTATTCCAATGCTTAAATTGTACCTGATAATGAAATATGAAGCATTTTAAGTATATGTTCACATAAAACATAACAAATATGAGCATTTACTAGGGGAAATTGATACTAAAATATTTAGATTATTTGATGTTATCATATACAAAAGAACCAAACAAGATCGAGAAGCTCGAAACTCCCAGCACCAATCAACGGGAACTTGTTAGCAGCAAGGGATTTTTCAGCCATTATACTCAATAACACAACATGTGTCCCCTCTAATAGAGCCAAAAATAAGTATATGAACGGATGTTGTCAGAAATATCACTCATTCTTATCGAATGTGAACACAAAGTGTTGTTGTTGTGGTACCTCCATATCCACCATAAAGAAGAAGCAAAGATGATGTACATATGATGAATCTTCTTTTTGGAAACGTGCCAAGAACTCAACTTAACTCTTCAATGATCCATAGAATCAAACGTAGGCATAGAGCTATCACACCAAACATGAACAAGCCTCCAAATATCCCTAGCAAAATCACATTCGAAAGAGATGTGAAGGTTGGATTCAACATTTCCATTGCAAGATGCACAAGATATCTCCTAGATCTCTATACCACGATTAAAAAGATTGAGCCGATGTAGAAGTCTATCAAGATTTATTCGCCACATGAAAATGTTCACTTTACGTGGAAGGGCTTTGTCCCAGTGAGTCAAAGAATCCAAAAAAAACATAACGTGGTCGTCTATATATTGAAGGGTGAGGCTGACAATGAACACTCCATCATTAGCGAGAGACCAAATGCAAGCATCCGAATTAGAGACTATTTCGATTGGCCTGATCTCGTTAAGAAGGTCACGAATATATGCCAAATTACGAGCACCCAAATCAGTTCTAGACCAATTCCAAGTCCATAGTTGTTGCGAATGTGATCTATAATCAAATCATCTTTATCTTGTTCAAGCCGAAATAATCTATTGTAGCGAAGATACAACAAAGAATTGTCTGTCCATAAATCCTTCCAGAAATGAATTAATGTGCCACACCCCACACAAAATCGAATAGAGTCATTATGAATGATACCATTTGAGTGTAAATAATTAGAAGTGCTACAAATCTTAGCCCATATACCATTCGAATTAATACCATTCTGACCAAAGCCTCCCTCTTGCCCGTGAAAGGATTTGATAACTTTAACCCAAAGAGCTTTAGGATTAGAAAATAGCCTCCATAGCCATTTTTGGAGGAGATCAAGGTTAAACGATTTTAGACTCCTGATGCCTAGCCCACCTTTATCTAGAGAAGCTAAACAATGGGCCATTTTACCCATGCTAACTTTCTAGAGTCTTGAGAACCACCCCAAAAGAAAGAAGCGCGACATTTCTCTAAGGAATTCAAAACACATTCAGGAGCTTTGAAAATAGAGAAATAATAAATCTCGAGGCTTCTTAAAATGGACTTGATAAGAGTAAGGTGTCCGCCGAAATAAAGTAGGTTTGCTTTCCATTTTGTTCCATAAAGTTTCTTCGGCTCTCGGATCATGTGGGCTATATATATTGATCATGTAGAATTCTCCATCTGTGTTTTTCCATGGCCCTTTCACAATAATAAAATCATCATCGCACCAAATGTCTTCCTTAACGAAGGAGTTTGGATCCCACATAGATATCAAGAACACGATCTACCACGGGCCAAGCTACACGCGTAATCAAAAGAGTAATTGCCCCACATGGATTTAAGATGGTATAATTCTAACCTAGTCATCTTGGATTCCTAAATTCCTAAAAATTAAATATTGTGTTTAAAACAAAGTTCCTTAATCCGCAAACGCTTTCGCCTTTTCCTCGTGCCAAAACTATTAATAGAAAAGACATTCATTTATCAACAATGTATACTCCAATACCATTGATCATTTATTTTAAATATTTACGACATCCTCTTAAATCAAGACCTAATGAACCTCCAACTTCAATAAGTCTCGTCATTTGGTGAATAAGAGATATACCCTTGATGTCTTTTTTCCTGTATCTTAGCAAAGGAAGTGGAACACCTACTAGTGTTTGAATACTCTTTTTTTCATGTGTTCAAAACCTGGTGGACAACTTAAATCATTTGAGATAGTTTCCTTAGTAGATTGAGGTTGTGTGGCTTTGGATTCTTCCACATTCACTTTACCTGCTGATTCATAAATGGATTCACTAGTTTCAACTAAGTTCACTTCATTGTCCCCTTTTTCTTCGTTTACTTCTGTGGAAAACTATAAGGGGGGGGGGGGTTGAATAGTTTTGCCGATTTTAAGTTAGTTTCAAAAACTTTAGATTCGATATTATGTGAAATCGTATGGATGAAGAGAAAGTATAGATCTAATGGTAATGCAAGTAAATAAAGTAAAGTAAAGGATAGAAATGACACGACCGATTTATAGTGGTTCGGCTACAAGGACACCTTCCTTGCCCTACTCCACTCCCCAAGTCACCTACTCGAGACTTCAAGCACTATGTCAACAAACTCCTTCAACTTGGCGGAGAAGCCTTCACAACGCTTGCTTACACCTTTCCAAAGTACAAAGCTAAATACCGAGTCCCAGAATACGGTGGACCAAACCTACACGACTATTACACAACAACTATGTGAAATATCAAATACAAGATCTTTGCTACAGAAATCTTGTGGAGGAACAAATCAATCAAGGACCCCTTGCTTGGATGACTTGTAGAATGCTCGTGATCTCGCCTTAGAGAAAGACCTATATGAGAATCACTAAAGAAAGAAAGAAGAACAACTCTCTAGATCAAGTGATCTTTTGTTAAAAGAGAATGAGAGTATATGAGAGAGTTAGTAAGAAGAGGGGTGAGTTAGAATGAAGAAATGGCTCTCTATTTATAGGCAAAACTTGCCACTGTTCCCCGGATCCCACGGATACCTCCCTTAAGGGATCCGTCTAGTGTAAACCTAGGGATCCGTGGGACGCTCCTCTTTGCCCATGGGTTTTTTGGTTATGGGTCATAGGTCATGGGTTATGGGTTGGTCCATGGGTATTTCATTAGATACAATGTATCTAATAGATGCAATGCATCTAGTCAAATGGGTATGGGTCAATACCATGGGTTATGGATATGATCCATGGGTTGTGAGTTTTACCCATCCTAATAAACTATTACAACAAATGATTTATTACAACAATTTGTATTAAGTGACTATATGTAAATGTTTTACAAAAATAACATGTATCCTTATAATTGTACTTAAGATAACATTATATTTGTTATCAACAAAACACAAAGAGATCGCAAAATATTAATAAACGTTTTTACGGTTTATTTGTATTAACAATCTCCCCCTTTTTGTTGATGACAAAACATAATGTTATGATGAGTAAAACTTAAGATTAGATGTATGTTTTGAAAGCCCTAAGTTTTACTTCTTCTCCCCCTTTTTGTTGAAACTAAAAGTTAACCCCATCGAAGAAATAAAATGTGAAAAAAAAATAGTCCACGTATCGCTTACTCCCCCTAGTTTGGGGCGTCAAGTGAAGAAAAAATTAAAAAAAAATCCTACAAAGAAAAGGTTAGTAGTAACATGCATAAGTAATCTTGTGATTGACGAGAATCAAGATTAGGAGTCAAGGTATGTAAATAAGGCCTTGTAATAAAACAACAAAATGTAGTGGTATTTATGCCACATACAAGCATGTAAAAGTAAGAACAAGATTTGTTCTTAAACATGACTCAAAAGAAAAATACTAAAAATATAAAATAGTAATAATGATTCCTTCCATGCTTGCATAAGGTTATGGATGGAGGTTTTGATGAATGATGATATTGATGCGATCAAAAATGAGGTTGAGTATGAATCGCATTTCTTCCCTAACTTCTATTGTAATATCCCTAGTGGATTGACAATGTTCACAATGTAAGTGATGTGGGTAATGAGTGCGGAAGTTTTCCAGGTTGTTTTGATTTGTGAGATGCGGAAGATGTGGTGGAAAAATAGGAAAATACAGATCAAAGTCTAGAATGTTTGGAAGTGGTGGTGGAAAAGAACCTAGATGTTCTTGTAGCTCAATGGGAGCTAAGGGTGGTGAGGTTTCAAGGTCTTTGAAAATTGTGTTTGGAGAAGTGAGAGGTGTCAAAAAGGCTATTTCTTTTTGTTTTGGTTGTTGAGATCTTGTTGGAGTCTTAAGGAGTTCCAAAAGAGTGACTTTAGGTGGTGAGTTGATGGGTGATGAAGTTTGTGTACTTGTTGGTGATGAAGGAGGTGCTATAATGGAAGCATCTTGTGGTGAGATAGTGGTTGGTGATGATCCATTTGATGATGGTTTTGCTAAGCAACAAGGCCGGATGCTAATCCGTGCGGATATCCTAGATTTTGATTGTGGTATTTTGGAATGCGGGAGGACAAAGGTTTGGATTTCTTGAAATGGATTGTTTGCATTAGATGATTCATCTAAGTTGGAAGATCTTTTGGAAGACATGGTGGTGTTTGTTTGTGAAGATGAGATGAATAGCAAGCAATGTTGGGAGTCCTACTTATAGAAAAAAAAAGTATGCATTGCAATGAATGCTTGACCCAAAATATGAATTAAAATCTAATGATTAGATATGAATTTAAGGCATGTGATCATGAGAGAACAAGCATTAAATCACATACTCCAAAATAAAGTGAGAAAATAGAAGTTAAAAATAGCTTCTGTCTCACGGATCCCACGGATTCTTCCCTTGAGGGATCCGTCCAGCATTAAGGCTGGGATCCGTGGTACTGGTGATTCAGGCAGCTCAAAATTTTCTTTTTGGAAACATTTTTGCTTAGTGTGTGCCTATATGCAAACTATTTGGAGTTGCGGTTATCTCGACTCCTAAAAAGAAAAGAAAATAAACTAGAAGTGAAAAAGCATACTATTATGTGAGATAACCCGAGTGCTCCTAATTCATTATTGCTTAAATGAATGTACCCGAAAACACATATTAGTTATGTGTCCTCTTTAGCATTCAAAAGACATGAGATGCAATGAAAACGGGTTTTTACTTTGTATTAATAATGAAAAAGCGATTTGTCCTAGACGTGAGAAATTGCTTTTGAGAAATTGATACGGGAAGAGGTATCATTTTTAGAAAACGTTTTGAAAAGAGGTTTTTATATGCGAATAAAAATGTTGTATCCTTTGAAAAGAAGATGTGTATGTAATTATGTGTTTGCAACTTGTACTTATTTTGAAGGAAATAAGAAAAACTATGAGTTATAAGTGAAAAACTTATCTTGGGTTTTGAAAATTCCCGTATTGTTTGTGAGTTGTGCGTGAAATAGAGATCCTAGACTCAGAAAGAAGAAGGCTAGTGTTTACATACCTTGTAGAGTTAAAAAGTAAATTATGACGATTGTTCCATGAGACCAAGACCAAGACGAAGTAGGTTGAATTGTTCCCGCTTCAACGGTTGGTAAGGACGCGTCGGCTATGTTGTCTTCGGACGCTACCTTCTCAATAGAGATGTTCCCTTTTTGAACATTGTCTCTTAAGAAGTGATGACGAATCTCTATATGCTTTGTGCTTAGAATGTAATCCAGATTATTCCTTAAATCGATGGCACCTTTGTTGTCACATAGAATGGCTATGTCACTTAGATGAATGTCGTAGTCAACTAACGCTTGTTTCATCCATAGTGCTTGTTGGCATGCTTTGCCGGCGGAGACATATTCGGCTTCGGTTGTTGATATTGCTAATGCCGTTTGTTTCTTAGAAAACCAAGATGTTAAACAACATCCCATAAAAGTACATACCCCACTTGTACTTTTTGACAACATAGTCACCGCATGGTCGAATCGCATATACAATTGTTTCTTCTCCCGTGACCCTTAGGATACCATAATCCTAATTGTTTGTACCCTTAATGTATCTAAATATCTTTTGACGGCTTCTAGATGTGATTTTTTAGGGTCTTCTTGAAACCTAGCACATAGACAAACACTAAACATGATATCCGGCCTACTAGCCGTGAGGTAGAGAAGACTACCAATCATGCCACGATATTTTGTGTTATCAACGGATTCGCCGTCTTCATCTTTTGTGAGTTTAGTGTCGGATGACATTTGTGTCCTAATTGGTTTTGACTCTTCTAAACCGAATTTATTTAACATCTCTTTTAAGTATTTAGATTGATTAAAGAAGATACCATCTTCTACTTGTTTGATTTGTAGACCAAGAAAGAAACTAAGTTCTCCCATCATACTCATCTCAAACTCGTCATGCATGATTTTAGAGAAATCATCACACATGTCTTGACAAGTGGATCCGAATATAATATCATCTACATATATTTGAACAATGATTATGTGTGACTCTCTTTTCTTAGTAAAAAGTGTGTTATCAACTAACCCCATGGTGCAGTTGTGTTTGATTAAGAATGACTTGCGTCTATCATACCAAGCTTTTGGAGCTTGTTTAAGACCGTAAAGGGCTTTCTTTAACTTATACACATATTTAGGTTTTTCAAAATCGATGAAGCCCGGAGGTTGAGCTACATATACTTCTTCATTAATAAAACCATTTAGAAAAGCACTTTTGACATCCATTTGATAAAGCTTAAGATCATTAGCACAAGCATAAGCAAGAAGTATTCTTATAGACTCTAATCTAGCCACGGGGGCATAGGTCTCATCAAAGTCTATTCCTTCTTGTTGGTTATACCCTTGGGCAACGAGTCTAGCCTTGTTTCTAGACACTACTCCGTTTGCATCTAACTTGTTTTTATAGACCCATTTGGTTCCTATTATGGTTTGATTACTAGGTGGAGGGACAAGTGTCCAAACATCATTAGAAACAAATTGATTTAACTCTTCTTGCATAGCCATTACCCAACTTTCATCTTTTATGGCTTCTTGTGTATTCTTAGGTTCTATGGTTGAGACAAAACAAAATAGGCTACTTTGGTTTTGAACTTGAGACCTTAAGGTTCTTTCGTTTAACTTTCCTATGACCTTATCTACGGGGTGATCTTTGGACTCTTTAATATTTATGAGTTCATTATTTGAAGATTCTTCTTCTTCTTCATTTATCTTTTTCTTTATTAAAATAGCTTCACTTTCTACAATCTCGTCATCGACAAGAGGTGGAGAGGGTTTGGGTGGACTTTCATCAAATTTTACATTTAATGACTCTTCTACCTTCATTGTTTCTTTATTTAATATAACGTAAGCTTTGCTATTAGGAGAGTAACCTAGAAAGATACATTCGGTTGATTTAGGATCAAATTTTGTAAGGTAATCTTTAGTGTTAAGAAGAAAACATTCGCTACCAAAGACTTTAAAGTGATCTAACGTAGGATTTTTGCCTCGAAGTAACTCGTATGGAGTTTTAACTAAAATTGGTCTAATTAAGACTCGATTAAGTAGGTACGTTGAAGTATCAACGGCATTGCACCAAAACTTTTGAGGTATGGATTGCTCATTTAGCATGGTGCGACTCATTTCTTGTAGAGTTCTATTCTTTCTTTCAACTACCCCATTCGATTGTGGAGTGCGAGGAGCCGATAAGTTGTGAGTAATACCATTAGCGTCACAAAAAGCTCCAAATTGCACTTCATTATCGAATTCCCTACCATGATCTGTTCTAATAGACACTATAGGACTTCCTAGTTGTCTTTGGATTTTCTTGCTTAATATTTCAAAATAATTAAACGTTTCCGTTTTGTTCTTTAAGAATTTAGTCCATGTGTACCTAGAGTAATCATCTACTATAACCAAAGTGTAGTAGTTGACTCCATAACTTTGGATAGCGGATGGACCAAATAAATTCATGTGTAGTAATTCTAGACACTTAGTTGTAGAAACCATGTTTTTAGCTTTGTGACTAGAATGGACTTGTTTTCCTACATTACAAGCATCACAAAAGTGATGTTCATATTTTAATTTAGGTAGATCTCTTACTAGATCTTTGGCTGATAGCGATTGAAGAAGTCGCATATTGGCATGACCCAATCTTCGATGCCATAAGGTCGAAGTATCATCCATAGAAGTAAGAAAAAGTTTGTCTTTAGGTTCATTACCAATTTTAATGACATAGAATCCATGTTTCCTAATTCCTCTTCCTATGGTTATGCCATTTTTTAATATCTTACTACCGGTTTCGGTAAAAAGTACATTGCACCTTTTATCACATATTTGTCCTATACTTAAGAGGTTAAATTTTAGGTTTTCTACGTGACACACATCGTTAATGGTTAGAGATTTGTTAGAAATCGTACCTTTACCGATGATTTTGCTTTTGCTATTTCCAAACACCACATTTCCTCCATTGAAGGATTCATATGTGGAGAATAGATCTTTATTGCCGGTCATGTGCCTCGTGCACCCGCTATCCTTGACCCATTCATCCGGATCTAGGTCGACCTTTAAGCACACCTAAGAAAACAATTAACTCAAAAGTTTGGTCCCCATTTTTTCATGGGTCCATTAGTGTTAAACATTCCATTCATGTTAGACATGTATGGATAAGGTGAATATACATTCCATGGTGCAAAGTTTTGAAATGGAAAGCCATTTTGCATATTTGGGTTCCATCCCATTTGATGGTTATTTCTCGGGTAAACATTATTTGGTCTCCTAGATGTGTTTGGTTTTGAAAAAGATGGAGCTTTGTTTCTTGCAAAAATTGGATTATATTTTGGGGGTGGTTGTCTAGTGGTAATATGAGTTGGTTTCTTCTTATTAACAATAACAAAATCAGTTCTAGAGGATGAAGCTATGTTATTACCACTGTTTGCTTCAGCAGACCCACGGATCCCTGGCTGTACACTAGCCGGTTCCCTTTTTGTGGGATCCGCCACAACAGTGGCCTGTTTTTCTATTGCTTTTACGAATTGTGTTTCTTTGTTTTCACTAGTTGACGTATCAAGTTGCTGAATGCCTAAACCTTTTTGGTTGTTTCCAGTTTTAACACTATCTAGTATCATATCTAAAGTATTAGTACTCATTCTAGCAATCTTAGAATCTAGTTGATCAACTAGTGTTTGAAGTTGAACGCAAAGTTCACATTCGCCACTTGCTATTTTACCCTTTTCTAGACGTTTCAATTTTGCCTTTAACTCTATGACTTCCTTATCTAAACGTTGGTTTTGATTTTTCAAAAACTTTTTTTTGTTAATTACTTTTAAGCTAATTTTGCAAAGTTTGTCATATTTATTTTGCAATGAGTCATCATCTAGTGATGAGCTACTATAGTATTCGTGACATACCTCGTCATTTGCCATGAGACAAATTTCTTCGTCCTCCTCCTCGCTCATTCCCCCGCCTCATGAATGCCTTTTGATCATCCCGTTTGGGACACTTACTAATAAAGTGTTTTGGGTCACCACATTTAAAGCAAGCACTATCATCCCTTGGCTTCTCGTCCTCTTTGCTTTTCCGGAATCCTTTCTTGTCGCCATACGGTTGTTTGACGTATCTTCCCTTCCTTCTAAAGAACTTTTTAAAGTCCCTTACCGCCATGGCATACTCCCGCCGTCCACTATCCGAGGAGGAGTTCTCTTCATCGCTTGGAGCCTTTTTAGCTTTAAGGGCAAGAGATTTGTGTTTCTCTTTCACCTTTGAGGCTTCGGAATCTTTAGCAAGGACAAGCTCATAGATTTTTAAGTTTCCTATGAGTTCATCAAGGGTGAGGATTGTCAAATCTTTTGACTCTTCGATTGCCGTCACCTTGGATCTCCACTTGGATGGAAGTGCCCTTAGATATCTCCTAACATGGTTACGGCTAGAAAAAGATTCATCAAGTGCTTGTAAAGATGTAATAATAGTATTAAAATTAGCAAAAGAATGATCTATAGTTTCCTCATCCGATATTGAAAATTGTTCATATTGTTGAACAAATAAATCAATTTTATTATTTTTAACTTGTTGATTACCTTGATGAGTTACAACTTACAACTAAAGAATTCCAAATTTCTTTAGAGGTTTTAAACATAGAAATTCTTTCGAATTCCTTTTTGGGTAAAGCATTATATAAAACCATTTTAGCTTCACTATTTTTGGAAAGCTTTTTCTTCATGTCATCGTTTAGTTTATCATGAGGTATGTTAACTAAATTTCCTTTATCATCTTTTGAGGTAGCTTCAAAATCGCCTTCAACAATAATGTACCAGAGATCAATATCTTTAGACTTCACATACGTTTCGAATCTATTTTTCCAATATATAAAACCATTAGTTTCAAGTAGTAGTGGTCGTTGCATAGATTGCCCTTCCTTGTAGTTTTCAGAACCCATAGTGATCGAAAAGTTTTTAAAATACGATTTACTTTAAAACTTTTATAAACTTAGCTCTTGATGCCAATTGTGGAAAACTAGAAGGGGGGGGGGGTTGAATAGTTTTGCCGATTTTAAGTTAGTTTCAAAAACTTTAGATTCGATATTATGTGAAATCGTATGTATGAAGAGAAAGTATAGATCTAATGGTAATGCAAGTAAATAAAGTAAAGTAAAGGATAGAAATGACACAACCGATTTATAGTGGTTCGGCTACAAGGACACCTTCCTTGCCCTACTCCACTCTCCGAGTCACCTACTCGAGAGTTCAAGCACTATGTCAACAAACTCCTTCAACTTGGCGGAGAAGCCTTCACAACGTTGCTTACACCTTTTTCCGGTACAAAGCTAAATACCGAAGTCCGTAACAGCGATGGACCAAACCAACACAACTATTACACAAAAACTATGTGAAATATCAAATACAAGATCTTTGCTACAGAAATCTTGAGGAACAAATCAATCAAGGATCCCTTGCTTGGATGATTTGTAGAATGCTCGTGATCTCGCCTTAGAGAAGGACCTATATGAGAATCACTAAAGAAAGAAAGAAGAACAACTCTCTAGATCAAGTGATCTTTTGTTAAAAGAGAATGAGAGTATATGAGAGAGTTAGTAAGAAGAGGGGTGAGTTAGAATGAAGAAATTGCTCTCTATTTATAGGCAAAACTTGCCACTGTTCCCCGGAACCCACGGATCCCTCCCTTAAGGGATCCGTCTAGTGTAAACCTAGGGATCCATGGGACGCTCCTCTTTGCCCATGGGTTTTTTGGTTATGGGTTGGTCCATGGGTATTTCATTAGATACAATGTATCTAATAGATGCAATGCATCTAGTCAAATGGGTATGGGTCAATACCATGGGTTATGGATATGATCCATGGGTTGTGATTTTTACCCATCATAATAAACTATTACAACAAATGATTTATTACAACAATTTGTATTAAGTGACTATATGTAAATGTTTTACAAAAATAACATGTATCCTTATAATTGTACATAAGATAACATTATATTTGTTATCAGCAAAACACAAAGAGATCGCAAAATATTAATAAACATTTTTACGGTTTATTTGTATTAACAACGTCTTTAATAATTTCCTCCAATTCATCTACTGGATTAGCGTCATCAGTTTCAGCAACATTTTCATCAACCTGGTCGTCTTCTGATGAGTGGTTATCAACATAATCATCAATGATACTATTAACTCCATGTTCCTAATCCGTGGACTTGGACATTAAAATTCTCCCCATGTATTTCAACATGAACTCATTCCAAAACAAATTCGTGTGATTTGGTAGCGATGTGAACTCTACCAGTACATATGGTTGCTGATTGTTCAACTTCAAAAAACATGAATTTTCCAAACATGCAAGCAACCTTTTTAAATGAGTTTGATCCCCAAGAACACAAAGGAAGGCCGCTGATTTCGATCCATATCATTCGTTCATCTACCTTAAATAAGGGTGAAACTGATTTAAAAGTATATGATAATCTTTTCATACTTTCGCTGGCTTGGAATGCCATACATGATGAAGCCATAGGGAATTGAATCTAGATCCATAGGCCACCAACATGGTGTATTTTTAAGTCTACAAAGCCCTCGTTCCTACATATCTTATGCATGTTACTCATGGAATCCACTTCTTTTAATTTGATGAATCATCAATGCTTATGAGATCTTGGTCTTTGAGATAAATGGACCTAATTTTGGCTTAAGAGACTGAGTCGCCATGTGAATTGGAACTAACATGAACAAAAGATACGAATGATGGTTTTCCATAAGGTATGATGGTGTTTTTGGGCGTGGTGATTTTAGGTTTAAGATTTTCTTCTCCCAAATTCGTTTTATGATCGTCATTAAAGTTATTGTTCAAGATAGGTCTAGTTGAATTCTGTCTTTGGGCTTTAGCAATAGTGATGTACAAATGGAAACTCCCAATCAAAATATTTGATAAATACCTAACAAAACCAATTGCATCTTTCACTCCCACGAAACGAATAGAACCAAAATGTTTACCTCCTTTTGGTCATTTGTTTGTAATGAAAGTGTCTACTAGGCGGTTGTGTGACATGAAGGTGTTCCATAGTTCTTTTGTGTTGATTGATTTTGGGAAATTAGTAACATAGAAAGAAGAAGCCACCTTTACCAAATCCTTGTAAAACGGGTTGTTGATGGGTTTAGGAGTTTGATCTTTATTTTTTTGAAAAGTATAGGTCTATCCGTTAGAGTGGGTGTTTTATGATGATCTTCCCATCATCAATTCCCCAACCCCCCCTGCTTTGTGAAATCAATGAAGAAAGTCAGAGATCCGAGATTTCAGGAGAACGACGATTAGGGTTTTTTGGGGGTTTTGTTAAGATAATGATAAGTATTTGTGATGATTCTCAATTAGGAATCAAGAGATTTTGGTGATGATGTTTCTTGGTAAATTAGCTATGGAGCCAAGCTAAGTAAATAGGTTATAATATGGCGTTACATTCATTTTATCATATTATGTGTTATGTGAATTGTTGTGTTAAGCATATAAAAGGCATTGTTTAGTATGCTTGGACTAAGTAGAATTAGGCTAGTTGTTCATAACTAGCTATGGATGTGATTAGCCTAGTTGCTATATTAGCTAAGGCATGTTATGTTATGTTGATATTGGATGATGTTGGTTAAGGTGCTTATATGCAAGTGAAAGTGTGGAATACCTTTGGACTAGTAATTAAAGTGCATGATGCTAGTACGTTAAATAATGTATGATGACATATTCATATATCTTTACTTACTAAGCGTAAAGCTTACGTTTTAGTTGTTGACCATTTTTTAGGTTGCGCGGATGAATTAAGGTCATGAGCTAGGCCCTAAGTTGTGAAGCATAGATGGAAGTACTTGTCGTTATCATTAGGCAAGTAGTGATAGTTAACAATGCTACGAAAACGAGTTAAACCCCCATAAGTCATCAAGTTGTGTTCTTTTGGAAAGTAAAGTTTTGTTGAATGTCTTATGTATTCTTAAAGTAAAGTTTCAGATTTTATGTTATGTTAAGTGTTATGTGCAAATTATGTTTGATGTATATTAAAGGGGTGTTTGGCATAACACAAGTATTTTCGTAAAGATAGCTTCCACGTGTCGTTGAGGTCAAATATATACATAACTATAAAATATAAGTGATATGAAGTAACCCAAGGCCTTTGGTTTAGTGGTACGTGAGTTCCCACCAACCTAGAGGTTGTTGGTTCAAGTCTCGCTGGAGTCATTTGTGAGATAAGTGGTATAAGTGAACGAAATTGCCGTTCTAAAAATTTTTTTTTAAAAATTATACGAAGTATATTTGCAAAGTTTCATGATTTATTGAGTCCTCTTAATATGTTTTCCGGAAAATGAAATGGCATAGATGGAAATGGGACAGACAGACCCATGACTCTTAAAAGGGAGTCGTCCATCAAATTTTCAGATTTGGTCATCTTCAAAAAAATTAGAGTAAATCAACCATTTATCTGCAGCTTTCTATAAAAATTAAAAAAAAAAATGATATGAAGTATATCTGAAAAGTTTCATGATTTGTTGAGTCCTCTAGATATGTTTTCCGGAAAATGAAATGGCAAAGATGGAAATGGGACAGACAGGCCCATTACTCCTAAAAGGGAGTCGCCCCCCTTTAGGGAGCCGTCCATCAAATTTTCAGATTTGGTCATCTTCGAAAAAATCATAGTAAATTAACCGTTTATCGGATTTCGATGAGGTTAGAACCAATCTTAAAGATCTTCGAGTTTACTTTCAAATGAAATTGGTCTTACGTTCCAATTCAAATTCTAAGTGGGTCAAAGAAGCAAAATGATACAGACTGTCCAGAATTTTGAGTTTTGTTTAGTACAAAAGAAAATTTTTATCGAGTCTGGAATGGCGCGTTTCAATATCCAACCAAATTTTTTCGGCAGGTGGACCATACGGTGTTGGAATAAAGCATGGTTGATCAAGAATCAAGAACGCGTATCAAACTGTTAACAAAGGACACAATGTAGATGAACATATCTACTTGATTAATATTTTAAGAATGAGAACTAGATATAGGTGATTCGTGCTCTTATGTAGTGAATGGCTAGGTTATATATATTGCGTGCCAATTCAATAAGGTTTTACCTTATTGATAACAATAGGTCTAAATACAACGTGCAACATGTAGCAACTCAATTGTCCGCTAGCTAGTTTCGTTGCCAAAGAGTCATGTTTTGGTCCAACTTAAACAAGTCAATAGAGTGCAGCAACAGTATACGCACATACGAAATGACATATAATTTAACAATTAAAAAAAATCAGTGAAACAAAATTAGCACTACACTGAACGAAATACTATATTGGATAATAAAATCTTAAGTTTGAGTGTTTTAGCGGATTTAATTTCAATACGGGGTACGTACATTTTCGGGCTAATAACCTTTTAAAGCACTATACTTGTCAAGAAAGGCAGTTCTGCGTAACGAACTAAAAAAATAACTCTTTTAGACATTAATGTTAACATTTTTTGTCTTTCTTTAAGCATTATGACCATTTTACCCTTTCTAAATTTTTTTCGAAATTTTTTTTCCAAAATTTTTTTTGAATATTTTTTTTCGAAATACCTTTTTTTCGAAATTTTTGTCCAATTTTTTTTTTCTGAATTTTTTTTCGAATTTTTTTTTTCAATTTTTTTTTTCTGAAATGTGTTTGAATTTTTTTTGTAATATTTTGTAATAAAAAAAAATTCGATAAAAAAATTCACTTGTGACAATAAAAATAATCAAAAGTGAATAAAAAACATGTGAAAACGTATAAAAAAAATTTCTGAATTTTTTTTCTTCGAAATACTTCTTTTTTTTTTAAATTTTTTTCTGAAATAATTTTTTTTAGAATTCTTTTTGTGACATGCGATTTTTTATTTTTATTTTTTAGATTAAAAAGAATTTTTGAAATTTTTTTTCGAAATTTTTTTAAATATTTTTCGAATGGTAAAATGGTCATAATACTTAAAGAAAGACAAAAATGTCAACATTAATATCTAAAAGAGTTTTTTTTTTAGTTCGCTACATAAAACTGTCATTCTTGATAACTATAGTGCTTTAATAAGTTATTAGCCCTACATTTTCTATGCACTCCCCTTGTCAAAGTTGCAAACATGTCAAAACTGCGCCTCTACGAACTTTAATGTTGTTCCTTTTTGTTGACAAACTTTTCTTAATCACTTTTAGAACAAGAAAGCTGGAAAAACAAAAAAAAAATGTGCTTATGAATAACGATAGCAAACTACCTTTAATACAGCTACGTTTTGACAATATTCTTGAAGCCCAATCAATGGCGGACCCAAGATTTTAGAGGACGGGAGGCGAAAAATAAAATTTTTGATAAAATTTGCGATGAACTTCAATAAAAAGGTCATAATTTTTTTTTTACACTAAAAACTGGTATTTTTTTTTAAATTAAGATAGAGATACAAGGTTTTTACATTGTTTGATCTTAAGATGGGGGGCAATTTGATTTTATAATGAGATGCACTTTAATAAAATGGTTATAAAAAAAAATTTACACTGAAAATCGATACTTTTTGGCGAACCATGGAGGCCCCCCTCCCAACCTCCATGTAGTTCCGCCCCTGGCCGCAATACTACACACGCATTTAGTAACTTTGAAAGAGTTGCTAATGAAAATGACTAGAACGATGTTGAAATTTGTGATTTAAAGACTGAGCATAACTACTATAACATCTAAGTTAGTCTATTTGCAAGAAATAAGTACACATATTAGAGATTAAAAAATAATTCAGTCTATTTATCTTTGTAGCAGGTTTGACTAATTTGGGATCTTCCAAAAACAATTCAACTGTCCAAGATAGAAACAGTTGAACGACAACCCTTTTCTATTCGTGTACAAAATAAATATTTTTTGAAAACTTCATGTTATCATAAAATATATCATCACCTCACATTCAGTTTCATATAAAGTCATTATTTCAAGTTCGTACGTTAATCATCCTCCCTTGCCTAAGTTACAAAAAATAAGTCGTTATCAATCATAAGCATGCCATATCTTGTTGTACATGTTCATAATCTTGTTGTACATATTTATAATCTTCTTGTACATATTCATAAAAGTGGTACTCATATTTTTAACAGATATTTACCTTGTATGATAATAATATACCATGCATAAAATTTATAATACTAAATCTCATATTGTAAACAAATTAAACTAATCTCAATGAAATTAATATATTCTGTGGAATTTTTTACTAGCATGTTATAGCATTGTGAAAAATGTGCTTTTAATTTGTGGGTAGTTTAAAGTGCCAACTGATACGCAACCAAAAATATCTAATTATTAAAGTTTGGTTGGGGATGTATATCAATGCCCATTTTTTTAATAACCTTAAAAATTTAATAAAGTTGTCACCGCCGGTAGTGCACCATCCATCATTACACCGAGTCTTAAATGAAAGATAGAAACATAGATAGCTCCCACTAATTCTACCCGCATGTGATTTGTGAATTTTGTAAAATCACATGACTTAAATTAATTAAAAAAAAAAAAAAAAAACTGTACTTTTTTATAACAGGGTTTAAATTCTTTGATGTTAAATACTACGTATATCAATATGGGTTAAAAAGTTATTAGGGAAATAATTATCAGCTTCTTCTAGATAAACCATTTTCGACTGTAGGTTGTAAGAACTAACCATATTCGTTTAGCAGCCTATTTTTCTTCCTTCTATCTAATTTTAAATAGGGACCATTAGCAAAACTTAAACCACCCATCTACATGAAGCTCTAATGAGGCTCAGAAAGCGATTAGGACCAAAATGGGTCTAAACACACCTAAAACCAAGATTGGTCAAGGGTGACATAACAGAGCAAAACCACAGGACCACATTTACGATCCGGAGCAGGTTGAAGCTCAACAATAAAAAAAGGGTTGGGACTGGGACCAACTTGGATTAGTTTAGAGATCAATCATTGCCCACATATATGTAAAAATTCTAATAAAGTAGACACCCTACCAAAGCTCTATCATAACATTTCACATGAAATGGTATCAACACTCACTTGGAAGAACATTGTAAAAATGATAGACTTCTTCATCATCTATGACTCCAACCTCAGTGTCACAAACTGAGCAACCAACCGGAGTATATGACTCACCGTCGGCTGAACCGCCCCTTTTTAAATCTTTTCCTTTTCAAACTTCCCTTGTCTGATACTTCCCCTTTCTTGATCTTGCAGTTCACCACAAACATTGCTCTGTATTGGGTCACGTATTTTTCATGCCTGACAGCAAAACCCACATTCAGTATCAACATAACATATATGAAAATAGAGTAAGAGCCATTGAAACCAACAGGATACTTGAAAATAGCAAAGCACAACACTCTTTGGAGGCAAAATGACAGAGAAGACTTGCATTACTTATCATTATTTTTGCGCATTAGAGTCTTGTTTTAGCAGAATATAACAACTACTGCAGCTTTCTATAAAACTGACTCACGAGTCATGGTAACTTACAAAATGCCACATCCAACACAAACTAAGCCCTGAAGTTCAAATGTTGAGTGAAATTAGTAAAACTTACCACTATGTAATTTACATCTTAAATGCCATCAAGTAAATAATATGGTCTGTCTGATGATGAACGTCTTGTATGACTCTTGCATGAGGACGCGGAATTTAAGATTAGTTCTGAACAGCAATCCTTATTTCAGTAATCTATGAGTAAATCTAGTTAAAGAGTATAACGATGATATCCAAAAAGGACTGCAAGTTGGAAAACCATAAGCTTATCAGTTGCGGATTTCCAGCATGAACAGGTTTCTTATGTGATTGCCATTTACCCCCAGTTAAACGTTAACTAAATTTGTTCTAATTCACCTCACTAGCAGCAAGACTCACCAGCTGCTCTGGTCAACAAAAGTATACACTAGAAAAGGTAGCCATTTCAACACATTTACATCTGAATGGAACAGAATTATCCAAACGGTTGAATGGGTCAAACAGCTTTAAAGATTTCCATAGTGGTCTCTTAGAACTGCAAGCTAGGTGTTTCCTACAAAATCTTGCCCACTGAGCAGGTAAAGGAACAATCACAATAAATTCAGACCCTTAAGATTGTTTTCATGGACGGAAACAGATCATACAGGCCACTAGAAAAGAAATGAGCAGTTTTTCCCTATTGATTATCACCTATTTTCACAATTTGTTCGTAATTTTGTAATGTAAGTGTTACCAAGGTGCAAAACAATCATGAACATGACCAACATACCTTTGACACTCCAGGCATAGGGTTGTAAAACAAGCAGGACAGCTAAGCACAGCATCAGAATATTGACCTTTCCTTTTCTTCTGAATCCACGATTGGTCCTTATCGTCAAGATTTGGGTCATAGAACTCGGGCTTGACAGAATAGTCAATTACGTCGTCATCTGAAACTGATTGTACACATAGTATCAGCAATACAAGTCTACAATACATCACTACTTTACATCTTTTTGCGATAAATTAACTTGAATGAAAAGCATCTCAAGTCAACTATCAAATGCATTTGTGAGTTTCATTCATCAAGCGTATCAGTATATATATTACCTTCACGATTCAAATATGAAAACTATGAAAACGGACAGAGTTCATATTACCATCAACATGACCAAGTAAGCTTTCAGAGGCCAGAATACAAAATTAGAATTGTGGTTAAAATAATGAAAATTGCCCATATTCAAACAGGAATAACTTTAATATGTAATTAGCTTAATACATGGTATTTGAATTAAGCACTCGCTGTGTGGCCCGTGTCACCTAGTCTAATTAACTTGCAAGTTGCAACCAATCCTGTCTACCATGAGCACACAAAACATGATGAATTCACTACTAAGGCGGCATGGCATGTCTGCACCTTAAAAATCTTTGTTCGCAAATTAATTGTTGTAAATGTACCATTGTACCAACAACAATATAAGGGGGTTGTCGAAAAGATATATGTAGTCCAGTAAAAGCGAGCAGATTTCATGCAACAGACCAATTCGGCAAAATATGTCTTTACCACCAATATTTACAATCATTTTGTTTTGCTAAAATAGGGTATATGAGTTGTTCAATAGGTTCATACGAATATTAAGTATATACAGATAACTTACCAACTGCTTCCTCGGCATTTTGATCTTGATTATTGTCTTTTTCTTCACTATCCATGGCTTCATTTGTATGCTCATCCTCCTTCTGTTGCGACATCTGCAATGAAATCGAGTTTTATTAACCACGTCCTAAAGGCTTAACAAAGTTAAACATAACAATCCAATAACTCCTGTCCCAATGGTTGACATGTAGAGTATTACGCAATCCTGCTACATCACAATATGTAGCAGAACGAAGCAATATTATGCCAATTTTGAAAGGCACGTCAAATACGAAAATTGCAATAACGATAGAGCCAAATAAAAGCAACTTCTAATACTAAAAAGTAAAAACAAAAGGCGTCGTTACCAAATCGCCACTACAGTACCACAACGATACTGCATTTTGGCCTGAAAAATGAAATCTTACACTCTATGTATCCAATTTAAGCATCCTGAGTATTCGATTGAACACAGTATAAACAAAAAGTAAAAAACAATCACTTATTCACTTTATCCCACTTTTATCTCCTAATACTATTTTTCGACTCTCCGTAAAAGTATCTCAAAACTTCTAAACAATAAAATAACTTAAATTTAAAGCTATAATTCTGCAAAAAGCAAGAAATAGAAAGCGGTAACGATATATATCAACTAATTGTAATAATTTAAATAGAAACAATAAAATAACTTAAATTTAAAGAGTAAGAGTAGTGGAGAATTACTGCGGTGATGGTGGAGAGTTTCGGACAAAGGCCGGAGCTATGGTTTTGATGATTTAGCAAAGCATGTGATTTGCACGTGATATGCTGCTTCTAAAACCCTCTTAGGCTCAGTTCTCTAGTTGAAAAGGTAGATAAAAGTAAAGGAAATGGAAAGTTTTTTGTGTTCTCGAGTCTTTTTTGAAGGGAAGAAAGATGAAATTTGGTGAATAGAGAAAGATTCGATAAGAATCTTTCTCCCACTTTTTGTGAGGAGCGAAAGTAAACGGAATCATATATTGTGTAAAGACTAATATACCATTTTTAAAACATTTGACATTAATAATTAAAGGGCATATATGTAATTTGACCAACTTATTTTCCTTTTCCTATCACTCAAGAACATGATTATGATTACTTTCTTTTTCCTTTCCTCTATCTCAAGAACATAACAACTAACATTTACTTTTCTTATCCATTTCTTTCCTTTTCCTATTCTTTTCCATTTCCCTTCCCTAAAAACTCGAGAACTGAGCGTTTATGAAAGTGGGAAGATTTCGGGAAGGGAATTAATTTGTACACTATTTTTTAGAGTTAATTACATAAATCGTCTTTATGGTTTGGTAGAAATTACGGATCTTATCCTCGCGGTTTTTTTTTAGCGGGTCTCGTCCCTGTGGTTTACAATTTTTACGGATCTAGTCCCAGTGGTCTGACCCAATCCCAAAAAGTGTTAAAAATGACATCTCTTGCAGTTACTCCCTAACGTGAGGGCTAACATTGTATTTTGATTTTAACGATCGTTATACAAATCACATGGACGATTTATGTAACTTACTCTTTAAAAAAAAAAAAAAAAAAAAAAAAAAAAAAAATCTTTTAATTTTATTATTCAAAATTTTTGTAATTTTATTACGATTAAATTTTTTTAATAATTTTTTTTTTAATTTCATTATAATAAATTAAAAAAAAAAACAAATTTTAATTTTATTATAATAAATTAAAAAAATATTTTTAATTTTTATTAAAATTTAAAAAAAAAACAAATATTTATAATAAAACTAAAAAAATTAATTTTAATTTTATTATAATAATCTTTTTTTTTTAACTGTTTTTTCATTTAAAAAAAATAATTTTATTAAAAAAAATTAAAATTAAAAAAAACTAAAAAAAAAACTTTTTTTTAATTTTATTAAAAAATAGATGAAAGCGTATAAAAAAAAGTTTTTATTTGCTCTGTCGACAATTCGCTTTATGTTCATCGGTTTTATATCACTTTGCTTTTTATATGAAAATGTATGAAAAAAACGTGCATAAAAATGTATGAAAACAACGCATAAAAATGTATTTAAACGGATGAAAAGATATGAAACAGTTGTGCATCCGTTTTATACGTGTTTTCATACATTTTGTACGTTATTTTCATACAAAACGGATTTAAACGTAAAAAGCAACTAAACCGTGATAAAACGGATGAAAACATACAACAACGCCGTTGTTTTTGTAACGTATGAACATTGTTGTACGCTTTTCATACATTTTTGTACGTTGTTTTATACATTTCATACAAAAAGCATGAAAACGCATAAAACGAACTAAACCGTATGTAAAGCGGGAAAACGCAAAAGCGTTATTTTTGTATGCGATGAACGTTGTTGTACATTTTCATACATTTTTACGTTGTTTTCATACGCTTTACGCGAGTTTTCATACATTTTCATACAAAAACGAACAGAAACCGTATAAAAACGAATGAAACGTATAAAACGGACGAACATGCGGTTTGTATAACGATCGTTAAAATCAAAATACAACGTTAGCCCTCACGTTAGGGAGT
The DNA here is from genome assembly GCA_910596185.1 of Chrysanthemum makinoi. NCBI lineage: Eukaryota > Viridiplantae > Streptophyta > Magnoliopsida > Asterales > Asteraceae > Chrysanthemum > Chrysanthemum makinoi. Next base: position 54,447,965 of record OU343219.1, on the reverse strand, counting down.
AACGCAGGAGGTCCTTTTAACACCTTTTGGGATCTGTCGCAGACCACGGGACTAGATCCAAAATTGTAAACCAAATGGACGAGACCGCTAAAAACCACGGGACAAGATCCGTAATTTCTACTAAACCACAAGGACGATTTATGTAATTAACTCTATTTTTTATTTAGACACTCTAGTCTGTGCATTACATAGTTGTAAATGTTTACAGTGTGTTTTGACTGCATGCATAGTTAAGTATTCCAATCAAAATAAAAAGTGTGCAAATCACCTCCCATTTCAAAAGTGTTGTAACTCTTAACGTTAAAGAAATGACAGCTTAAATTTATGATCAACTTGTTGCCCCAATAAGTAAGACTTGTTTAACAACGAACGAGTAGCTAAAACATTTATAATTGAAAACTTTTAACAAACAATAACTCAACTGAAAATTAAACATGACAAAAATTAGCTAAAACATTTATTGGTTTTTACAGAAAAAGATTTTTAACTTTTTCTCCTAAGATGTTTGATATATACTATGGAAAATGATTTGGAGGCCTAAAGATGGGACTAATTATATACCTAAAGAGATGTGCCAATAAGTTATTGGTTTGTGAATAAACGGGTCTCTCTCATGTCATCAATAGGATACTAACACATAGGTTTAGTCATGTAATTAGGCTAGCCCCAATAGATGAATCTCCAATCGATCGAGATGAGGTGGCGACGATTTGAGTCATCATTCGTGGGAGAATCGATCGCAAGCATTTTGAAAGGTTTGAATCGGCAACCGATCGAGACAAATGTTTCCTACCGTTGCTGTATATAAAACCAAAAACATGTAAAACCAAAAACAAAACCTATCCTACCGGCTATTAAAAAAAATAAATAAATAAATAAATAAATACAACTAAAACTACCCTATAAATACACAACATATTTACACACTAAACTCACAAATCTCACAATCATCTCTATAAAAAATGTCTAAGAAAACACCGCCAACCAAAGCCGAAAATCCCGTTTCAAAACGTCATATTTTAACACGGATCCAATTTCCTGTTAACTCCAATCTCACCAATCAATTTCCAACCCCCCTGCCAATATCACCCAACAAGCTCCAACAACAACAAGCTAACAATCCATTTTGTATGAATCGTCCATTTGTTCCCACCGTACAAAACATCCAACAACAACAACAAAGCTACTCCCGGAAAGCAACCAATCTATGTATGGGTCACCAATTGTACCGTCCAACAATGGATTCATCAACGCCTTCATTATTCAAATTATCAAGAATATTCTCCTGCTAACCGATCAATTGAGGGTTTTGATTTCAAGACCAATTATACAACAATCCTAATTTTATGTTGGAACCGATCGTTATCCGGCCAAGAGTATCACTGCGGTAAGTACCGCTCGCTCATGGATCATATCGTGGATTAGGTTAACCTTGATGACGTAGAAGAAGAAGAATGTCAGAAGAGACGCACCGTCAAAACCAAGAAACGAGCTATTAAGAAGAAGGTTGTCGAGAAAGAAGGCAAGAATGATTCGTCGCTTTTGGTCAAAAGAAGAAGAGATCGCCTTTGCGGCAACGCTACGTGATATATCCGAATAACGAAACAACCAAAATGCTATAGGATTTTGCGTAAAGTCATTGCATACTTTGGAAGGAGGTTGCAGTAGTAAACGCAAAAAAAATAGGATTCGTCCTAAAGTTGGTCAATTTTGTGCCATTTACAACAATGCTCAAGAATTACTGGAAGTGGTGGTGAATGACTCACCGCTTATACACGGATGAATACCAACTAGTGTGGTCATCCGTTTGTTTTGGAGCATTGTTAAGATTTTAGGACCGCCCGCTGGAAGGATATGAGATGACGCTTTTTAAGCCAAGATGAGGGTCGCAAAAGCAAGCGACTTCAACCGACTCTGATGCGACTGGATGTGCCTCGCTAAACCAATTGGTCGTGATGCTTAAAGAAGAATAAAAGAAATCTTCTGAGTTTTCGGAAAGCTATGATTATGGAAGGTGTTGCCGAGAAATGGGGCAAGATCAAGTCCAAGGCATTCTGGCAAGAAGGAGTCAGACGAATACTATGATTTGAAGAAGAAAGAGATGGAAAACGGCAAATCGTTGGAGATGGAGCAAAAAGAGAAAAAAGGAAGACAAAAAATTGGCACTAGAAGAACGAAAACTTGAATTAGAGCAAAAGAAATACGATGCAGATCTCATGTTCTATCAGCCAATCGATCAATTTTGCCCGCAAGACAAACAACAAACAATGCAGAAACTCAAAGAGGCGATCAAGGCGCGCCACAACCTAGATTTTTAATAAGTGTTGTAATGTTTTAATAAGTTTCGTAATATTTTAATTTTATTTGAATTATTATGTAACGTTTTAATTATTAATGAAATTTTATTTTGTGTAAAATGTTTAAAAAAAAGAACTTGGTCGCCTTTATCGCAAGACCTAATCACCAAGCCGCCGTATAGGAAAACGACGCTAGGTTAAAATGAGGATTGAATCCTCTACCTGGGCAAACTTTGAGACACACCATTTAGGCATGCCAATCAATGCTCATATAATATATAGTATGTATTAAATGTGATTAATAAACTTTTTAATGATAGTTTTAAAGAAACATATTTTAAATAAGTCAAATTGTTTCTCGTGAAAAAGTAATAATAAAAGAGTATGTTAAGTATAATACATTGTTCATTTTTATGTTTTTTTAAGTCTTAAGAAAAAAATTATTCATATTTTATATGTAGTACAAATAGAGCAATAGTGTGTTTTTTTCTTTTGAATTGATATACACATAGACATTGACCAATATTAAAATTTTGTCATTTAACAAGCTGACATTTTAAAAGTAGTATAGATTGATATTGATCTTGTGTGGCTTAAACTTCTTTTGATATAGAAAGTAAAATAGTAAAATTTGTTATTTAAGCATATTAGTTTTTTTTCGAGGTATTATAGTTTAATCAACGTTATTTAAATTTTAAACATATTTAAATTTAAAAATACACACATATATATATATATATATATATATATATATATATATATATATATATATATATTATAAGTAGTAAAGATATCAAGCTAGTAAAGTTATCGCCATCAATCATCATTGAAAAAAGTATAAGAAAGGATCACTAACACTTGATGATGAAACTCGCTACATAGTTACCTATACAATTTAGTTTAGACCCAATATAAACATGATTCTTGTCTTAATATAATATTTGATATCAAGGCTTGAAGTTTTAGATCGAAAAGAAGGTAATAAAGAAAGGAAAAATGTAAAGAAAGAAAAATATTAAAAATAGAAAAGACTTGTGTGTTTTAGTTGAAAGAAAAGTAATAAGCTTTTGTGTTTTTTAGCTGTGAAAAAAAGAAAAAAAAGTTAATTCATTTACAATTTTATCAAAATTTACTTTTCTTTTATTTACTTTTATTTATTGAAGGAAAGTTTTAGCCAAAATTTCTCTTTCATTTCTCTCCTGATTCTTTCTTTAGAAAAAGCTCAAAAACATAAATTTATTTAAGTTCATTTATTTTTTATTCAAAACTGAACTCGATACGTAACAAGGACCTCTAGAAACTTTTTATTCCTAGACCAGTTCCATGGGAATGCACCCCTAAACTAAATTTTAGAGGTGACTATGTAACGAGTTTCATCTTCAAGTGTTAGTGATTGTTTCTTGTACCTTTTTTCAAATGGGCGATTGATGAGTGATAACTTTCACTAGCTTGATTTAACTTTGCGTAGAAAGTATCATCACACGTTATCGGTGTTTCACACGCCACAACATCCCTTCCAGTAACACACCAATAACTAAAACACTCCTATTTCATAACACACAAATAACATGTTATTCGGTTCCACAAAATAACCCACTTAAAATATCCACTAACTCACAAAAAAATAAAAAAAAATAAATAAATAAAAATTGGGTAACTTTTTCATTTGGTGTGAGCCAATAAATTGGCTGAGGTGCGTTTGGCATGAATTTGGTGTGTTTGGTGGTACCACTGATGGCAGCGCCATCAGTTCTTTTAGGAGCATTTGACGAGCCAAACCTTACCATACCGTGCCTTCTTATAATCAACTTGTTGCGACAAAAAGTAAGACATGTTTAACAACGAACGAGTAGTTAGGATAGATTTAGGTTTATGAATAGTGATTTATTTGAGATTTTTGGATCGATTGTGCTTCATCTTTTTAAATCTCTCTTTTCGTAAGCTTTTGACAACGAAGATTATACCTACGTTTTGATTAACTGAAACGAATTAGTGTATCATGTTTAACTCAGTATCATACGTACAATCGAAGTTTGCTTAAAAAAATGAAATTTTTTAATTTTTAGAGTGGTGAACTTTTCAAATTCTAAATTTTATTGTTTTTAATGTTTTTCAGATGACAGGTTCTCCTTTCTCTATTCTAATAAGTAATAACTTATTCGTGCTCTCGTGATAAGTATGATTCATTGTTTAACTCACTTAAATATTTAATATAGTTCTTTTGTACTTATAATATCTTAGTCAATGTTTCATTTTATATAGATTATATGATAGTGGTGATTACATCTTCTCAAATTGACAGGATATTCTTAAAAGTGTCTTAACATCTATACCTTACAGGGTAAAAATGAGTTTAAATCATGTGAGAATATATGTTTCAATACACTCTAAATTAAAATATCTCAATCAATTAAGAGAGTGTGCAAATCACCGTGTTATAAACCTAACACATTGCTTCAAATGTAACAAACTAGAGTAAATTGCAAAAATTGTTTCGTTTGACGTTCCAAATTGCAGACTTTTTCGCCTTTCGCGCCTATTGCTCTAAAGATGATACGTTGATCGTAAGATTGTTACGCAGATTTTGTTTCCTTGACTTAACCGCCAGAAAAACTATGCCGTAAGTAAGCTTTTAAACTTTTAATCTTTTGACTAAATAAACCGCTGTAAAAACCTTATCCTAAACCATATGATAATTTTGCAATTTTTTTCAATTTCAAAAAATCCTTTTTTTTAAACCAAAATTCTTTAAATATTTTTTTTAAAACGTTTTTTATATAAAAAACGCTTATACGTTTAAAATTTAATGAAATGGAGAAAAAAAAATAAAAAAAGGAAAAAACAAATTAAATGGAAGAAACAAATTTAATGAAATGGAATAAAATGGAACAAAAGAAAAACGGACAAAACGTAATTTATTTTCCCGTTTATAAAATGAAATTTTATATAAACGTTTATAAAAAATATTATTTTATACAAAATGTTTTATATAAAAAGTTATATATAAAAGCGTTATATAAAACTTCTTTTATTATAATAAAAAAGCTAATTTTTTATATAAAAACATTTTTATATAAAAACACTATATAAAACTTTTATATAAACGTTTTGTATAAAAATATTTTTATTTAAAAAACATTTTTATATAAAAAAAGTTTTATACAAAACATTTTTATATAAAAAACATTTTTATATAAAAAACATTTTTATATAAAAAACATTTTCGAAAAAAAGATATTCAAAAAAACTTCGAAAAAAATAGAGATTTTTTTTTTTTTTTTTAATTTGAAAAAAATTCAAAACCGTTCTTCATGGTTTAAGGATAAAGTTTTGCTGCAATCGCTGGTTAGCTAAAAGCTAAAGTGTAACTACTAATCCGAGTCCATTTAATCCAGCGGTTTCAAAGGACAAAAATGACGTAACAACGATTAAAGAACTTACCATCTTTGCACTTAATAAACCACAAGGACGAAACGTACAATTTTACCATACGAAAAGAAAGTCATTACCATTGGTTTTGTTATTTAATGATACGCTAGTTTCAAAATCTATAATTTTCCCCTTCTAATAAGAGCATGTACAATAATAACGCGAGTTATTCTTTAACACCGGTCACGTCAGCGCCACATCAGCTTTAACATTTCACATTAACATCCCAAAAAAAACACCCACATCAATAGCATTCTCAAGTTAAACTTTAACACTCCAATAATTTACAAATACAACCCCTCATTTAAGGACACAAATGAAAAAAAAAAAAAAAAAAAAAAAAAAAAAAAAAAAAGGCAAATAACCCCTGTAATGGGCATAACTTGGGCCAAATAACGCCGTTATACTCCCTCCCTCCCATCGGTTAACGCCTACTAACTCCCCACATTTTGCACCTTAACGCCGTTGCAACGTTACCATTGGCTTTGCTCTAAGTACTATTGTATTTCTTCTACATAGGATACCTAATTATTTAGGAAAAATTGAATTACAAAGGTCGATATCTATCAGTCTCAATAATTCTGGACGTATGTTTTTTATGCGAATTATATAAGCTCAAAAACAATTTAAGTTGTCCCCGATTGTCGCACGGTATGTCATTTAGTTATTTATTTATTATATATTCATGGTAACCACCAAATGCATTTTAAAAGATGTATAATGCGTATCACGAGGTTTATCTATACTAATATATAATGCATTTAGGCTATTCTCTAAATACACAGCTTAAAATTCATTTCTACTTGACTTGCCATATAATCGGAAATTAAATAGCTTGTTTCTTACTCATAAATAAATGTTACATCTAGAAAATTAAGTGTATTAAATTCGTAAATTTGCTACAGCTCTTTAAATTAATACATCCCATAAAGTTGTACAACCCATTTGAAGAATTATCTATACACCACACAAATATCAAATGAAAAAGTTAAACACCAATATTTTCATTCCATCACATCTCACATAACCTTCACAACACACCATCAAACCACCATCTAGCCACCATCCGATTGCCACCATGAGCCGAGCACCACCAAAAGCCAACCACTGCCACCACGAGTAGACCACCATGCACACCATACGACCACCACCACCACGGAAATACCACCATCGTTTTGGAGTTTTGTAAAGTTATTGTAAAAAACATATAAATGAAACATATACTGCTACAAAATTTATCACAGGTACTCCACAGTCGAGATCATGTATACTCTCGCTAATATATATATATATAAATATATATATATATATATATATATATATATATATATATATATATATTGATGTATATCGTTGCATCTTTTAACCAATAAATATAAAGAAAAAAATGTCAAGCTAATGGGGCTCATAGGAATCTTATTATTTGCCAAGGCACTTAAATGTGAATAACGTGTTTCTAAAGATCCATGTATTTCTTTGATATGTAAATCAACATTATGTATGTTTATAGTAGAAAATCTCAGAAATGACGTTTTATCTTTACTACATAAAATAGAAAAATGGTCAAAGGTGAAAGTGAAAATTGAAAGTTGAAAGTTGAAACAAAGCTCAGGTGAGGTTGCGATAATGTAATTAATACTCTTATTAAAACACCCCATTACTTAAAAGTACATCGATTTATTCATATAGACAACCAACTAAAAGCATATTCACCAAATTAAATACAAACAATTAAAACACCTCATACTAAAAAGTACAATACAATTTTCACAATATACAATTTAAACAAGTTTCAACAAAATCCAGAATATAAAATAATTACACACACTAATTTGTTATTTTTAAAACACCCTAAAATGAAAAGTACATGCTATTATACACATTATACAAATTAATAAAACACACAAAGTTTCATACAAGCTTTAACAAGTTGATTACATATAATTTTAAAACTGGACCAGATCGGACCAACGGGTTCAATCGGAACCGGTTTCGCCACGCTTGTTCGACTAACCGATAAAGTCATCCGAAAATGAACTAGAGAGCCCGTTGAAACCGATACAACGGGTAAATCGCATCATCGAAATCTGCTTTCTCCAGTTAATCGTCACAGGGTACTGCAGATACTATATATAAAGGAAAACACAAAAAGTGAAATGTTGAAACTATAAATAGAAACTTTGAAAACATATATTTCAAAAGTAAACTATTAATACATATCGAAAACCGGTTAACGGACGCTTCAAACCCCGACGGTTGACCGGTTTAATTTCACCCGTGTTCAACCAAACCCGTCGGGTTGACCCAGCTTTAAATCGACTGTTTGACCAAAGCGGTTCAACCAGTTTGAACCACCGGTCGACCCGGCCGTTTGAACATTATGTTTAATACACAAATCTTCAAACTTTTATTATTTTTCGTTTATAACCATAAACATTTTTTATCACTAAACGATATGTCGCTATAAAATCTCGTTATATATACACGGGTACTTTCGTCTTTAACTATATGTATATATAATTACCATTAAAAATTCAAACTAATATTAAAGGAAACTGATTGGCATATTCAATGTTGGAAAGTCAATACAAGTTTTTTTTTTTAGATACAAAGCATGTATCCATGTTTTTATAGTACAGTGTGTATTATATGCGATCGGTTATTAAATATCAATGTGCAAATGTATTACCATATGATTTTTAAAAATATTGTTTTGAAATTTATATATAGTTGAAATTGCAGAGATATTGTTTAATAACTTGAATGCTTTACAATCACAAAATATTGTATCGATTTATTATATAGTCACGGGGTTCATTTTTTTTGTTCTCGTTCTTGCGCATTAAATACGTTGAATAACTGAAACTTAAAAGTGAGTAATGTTAAATTTCTAAAATTCCTTTAAAACTAAAATTTCTACATAAAAATTCAAAGAATTTGCCCTTAATGAAATAACTACCATAACAATTCACACCTAAAATTTGAAAGAAATGTATGACAAATTTTGACAACTTTTACTATTGTAATTTTCCCAAAAAAGTATATATTTTTTAATTTATTTAATCTTAACACTAATAATTTCTAAAAGTTTATCAATATCTTTTATTTTATAAGGCACCATATTAATACTTATTATTTATTGTTATGTTACTTTATAGTACAGTATCATATGCGATCTCGTTATTAAATATTGAAATGCTGCAATGACCATATGATTTTTAAAATATTGTTTTCACATTTATATATATTGAAATGCAGAGATATATTGTGTGAATAACTTGAATGTTTACAATCACAAAACATTGTATCGATTTATTATATAGTCACGGGGTTCATTTTTTTGTTCTCGTTCTTGCGCATTAAATACGTTAAATACAAATTTGTGTTCCAAATATTGCTATAATGACGGTGATTGATTGGTGCTTTAATCGTTGATTGTTCCCAGCATTAATTTCAAAGGTATACAAAGTTTTCGAAATAATTTGGTCAAAATACATTATACAACCGGTGTATATATTTTTGTTAAGTTTATTAGGTTTGATTGGGTCAAATACCATGTCTTGATGGATGATAACTACAAAGTGAAGCCAATCAAAGAGTTCGGTCAAAGAGGATTCAACACCTCATATGCTGTGTAATAAGAAATTTTACATGACGAGTAACGTGCATTGTTAGTTATCTCATAATTGATGTAATGTTTCATTTTCTGTTTCAATAAATACTTTTATTTGTTCTTTGATACATGTTAAGAATTTTTTCTTCAGTTGAATTATCGCATGTTACGAAACACTTACCACAATATCGCAATTGTTAATTATCCGCTAGAACAAATTACCGCTAAAAGGTAGACTTTCGTCTAGTATAGGATAGTAAGTAAATATTCGATGGGAAAAAAAATATTAAAATGAAAGATATAACAAATAACTATAATCACATAGAGGTGAGATTTATGCAAAACACCTACTATCTAAAGAACAAACCACATCATCTCAACCATCCAAACTCCTTTCAGCCAACGGCTTATATGAAATCTGAAAATAACAAATAAGGGCAAATAAGTAATTTCCCATCTCTACATAAAAAGAAAAAATATTTTAATTCATCTCATTTTATCAAACCACTTTCTCTTTCATAAAAACACATAGATCTACTTTCTCTCTCATCTCTCACCGGAATCACCATAACACCACCGGAAAAAATCATCGGAATCACAATCAACCGCCGTCTTCATCGATCACGTTTCTGTCGACGATCCGATCAGTCGTCCTGTCGTCGATCCGTCGTCCTCCGTCGATCCGCCTCCGTCATTGATTTATTGAATTAGATCTGTTGTAAGCAATTCACACTATCCATTTTTAATATGTACTTACTGAATTAGAGTATGTGTTGTGAGATTTGAATTCAGATTGGTTATACTAGTTAGTCGCCCTCCAACTGTTTGATAAAATGCTTGTTTAGTTGTATTTTATTTCATTATTTTGTTTTTTATTAAAGGTAGTTTGAATTAGGTTTTTAATGGATGTCCAAACTATTAAAACTCATAACATATACATGAGTTGTGAGCCTGGTAGATTTAGGAATGTAAACATGTTGGTTCTTTGTAAGTAAATGGGATTTGTTATTAGAAAAGTGTAAATCTTTTGAGATTCTGTTTTAGTTGTGTAATGTTATGAGAAAAGTGAAAATCCCGTGGGATTCATCAAATAGTCACATGTTATTCAGCAAGAATCCCATGGGATTGAGCATGAATCCCATGTAATTCATTATGAATCCCATGGGATTTACTAATGAATCACTTGGGATTCATGTTGAATCACATGTGATTCATTATGAATCCCATGTGATTCATTATAAATCCCAGGATAAATTTTAATTCTTTAATTCTAGTGTTTTACATGTTATTCAACATGAATCCCATTTGATTCATATTCATTATGAATCGTATGGGATTGACTAATGAATCACTTGGGATTCACGATGAAATTTAGTTATTTAATTCTTGTGTTTTACATGTTATTCAACATGAATCCCATGGGATTCATTATGAATCCCATGTGATTGACTAATGAATCACTTTAGATTCATGTTGAATCACATGTGATTCATTATGAATTTTAATTCTTTAATTCTTGTGTTTTAAAAAGGTACTGCATACTATAGAAGATGGGTCGGTGATATGTACTTGTAGACATTTTGTCCGATACAGAAGGAGAATGCGATGAAAGGCGATAAGAGTGAAAGAGAAAAAACACTTCAAGTTAAAAAGAAACAAATGAAGCCTTGTGGCCATTATGGAGAGAAAACCAACTTGCATACAAAACCAACTTGTCCGATGAACCCAAAGGCAAAGCGAAAGGCGAAACCAATTGATGTTTGAACAAATTTAAGTTACTTATATTCTTGTTTTTTGTTAATTCTTTTCTTCTTTACTTGAATATTTAAATGATTTGAAGTTTGAACAAATTTAAGTTATTTACATATTTGAATTTTTTTTGTTTAATTAGAATATTCAGATGGTAGACAAAGAAAATTCTTGTATGGATCATGTTTGTTACTTATATTCAGCCAATAATTGATCACATGGGTAATTTGTATGGATCGCATGAGATTCTATATGAATCACATGGGATTTATACAGAATCACATGGGATTCATCAAAGAATCCCATGGGATTTCGTATAAATCTCCTGTGATTCTTTGACGAATCCCTTGTGATTCATACAGAATCCCATGTGATTGTTGTATGCTTTACACAACTAAAACTGAACCCAAATAGAGTATCTTATAACATTACACAACTAAAACTGAATCTCAAGTGATTAATCCTTAATCCCATGTAATTCATGGAATCTCTTTATTAAAAAATTGAATGTTGTTATACAGAATCTAATGTGATTCTCTCTGATCCCTTGGGATTCATATAGAATCCTATATGATCCATACAGATACTTGACGAGTATCTTTTATGTGATTCATACAGAATCCCATGGGATTCTTTGATGAATCCCATGGGATTCTTTGATGAATCCCATGGGATTCATTATGTGATTCATACAGAATCCCATGAGATTCTTTGATGAATCACTTGTGATTCATCCTTTATCTCATGTGATTCATATAGAATCCCATATGATTCATAGAGAATCCCATGTGATTCATACAGATTACCCATGTGATCAAGTTATTGAAAGAGAATATAAGTAACAAACATGATATATTCATAAAGTAAACAAGATATATTCAAAGTAAACAAGAATTTCCTTTGAAAATCATCTATATATTCAAGTAAAGAAGAAAAAAAACTAACAAAAACAATAATATAAATAACAACATTAGGTTCCTTCTCATTTTCCGTATCAGTAACAACATCCGGCGCTTTCACCTGAACAAACACCCGGTGCCTTCTCCTGAACAACAACCGACACCTTCTCCTTCTCCTCAACAACAACCGGCGCCTTCACTGTAACAACAGTCGAAGACTTATGTAACACCCCCAAAATGGCTCAGCGGAAGCATACAAGTATTGGGGTGCTACTAAATTGATATCACAACATAAGCATAGAACAACTGATTTTTATAAATAAACTTTTATTCATTTCTTAAAAACAATGTTTACATTATTGATTTGGTGCGGAAAATGGCCCATTATCAAAATGTATCCCCATTACATAAATCGAGTCATCTACACTATGCCATACTTTGCCTCAGGCTTCGCCTCAAAGATAAGCTATCACCTCAAACCCTGAAGATACATGCTAAAAAGTGTCAACACGAGGTTGGTGAGTTCATAGGTTTATTTAAAAGGCACTTCAGTATACCATCTATCATTCGGTTTTTGATGATCATTACGTCTTGCATAATGTCATAAATATTTATGATTACTTTTCATAAAAGAATTTCATTAGTGGAATAAGTGGTATATGCACATTACAACTAATATAATGCCATATATTATAAATCTATTACGCCAACACTAAGTTCATGCAACCGGCTACGACGGTTTCCGTATGCAAAAGAAGTCATACAAATAAGGAGCCCATGGCGAGTGTTTATCCCAATACACTCGGTTCCGACATGCTATACGCTTTGACCCATGCGGGCCAACCAACAACGAGTCACCCCCAATAGATCTATTGATAACATTCGCCAGGAATTGACGGTTCATGAAAAAGGCAATTTGGGATCTAAGGACTTAGGCTAAGCTGCGTAATATTCTAAGTCAAGCACTATGGTATGGTCCATAAAACATCTATGTATGATGTATCTTAAAACATATCAATCAAAAGGCATAGTATGCATGGAAATGCACCATTAAAATCATTTAAGTAAAATGAGCATGTATCTTCCCCCAAAACAATTACTACCTCCGTCCTAAAATTATTGTCTCCTTTTGACTTTTTCGGTCTTTACTCTTCAACTTTGACCTTAAATACTTTTGTTTATATTACATAATACTTGATACAAAATATATGAATGGATTGAGTTTTAAATGTATTTTCATTTGATATAATTTTTATCAAAAAATGTATAGCACAAATAAAAATATTTATAGTCAAAGTTGAGAAAGAAAGACCGAAAAAGTCAATAGCGGACAATAAATTTGAGACGGAGGGAGTATAAAACAAGTAAAAGTAGGGGCTATGAAACTCACCTTGCCAATTAGTAATCCAAAGGGAATTAAATCAAGGGATAATAGTGCACGGCTCCGACACGCAACCTAATTAATACGGCAATTTAGTCTTCATGTTTAAGACTCGATAAAGTTTAACTAACTTTATAAATTTTTAAATGTTTTTGTTGTTGTTGTTGTTGCTTATGTGACATCATTTATCTTAAAATGATTTACAAATATTTTGATGGATTTCAGCTTAGGAGGGTATGACATGGAAAGGACCTTGAAGAAGGAATTACGACCTTGATTTAATAATGACTAAATGATAATGCACGGAAGAATATTAAGAGTGGACGAGACCTTGGCTTGATGATAACCAAATGGCGATGTACAGAAATAATTACATATGATTTTAGACGTTAATGGATTATGTAATCATTCTTTCAAAGGTATATACCTTACTAAGTGTACATATATGCACAAATATCTCTATGTATCACATTTAGGGGTTTTCATAGGAGTATTCAAATATTTAAGTAATAGCCTTACTTAATACCTTTGTATTTAAATAATTTGATGGTGCAAATTATGAATAAATGTCCTCATTGATGGTTATTATATAAAAATATAATAAGTTATATTGGTTATTATAAAATATAACAAGTTAATTATATTTTAACGAAAGTTGGGCATAACCCATGTATACAAATAAACTGATAAGTTTATATATATATATATATATATATATATATATATATATATATATATATATATATATATATATATATATATATATATATATATATATATATATATATATATATATACTAGTAGTAAAACTCGTCCGATGGACGGGTATGACTTGTGATTTTTATTTTTAGGATTTAGTAGAATAAATATATACTAAAAAGTAATTAAAAGTTAAATGAAACGGTTAAGATCTATAATTGATGTTACCATAATCCATAAAAATGGCTAAAAGCAGGTAAGTATTTTGATTTTTAGTTTTTCTTTTTAGGATTTAGTAGAACAACTATATACTAAAAAGTAATTAAAAGTTAAATGAAATGGTTAAGATGTATAATTGATGTTACCATAATCTATAAAATGGCTAAAAGCATGTAAGTATTTTGATTTGTGGTTTTTATTTTTAGGATTTAGTAGAACAAATATATACTAAAAAGTTATTGAAAGTTAAGTTAAACGGTTAAGAACTATAATTGATGTTACCATAATCTATAAAACGGTTTAAAGCAGGTAAGTACTTTGATTTGTGGTTTTTATTTTTAGGATTTAGTAGAACAAATATATACTAAAAAGTTATTAAAAGTTAAATTAAACGGTTAATAACTATAATTGATGTTACCATAATCTATAAAACGGCTAAAAGGAGGTAACTACTTTCTAACATTTTGTTCTAAACAATATTAATCATGAACATTTTTTACATTTGTAATATTATTAACATTTATTATGAATATTTCTATAGCGAAAGAAGGGTATTCGAATAGAGGCGAGGTTTCATGAGATATTCTTTCCCTGGTTGTGACTCTTGGTTCTGTGGTGGAAATCGCCGTTCACCCTCTTCCATCCGCATTTCCTTCAACTAAAATAGATTCACCAAAGTCCAATAGTTAGGATAACATAATTGCATGAATGCCTATAATCAACTCCTACTAACATATTAAAAAAAATGGATATTGTCTATAACTGAATTAAAATAATTAACTATAACTGAAAGATAAAGAAGCTGGTATAAAAGACCACAAAGGTGCGAATAGCTGAGGATCCCCGCCTTAGAAGACTTTCTATCACCAGTGTAACCTTATTAAGGTTGATTCATGTTATAACACGAGAACTAAATAAGCTACATGATAATAAATATGACTTGTTTGCGATACATGAATTGTACCTTGAGTTTATTAGAGGGCTTGTAATGAGGGTTAGATATATAGATGAATTGAATGGAGGAAACTCATTTAGTGACAAGTTTATATATAGAGAGAGCTGAATGCAGGAAAACTGGTAATCAATCATCTTTAGAGTAAATCAAAAGTTACTTACGTCTTTCAACCTTATTATAGTTTAATCGCTGTCGTTAACGAAATTTTACTCCAACTTTGTGATCAAACTGTTAATAACATTACTAAAGGATGACGATATCTTTCTATAAGCTTCAACTGTTCCTAAGCCTCTATTTCATGAATGCTATTAGATCTACGGGTTTTCATTGGTTGTTATACTTGTTGTAGCTTTTGTTGTTTTTGTTGTTAAGCTAGAAGTTGTTCTTGATGTTCTACACTTGTGTTATGCTCTTGTACCAATTGATATTCCGGATAGTTCTCAATGACCCTGCCGGTCCAATAAGAATCAAGCATTAGTAGTTTATAGTTACATGTGTTCAAAAAGACATAATGAAACAAAGAAATATTGAAAAAGTTAGTTGACCAGTAAGATGATCTACTGCCTTAGTTTTTTGTTTCAACTTCAGCCATTGTTTTGTAAGGCAAACCATTTTCGCCATGCCATTCGGGTGCTTTGGTATAATCTTCCCTTTCTGTTTTATTTTCAGCCCTTAGTTTGTATAACAATATTTCCATATTGAGACCAATCCTACAAAATTGTAAAAGGGTTAAAAAGGTTCAGGGCTAAAACACATTATTTCAAAACAGGTTGAAAAATGTTATGGTCGGGTTAGGAGGTTGTAGAAATTAAAAGTTGATCTAGGCAACCCATTTTCTATTTGACATTGTATTATTTGACCCATTTTAGATAAAAAAAAGTCATCCCAAATCAACCCATTCATAAAAAAAAATTAAAAAAAAATAAAAATAAACCTGGTCGAAATTGACTTTTCTAATTCTTATAATGATAATGCTAACAAGTTATGAGAATGAAAAACATAACTTACCTACACAACCGGCGGTACGTATTAAGAAATGACAGTGCACATAGATCATGGTAAACAACATCAAAGAATCAACCACGTAGACGATGTTTTATATCAAACTTTAATGCATAGTATTTGTTTTATGCTACCTGCCTGACCCTTATACGCAAAGTGACAAAACCAATCACCTGTTTCATACGAAACAAAGATATAAGCCATCTTTTCTAATGATAAAAAACTTAATATATACGCAACTCCATAACATATTAAAACTTAAAAGGTTGCTTACAAAATGGTAGGATTTCATGCCAAACCCCAAATAATTAAACTATTGTCTCTTTCATTGAATGATATATATGAAGAAAAGTTAAAAAGATTTTTAAGTGTAGTAAAAAAAATGTGCTTTTACTTTTATCTAAGCATTAGTTGAGTAAAATTGTCGGCAAAAAGGCGTGTGATCCAAATGTGTCAATACATAACTAATCATACTATATATCTTCAGGAAATGACAGACATTCGCATTATATACCAAATATTGATAATCAAGATTAAATCACACCATGTCAGTATTTTTTACATTATCACGGTCATACTAAATCATGCCATATTCTAAAGCTACTTGGTTTCATATAGATCTTCTTCTTTCCGACCCTTTTCTTACCCGTTACTTTATTTCCAAGAAACGCTTCAAGTTGACTCCTTAATTTGTCCACAAGAGCATTTCGTCTCTTAGTTTATCAGCAAGTTGCAACATTTCTCGTTCTTTTTCAACTTTTTCATGAGCTTTAAGAGACTCCTGTTTAAGTTCTTCAGCTTGAGCTTGATCTTCACCAATATCACCCGCTAACATCACAAACTTGTTCCATAATCTCCCGTGCCCTTTTCTCAATATTGAGTTCTTTCAACACTTTGGAGAAAGAATTAAAAAAAAACGAATGAAGCAAATAGAAATCAAAAATTATGAGCGCAATACACAGTGATGAAAATGAAAGGCAAAGATACATAAGGATGACTCAATATGACAACATGGAATTAAGTTTTCTTAAATAATTGCCACTTAGAATGTGGATGTAGGATGCAAAGTAGGTTTCAGTTATATCTTAAATTTCATGTAAAAAAACAAAACAATAATAATAATATGTATTAAAAAAAGATGATTAATAGTGTGTTGAAAATAGATGAACAAATCATTTGTAATATCCTTTTCCTTTATGTGTGTCACTTCTTTCTTTTCTATCTCTTTCACTAATTCCTGCAGAAACCGATTTAAAAAATATTTCTTATTACGTACCGTTAATTAATATAACAAAATTAAGAACAAATTCCATAAAGGGTTGGTGTAGTTTGGCAAAGATTACGGACTTGGTCTTTGATACTAAATTGCATCAGAATTTAACGGTACGTAATGTTTGCCGAAAATTGCATGTATATTTTACCGCCTCAGAATTACGTATCTTCCCAATATGTTTATATTCATGTTGATCATGATGAACCTGTCAGAACCTGTTTCGCCCAAGCTAACCCAATATCTCTACAATCATCATTTCCTCCATATAAATCAATTCAGAAGTAATTAACTAAAATTATTATTAAAAAAAAGAAAAAAGAAAATGTAGTTACTTTTGAAATGCTATTCTTTACAACCTTCACCCCCTTGGCATCCACTGTCCATAGATTCATTTGCCATGTTTCTAAGTGAGCCTGTGTTACTCTGTCTATGAAAGGCCCTGCATCACATGGGTAAACAATATAGGTAGTAACTTCTATAAAGATATGGGCCTGGGTAAACTACGTACGTACGGTAAACGTTAAATTATCATCGTGACAAGCATTACATTCCATGCAACACATAACCAAACAATAACAACAGTTGTCATTTCAAACAACTTTATAATTGATATATACCAAAAGCGAATAAGGAATACCCTTTCCGATAACTCTTGCATTTTTTTAACTAATACATAGGAAGCTAAACCCATTTGCATTTAGCAATGTAACCTTCAAATGTTGGATTTAAAAAGTTTTGGTTCAACCCACCTGTTTTGACCCATTAGGCCTTTTTCCCGCTAGATACCACTAACTGGTTGCCGTGACCGAGACACAACATTAGTAGCAGCCTAAAAGAGCTCTTAAATTATGATTAACTAAACTTTACAATGTTATTACTTTTATCTTAAGATGGTTAAACGGGTAAAATGAAAAAATGCCAATTGAACGGTAAGAGGCTCTTACAATTGATATGACCATCATTCTCATACCATAAAAACTGATTGAAATTGTAATAACCACATACCAAGTAGCTTAAACAAAGTAATGTTCTCAGAAGAGAGAACGATCACTCAGATCTCTTTTATGCTAAATGATTCATGTTACAAAAAATTTGTAGCCAAAAAATAAGAGAACTACCTAATGTTGGTGTTCTAAAATGTGACTCTTTATATGGAAGAAGATACACTACATTACTATAACATTTTTCAGGAGATCATATCCTTTCATTCTCGGGATACAGATTTTTGTAAAAACTAAATTTATTTGTGGGCCGTGCTTAATTTCCATTCATTAAAAAATAGATTTTCTTTAAAGAAGATGTCATTTTGAACTGTTGATTCTGTTAGCACGTTACTATAACGCAAGTTGTAAGAAGTGTGATTTGGATTTGTAAAATTTTGTCCATTTTTAGGATTTGTGTGTGGAAACTTACTTGCTACTTGATTGTGTGTTTGTCTTCTCCGTGGCTTAAAAGCTCCAGGGCCTTCCGCCTGCTTTCAGCCGTGGTCACTGCCACAAACACCAAATGAATATTTAAACAGTGTCAAGCTATTACCTAGCAGACCTTGTTAGTGATGGAGGCTTACATAAGATAATTTTGAGTATAGGAAATAGTTTAAACATATTTAATTAAAAATTGGGTTAATGATGTATATATGATCAGCTCTAACGACCAAAATGGAAGTAAGTTTGAAATTCAACTAAACATACACGGATACAATAGTCGCCTAATCAATACATAACATAGTTTAGTCGAAGGGATACAAATTGAGCAAGCATGTTCTCACAAACTACCCATAATTAAATACACATACACCCACTATAGCAAATTATAGAAAAACATGTTTTCAGTACAGTACATGCTGTTTGGAATTGATTATTTGCTTACTTATCAGCAAAAGCATTTTTTGTATTTTTGTGCTTCGTTTTATAAACAAAAATTAAAGAAACCATTTTGTTTGATAAGAAAGAATAATGAAAAGGAGTTGGTGGCTGCTCTTGATGCTTATTACCTTAAATGAAATGAAAGTGTGTGGCATGTTATTAAGCTAACTCGCCTGTGTGTAAACGGGTCATTCTAAAATATTGCTCAAATAGTTTAAGACGCAGTTGCTTAATAACACATCGAGTAAAACCAACAATAGTCATTTACTCAAGTATGCTAATAAACTAAATAAAATGAAAATGGAAACATTTTTGACATACTTACTTTCAAGTGTGAGGAAACCGTTGTTATGACGTATCAACTCAAAGCTATTCTATTTCTTTTAGCTAGGATTCCAGTGCTATCGTTAAGATCTATCGTCAAGACTCTAAATGCATCCTCATCCGTGTTACCAAAAGAATCGGGTACATGTGGTGCATTTCGTAGCACCAAAAGTGCAATAACTGCAAAGAGATTAATACCTGATATAAAGAATCTAACCAATGTCTCAAAAGGCATTCTCTTTGCCATTTATACTGGATTCAGCAGATTGCCTTATGAATGTTATAAAATGTAAATGAAAATAGCAATGGCATACTTTAACGGTGGAAGCACAATGAGTAACACCGATTAGTAAAAGAATAAATATGAACATCAAAAGTCAAAGAAAACAACAAAGCGTGCGTACCTCAGTCTAAGGAGTTGCTACTCCGAAAAGTAGCAAGCATAAATTCTTCTGGAGCCTAAAAGAGCCATTACATTCGAACATTGAATACAACAGTTTTGATTAAAATGTATAATGTTTAGACAATAAAAGAGATTTTGAACGACTATTAATCTGTGTGACACTTTGACCCATTTCCCTTTTACCTGTTTTCTCTAATTTGACCCGTTTTAGGTAACACACAACCAACATCAGCCAATTCGCAGTAGATGTTTAGATTTTCAATCTCTAATTATGAAGCCTGGCCAAAGATAAATATAAGATTCAAAAGGCAAAGATGTAGTAGTAATAGAGTATAACCTTCATGATATCTGGAGATTGCCATGGGCCTTTATCAAAGCGCATGCAACCACCTTTATCCAAACAGGTGCAGGTCCTACCGAAAAAATACATTAGAACCTAAAATCTTCCCATTTACCTATAAATGGATCAGAGCTGCAAGTAATGAAATACTAAGTTCCAAGGTTGGTGTGTCCTCAAAATCAGAGTTATAGTTAACTGCAACGTGTTGGTAATAAGAGGTTTGTGTTAAAGCAGTCTCCCTGCTTCTCTAAGTCCCCTTTACAACCCCTATCAGTAATTCAAACGGAGACGTATACTACGTGGGAAAATTATTTAGCACATACTTTATAATGCCTCTCACTTTTACCTACATTTAGCTTGAGCCTGGACATAATTTGAATAGAACGTTATACTTGCTTTATATCACTTAGCATATGCAAATGGCAAGTGAGTTAGCTAAAGTTTGATTTTTAGCACCAACACTTGACGAGGGCATATTATCAAGTCACTTGAAATTAACAATTGTCAGAAACTACTCGAAAAGGAGTTTAGAGGTGAAAAGATCAACAACACAAGCATCCGAATAACTGAATATGTTAAGATAGTCAACTAGCCGAACTTGAAATCGAACATTGAATTGAGTTTTTCAGTTCACCTCACAATTTTGATGATAGAAAAGTGTCCCCTGATGCAGTCATTTTCTAATCTTCAGCTTCCAAATCTCACCCATCTGATAATATACGGTTGTCAAAGTATGCTATCATTTCCTGACCACCAGCTTCCCTATCTTTCCTCATTGAAACCTATGAGAATCAAAAATTGTCCAAGTATGAATGCTTCCTTTCCTCAAGGATTTTGGCCTCCCAAATTGTGTACTCTTGAAATAAGGGGGCTAAAGAAGCCAATCTCAAAGTAGGGCCCTCAGAATTTTCCAACTTCCCTAGTGGAACTGGAGTTAATTGGCGAACACGTGAATAATTTAAGTAAATTGTCCGAACTTCTTCCTCCGTCTCTTACTTGTCTTGAAATAAAAGAACTTGAGATGAGGAATTAATAAACTTTTGATTATCCAAGGTATCAAGATATGTCACATGGTATAAACAAAAGAGAACAATTATGATGAAGAACAAACAATGAAGCAGTAATTTACCAGATGTTTGCTCAACCTCAGTAGCTGGCCGAGACCCAAGCTGAATATGCTGCAAATTTATGATTAATAAGAATTTAGGACAACAACGACAAACATATAAAACATCTGGCATTATATGGAAGTTCAAGACTTGTGAACTTTTAAGTGAATGAGTCCAAATACAATGGCTCGATGTGTACATGTTGCTGCAGCAGCAGTGAGAGTTAAGACTTAAGATATCACCATGCGATTTCACATTGACCGCAGAGAGGGAAAAGTTTTAATACATGATCCAGTTCCTCCAGTCATTTTGTAGCCATAAACATCCTTCTCTTGTGAAATTTTGCTCAAGCCAAATTCAGTAACTTTAAGAAGCCCGACTTTATCTTGCAATACATTTCTAAAATATTTTACATTATTCCATCGGATTGAAATACATCCTACCAAGAAGACCTCCTAACATGAAGATGGAAGCTTTTGACTTAACACAACGTTGTGATCATTTATCATGTGAAAGATTTGACTTTTTGAGACAATATATGCTTTAAGGCTCGAAGTAAAATAAAGTGCATAAAAAAGGCTCACAATTGTTTCACAGATGTTTATATCGTTTTGTATTGACATGTCAAGCCGATTGAAAACATGTACCCACTGAACCTTTGGGGTGAAAAAAAGTCATGCTTGCGCTTGACCCCAATCTGATAGTCCACTTATCAAGTAGATATGAATAAGTTTTTGTTCGCCAATGGTTCCACCTGATTAGAATCAATTAGATTTTTATCACTAATAATCTTTACAAAAGATCATACAGAATAAGTCAACACTAATAAGCCTTTAGGCATCGCTAGATAAATCATCTAATTTTGATAAATCGACGAAATACTGGTACTATGGGGGTTTTTGGATGTGCACATTGCAAGTGATTATCAAGATATGTGTCAAATTACCAGAATAAGATAATTAGCTATAACATAAACGGTTGTAGAAGATAGCGTTTGAATGTTTTCACAGTCATTATGACCTACTGATATTGCATAAATCAAAATATTTAACTACTGAAAGGATATTTTTTTGATTTCGTGGCCAACTAAGTCAACAAGTCAGCTATGTGTAATTAGCATAAAAATATTTCTCACGTTACTTAAACAAAGAAAGTAAGAACTCATACCTTGTTTTCTTTTTTGATATGTGTATGCGCTTCCATAAATTAAACATGATGATACTCACAATTAACATTGCCGCAATGGAAATTACAATAGCCAATATTTTCCCTGCAGTGATACATATGATATTGTCTATAAGAAAGTCCTTCATAAACTATGATGCCGTTATATTTTAATGCTTTTTATGATGCCGTTACAATAGCCAATATAAATATAGTTATCCTAAGCTAATACGTAAAGCTTGAAGCCCGAGCCAAACAAAAAATATCAAATGAAACAGAAATATAAATTTATGAAGCAAATCACCTGGAATTGTTATATCTAACAGTTTTAGCGTTGCCAAATGCTTTAAGAATCGGATTTGACTGCACTCGCAATGACGACGTAAGCTTAATCATGATGATACAATAACATATGTGTGCATGCATACATGTCAGGTTCTGTAAACTACAGAATAAATATTAGTCTTAATATCGTACGTCATATATCATACTTCGAGAACTTGTTCAACTGTGCGGCCTTCAATAGCTACTTTCCTGCCACCAAAAAAATGAGAAAGTTTTTGTTAAATCATTAGTTTTTTTTCAAAGACGTTGCTTTTAAGTGTAAATAAATAGCTTAAACTTGTGTTAGCTGGAGAAGATACCAAAATAGCTCAAGGATCCTAATATAATCAAATTGATTGATTGTTTCCCTCATAAAGGGAACTTACATCTTGTTTTCGTGTCATGGAAACTGATATTTTGGCGGGTTTAGTTGAAGCAGAAAGAGGGAGTGAATTTTACTGCTCTTAGAGAGATTAAGTTATTGAAATAGCTCAAGGATCTGATTATAATCGAATTGATTGATTGTTTCCCTCATAAAGGGAACTTACATCTTGTTTTCGAGTTCATGGAAACTGATCTTTTGGCGGGTTTAGTTGGATATCCGAAACTGTGTACTCATGAAAATACCAGATGGTTCAGACAAGTTGGCTCCATAAGCTCCCAAGAGAAACAGTGGTGTTGGACCATGGTTGGACAATGGCTTTGTGACTGCGTAGACGATCTTCGGCTATTACAAATGGTTTTTCTAGATACCTTGTACGAATTATTTACTTGCTAGGTGTTTTCAGCTTCAAGACTTCTAGGATGATAGATATAAGTATGACTGCAGCAAGAACGAACCCATAACCAATCTTCCATGAACTTCCTGCATTAGCAAGTTGTATGCCTAGCAATATATTCAAAGCTCCAAAGAAAAGAGCAATTCTTCCAAAATAATGGTAACAGTTCCAGTACTTTCTATGCTTACTGTCTTTATCAGGTCTTATGCAAAATGCCATAACCTGAAATTCATGATACAAATAAGACATACTGCTAGAGCTATAGTTTTGGCTTTTGCAGTCAAACATTTTTTGTTTCAATCCATAAAGGTCTCAAACTTTTTGAGATTTCTATACCAAAACTTTAATGTTTCATTATCCTTTGGTGCTGGATTAGTAAACACGTGAATCTTTTACTTGAACTTTTAGAATTTAGGGATTAATATTGGAATTAAAGTTCAGTGTCTTTGACCTAAGAAAGTAAAAGAGTTGTCAATGTGATTTAAACCTGTAGAACGATGAGCACGATGGCAGTTATTACGATGCCTTTGTGAGCTGGTGCTTGGAAACTGAACTTGTTGTACATATTTAATCCAACAAATCCTGAGGCAACCGCGAATATGAACGATAAACTGAAAAACTACGTGCAGATAGTACCATAATGGATCCTTGTGCTTGAAGTATCGAGCCACAATAGGCCCATATGGCAATATTATACCCCATCCAAGTAAACCCAGTACTCCATGAGTTGTTTTAGAACGATGGAGATTGTTAGAAGACGTAGTTATTGAATTTGATCTTGGTCCTGATCCCGCTCGTAACCTGAAGGCAATTAAAAGCTAAAGCGCTGACTTAAAGTCAAACAAGTTGGTCTAAATCAGTAAATGATCGACTTAATAAATGAACCTTGTGAAAAATCAAAGTGGATAGTTGTCTTATCGTCATGAACCGATAGGAGATGGTGGTCCGGGTACTTGGTTGAAAAAGCCAATAAAATCGGTTGTGTTTTGAGTGAAGCCGGTACTTCACCGATATGCTAAGTGAATCTTTGCACCATAAACCGCTTACAAAAGGAGGAATTCCCTAAGGGTAACTCGCCTTTGTCGTGTTTTACTTGTGAGGGCTTAAAGTCCTCAAAGATAATATTGTTTAATTATCGGAGTACCCTTCGGTAATCCAACCAACCATAGAACTTGAGTTAAGCATCATACCATCCTTTGAGAATGCCATGGAAACATATCCACTTGTGTAGGTTGCCGATAGCACAATTGTCACAACATTGTCTTTGCTTTGTGAGTACTGCTTTTAAAACACAAAGTGGATTCAGAAAAGTAAAAAGTTAGTACTACCCAAATCATGATCATATGGCATTACATCGTTCATAAATGATCTAGTAAACGTAAAACAGATCTAATTCAACGACCCCTAAAATTATTATTGAAGGAAATGAAAACTTACCCGGATAATGTATGAATTCCAAACAGGTTTACACACCATATGTGTCATGTTGGCATATGGGAGAGGAACATCATCGTTACATTCATCGCCTACCACCACCGAGATCCCAACAAACGCCACACAAAAGGCTAAAACCAAAATTTTGAAACTGAAATCATTGTGAATAGAAGGGACTCAACAGATCAGAAGAAGCAAAAGCAAAGATAAGTTGGAATAATTTAGTGGGTAAGAAGGTTATGATGATTTTGTTAAGAGGTTACTTAGGTTTGCTAGTTGGTGGCAGTTGATAGATGAGTTGGATAATCATCAATCATCATCATATATTTTTAAATTCGCTAGTCAGTAACGTAAATAACTTGATTATTAGACAGATTTGGTTGTGAATAATAACTTGATATCTTCCTATAGATGATGACACAACTCTTTTAGTGCTTGACTACATCATTGACCCTATCCTGTTTTTAACGTCCTCACCAATCTTTACGTCTTTCTATAACAATCCCAAATGCTGAAACATGTCCTTGGACGCCTTCATGCCTACCAATGCTTACAAAAGATTTCATGTAAATGCGATTAGAAACTCAAGTCCTAAGCATCTCTATTGACACACAGAAAGCAAATATTTTACTATGTTTTGATCATCGTGCTTGCTCGTACTTAAAGCATGATAAGTTGCAATTAGGTTGCTTGCCTCATTAATTACTTGACATCGTTTTTCCTTTTTGCAGTGGTGGAAGACATAAACAAAAGACGGCAACCACTGCCCACAATGGATGCAGTGTACTACATCCAGCCAACAAAAGAGAAGTATGAACATTCTTATACTAAATTATGTTGCCCTGTTTCCCTTTATTATGATACTTTTGACAAGTAATCTATTAATACAAGTATTACATTTGTAATACCAAAATTGTTTTTGTTCTTTTTCTTGACCTCTTTATTATCTTTGTTTTTGTTTCTTCAATGTAGTCCAAAAGCTTTTCTACTTAATACTAAATGTCACACCAGCTTCTTGTCTATGTTACCACCACATTCACTTAAGAATCCAACAAAGGTCACCACAGATCCTTGTCTATGTTACAACAACATTATGCTTACAAATCTGACATACTTATATCGCTGATCGGAACCTGAATATAAGATTGTGTTGGGGACTTTGTGTCACGCTTTTTTCAACACTCAAAAAAACCTCAAGGGTGGCCTAGCCATAAGGTTTTGGGATTCTCTAAAAGAGGTCTCATGTTCAAATCCTCAGATGCCGCAAACTTGGGGCCACTCGCCCTAGCCTTATAATCTAGAATCGTGAAGGGCTAGTGATTTACCTTCATAGGTTTTGCGTGGGTGGTTTGGAGTTTGGGGTTTACGTCCCCTAGGTTACCAACAAAGGCTCAAGTCCACAGTAATAATTTAGTATTAGGAAACTAAAATTTGTAATTTGTCACATGCGTCTAGAAGACGGACATAAAAAACTACAAGTAGTCCCTCAAACGCCTTAACATATATGCAACATTTGAACAATTATTGTATGATCTGGGATTGGTGATATTATCTTTAAGCACATATATTTCTTCACAAATCAAGTGCCTACTTTAGCTACATCATCGTTACATTCATCGCCTACCACCACCGAGATCCCAACAAACGCCACACAAAAGGCTAAAACCAAAAATTTTGAAACTGAAATCATCGTGAATAGAAGGGACTCAACAGATCAGAAGAAGCAAAAGCAAAGATAAGTTGGAATAATCTAGTGGGTAAGAAGGTTATGATGATTTTGTCAAAGAGGTTACTTAGGTTCAAAATTTGTCTAGTTGGTGGCAGTTGATAGATGAGTTGGATAATCATCAATCATCATCATATATTTATAAATTCGCTAGTTGTAAACGTAAATAATTTACATAAATGTCAATCCCTTACACGTAGTAATCGAGTGATCATAATGTCAATCCCTGTAGCTAATGCATGATTAGCAACTTACCCTCGAACATGCTAGCCCATTACTGGCATTCACAAACTCTAAACTACCACTGCTATTTTTTTTTGTGTAACATACTTGTTAACATTCAGGCTCACTTGTGTCATTTACATAAATCAAAGCCGAAACATCTAAATCATGCATACGTAACTGTTTATACTAACCTGCAAAAATACAATGATGATGGCGGCACATTATTTTTCAGACTCACTTTTGTTTTAGGGTTTTGTGTGTGTTTTTGCTTGTAGAAAGCGACTCCAATAAATTATTATAATCTAAGTTGCAGGGATTCTCATACTTATCCTTCCATGCAATATGAATTATTTAAGTATTACTTACTTATTTTGAATTGTAAATCCCAAAAAGTGGCTTGGTCTAGTGGTTGAGGCATTTGTATGTGGATTAAATGGCTTAGGTTCAAACCCATCCAGCTACATTTTTTCAAAATATTAATTCCGAATTTTATACGTTTAAAATTAAAAATAGACTATAACATATCCGAATTTTATAATTTAAAAATTAAAAAAACACAAAATTCAAAACAAATTTATAAAAAAAAATGCCACATAAAATCAATGATGACATGGAAATATGACATGGCATTATGGGATGCCAAGTGGCATTTTATGTGGCATGCCTCCTCTTATATACAATGTATAGATATATATATATCTTGGCAAAAATAGGGTATGACCCAAGTATAAGTTTCATTTTACCAAGTCTAACATCCGGTTTAATAGGCGAGAATGTATATTTTATTTAAACAAGTTTCATTAAGTTAACTGTCCAATTGTTAATAATTGAAACCATAAGTAATGATAATGAAATTTATTTTAATCTTCTTATTTCAAAACTCCTTATTTATGTCATAAGTCTATTTAGTTTCTCGCTTAACATTAGCATTATATGTCCATGTGGATGTTTAATTGTGACGTGCTCAATTCATGTCATGCCGCAATGGGATATATGATCGGATGAGATGATAGAAGATTCGAAGAGGCGGTATTTGAGACTCGAGATTGCACGAAAACTAGTGCCCGAGTGGCTGTTAAGCCAACGGATATCACAAGATTGGGCTTCGCTCGCCTAGTATACATATACACTAATTTATGCGAAAATCAGCGATTCAAATACGCTAGTTTATGCAGAAAAATCGGTAGTAAACGTGTCCCTTTATGTGCCGAAATTCAACAAAGAAACGTGCCCCTTTATGTGCGAAAATTTAGCGTGTGCCCTTTGGGGGATTGTGAAAAACACCTGTTGGGGTGTGTTACAGGCAGACAAACACCCAGTAGCTGGCTGCGCAAAGCAGAGACAAACACCCCTTTTTATTTTTCGGACTGGGACTTAGACCAAAAGCATTTTGACACTTAAAATAATTTAACCTTGTGAGATTTTTGGTAGTGAATTTCCAACTTTCAGTTTTGTATTTATTTTGACGCAAGGGAGTATTTACGGCACATTTGACACAATCTGTAACACCCCCAAATCTCGGTACAGCGGAAGACTTAACCATTCAAAACCAATCCCAAATTTGAAATATTCAAAACATTTAATCCAAAAGTAAAAATATTAGGCCCAAAACATAGTTTAATAAAATAGGTCCCCATAGTTTATCAGAGTCAGAAATGATCCTTGAACCCCGCCTTATTGCCAAGCTTCCACCGATCAAGTAATCCAAACATCTCTCAAATGCCTGAGAAATCATGCTAAAAGGTCGTACTTACCTGGTGAGTTCATAGGTTTAAGTTCAACAAAATCATAGTGGACCTGTAAGAGTTGATTTACTATGCGAGACCTAAGATAGATAAATACCATTTGCACATACTGATCCTACCCGGATCTCCAATCATATCCCGCATCCGGGATTACTGCCCCGCGACTCTAGTCCAAAGACTGTTGTGGCAAAATTTAGAACAATTGCCAACCCCGGACTAGGTCGAGGTAGAAGTCTATTCTTAGTTAGGCACGGTTGAACCTAGACTAAGGCAACAACTACCGCACATCTATCTAAACAGTCAAGCATATAAGCAAATCCAAATAGTTTTAATGGTCCAAAACAAAGAGCATGATTCTCACCCCAAAATTGTTCAAAACGTAATTAAAACGTAGATAAAAGTGGGGCTATGAAACTCACCTCAAGCAATCAACGCACAAATAAACACTAGCAAAAGATAACGGTAATCACGGCACAACAACTATCGACTCGGCACAACCTATTAATGTAGACCAACTTTAATATATATATTCCTCAAAATCAAAGTTATCTACCCCAATATATTCCATTTCTTTATTTCCAAAAACGTCTCGTTTCACCATTTAATCCTAGTGTTTGGTATTCCTCATGTGGGTGTATCGACTAAATATGATGCTATGAATGCACTCAAACAACCAATATATAACTCAATGCGACACAATGAGACCTCTAAACGATAAGCTCCATAGTCCAATAAGTTTCGGAATAAATAGTAGACCTTATCGAATTCGTCAACTCGATAAACTCATTTATTTACTCGTGTCGATTATTATCCCATAAATCAATCATACCCTAAAGAGTCATAAGGATAATTCACCCATTAATAAGGTTACCCAGCGTACCTAGCGGGCTCTTATTAGATTCGTCAACCTAATAAGTCCGCTACCCACGTGGATCAACACTATTAACGTTAGGTTATCCGTAACCCATACACACAACGTAAGTAAATAAATACTTAACTAGTATTAAATGTGTAACGCCCCGACCCGACAAGGGTAAAGGAATCACAAGTAATGGTGTCATATCAAAGCAAACATAAACATCCAAAAGAAATCTTAACATAAATGCGGAAATAATTCAAGTCAAAACGACTTCAATACATAGGTCCCAATGGAAAAATAACTCCAACAAAATATCCAAATAATAAGTCTTAAATGGTATCATAAGATCAAAGCTAAATAAATCTCTAAGGTAAGTCCACTCATGCACTCATCCCAAAGCAAACCCAGCTTCCAATGCTTAGATACCGCCATGGAAGAAAAGAAAATGCGGCTGGCTTCAAAAGCTCGTGAAGATATGAAAGCAAATCGAATACTAAACGATATCGAATATGAAATATAATAAACGAAAGATAGCAAAATCATAATCATTTTCAAAGTATAAATCAGAATTAACGAATTAAGTTTATAGTTAACTACCACGAGCCCAAAACAAATATCGATCATAATCATATTCACGTAAGGCAACATTTCTCGTAAGGCAACATTTCTCGTAAGGCAACATTTGTAGGGGAGACCTACCAGAGTTATGAAGGACGTGCATGCACGCAGATCAATCATCGATAACATATAACAGATAACAGATAATGATCTAGGATGCATCCATACGCCCTTCCTACATATACAAAATATTCTCCACCATCCAGAACGTGCGAACATCACTCTATCGCCTAGAGTCATATCGAGATGTGCATCAGATACGGACATGGAACCACCATGACTAGTGAAATATTTGGCTCGGGTGTCAAACTATCTTAGGTCAAAATCGAATGTCATAACCGACACGATCATATTTTATCGAAGGTTATTCATATTTCCAAAATCAGAGTTTTCATATCATATAGTTCAAAATCAGATGTTTTATAATTCAGAAATCAGAGTTCAGATAAGCAAAAGCTCAAACAAAACGGATTGGGGTTCATAGCAAAGGCTTAGGAAACCCTAATAGAAAAGCTAACGAAAGAAAACGTTAAAAGGAACCTTTATCTGAAAAGGTCGTAATATCTGTACATTATTCCAAAGCAAATGATCGAAAAGCAGAAATACGGAAAGCAAAAGATTACTCCTTCTTCACAGAACCTATACACATTAACGGTCGTCCATGTTATTTGTGATTCCATAATCGTCGAAATGATCTTTTAAATGTTTGGTGTTTATACTTAATGTATTCAGTGATCTTCATACTTTCGGGTTTTATGATTAAATGAGACTTAAGTGTTTTATAATTAATATCGTAGATTAAGGTTCATTATGTCATTTATTAAAGTTTTAGGGTTAAATGTGAAAATAGTTTAAAAGTCATAACTCACACATGAAATAACGAATTAACACTCTTAGCTTCAAACCCTAATCGACTCTCATTATGTTCTAGGGTTTTCTCCTTCTTTTAATATCACATTAATATGCATTTACTTTTCATGTTACGTCTTTTAATGACTCGCTACTTAACCTAACACCTTCATGTCTTAACCATACGTTACTTATATACATGTTATACTTCAACTTTTATTCCCATGCACGTTTATGATTTTATGTGACACACAAGTTACTTATTACTCGGATTAATTACACATCTACACACACATGCACAATAGTTTAGACTAGATATCGACCACGCACTACGCTTTACATATCCACAACTCACTTGACTTATAAAACGCACGCATATGAGACACGGTTCACAAACCATTTATGGTTCGGCTTGCATTATTCGTTCACACTTCAAACTAGGGTTTAGGTTTACATGATCTTTACTGCTTAATACTTGTTCAAAACTTTTATATGGTTCGGTTTACATGTAGAGGTTCAGCTAATAGGTTTTACGCAAACTCTAGCTCACCTACGTACTTTACATATTCAAGTTGTCATGTTTTTATCTTAGTCGAAACATATACATGGTTCGGTTCTTATATACATATGGTTCGGTTCTATGGCTCAACATATATCTATGATCCGATTTAATAATACGTATTACATAACATGTTCTTTAATAATTATGAGGTTCAAGTCATTACGGTTTGTCTTTGTTTGGTTTCACACGGCTCGGCCACAAAAGAAAATACAAACTCATTAAAATAAAATATAATAAATATATAATGTAAGGTGCAAAATGGTAAAGGCAATAAGAAATATATATTAAAACGGAATAATATCAATAATGCATTAGGTTTTAATTTCTCAAGTAACATTATTCAAACGTGATTTTTAATGTGTGATTTTATAATTTTTGATCTCGAGGGTATTTTAGTCTTTATCTATGTTTTAGATTTTCGTGTTTTACAATTCTTCCCTCTAAAGAAGAATTTTCGTCCTCGAAAATTGAATGAAACAAAACGAAAACGAAATGAGAACATACCAAACTATTCAAAGAAATGAGGATAACTAGCTCGCATCGACTCTCTTCGTTTCCCAAGTAGCCTCACTCTCCCGGATGTTTCTTAAAGAATCTTAACGAACTGAATGACTTTGTTTCTCATGACTCTTTCTTGTCTTTCTAAAATAGCTTCCGGTTCTTCAGAATAAGACATATCGGATTGAATTTGATCAAACGGATAAGAAGCAACGTCTAACGGATGATAGTTGTATCCCTTAGAGAGATACATGGAACACGTCATGAACATGCGATAACTGAGGCGGAAGTGCTAATCGATACGAAACTTCTCCTATACGCTCCAAAATTTCAAACGGACCGATGAATCGAGGACTGAGCTTACCCTTGATTCCAAAACGTTTCACACCTCTAAACGGCGAAACTTTCAAAAATACACGATCTCCAACCCAAACTCTAAATCACGACGATGCTTGTTTCGGATAACTTTTCTGACGAGACCTAGCCTCCTTCAAATTTCTCTAGCAATAGCTACTTTCTCATCGATCTCAATCATTTTCGGACCTTCAATTAAACGTTCACCTACTTCCTCCCAACAAGTAGGTGATCTACATTTCCTTCCATAAAGAAGTTCAAACGGTCTGCCATGCTAGCATGCCGACCGTTGTTGTATGCAAACTCTACTAAACACAAATATTCATCCCAACCGCCACCATTCTAAAGCACAAGCCCTTAGCATGTCCTCTAAGGTCCTGAATAGTCCTCTCCGACCGACCATCTGTTTGAGGATGAAATGCCGCACTAAAATTAAGTCGAGTACCCCAAGCTTTTGCAAAACTTTCCAGAAACGGAAGTAAAACGCGATCTCTCCGGACACAATAGATGCCGAAGTACCATGAAGCCTAACGATCTCTTGTTGAAAAATTTCCGCCAATCTACCAATACCATAATCCTTCGATTGGTAAGAATGAGCAGATTTGGTTAGTCGATCAACAACTACCCAAATCGCATCATGCTTCTTCCGAGTAATAGGTAGTCCAAATCACAAAATCCATAGATATCTTATCCCACTTCCATGTCGGAATATCCAATGGTTGCAAATGTACCACTAGCCCTTTGATATTCAATCTTAACCTGCTGACAAATCATACACTTCGACACAAACGTCGCCACATCTTGCTTCATGCCATTCCACCGAATATCGTTTCAAATCCCTATACATCTTGGTAGAACCAGAATGGATAGTGAAAGGAGAACTATGAGCTTCACCATAACTTCTCGGCAATCGAATCATTGGGAACACAAAGCCTATATCCATACCATACTATTCCGTCATAATCAACCTTAAACTCCTCCGCTTACTTCTTCTTCAACATTTTACGCCACGCCTACCGTCATCTTTCGAGCTTTTAATTTGCAGATAAGGTTTGACTCCACCTTCATACTAGCCCAAGATCCTCAAAACCTCGACGCATAGCTCAACATCCAAATGCTCTAAGTCACGAATAATCCTAGGTTCAATCTCAATACTTGCAAGAATGCCTCGATTTCCGACTAAGCGCCAAGAACTACGTTAGCCTTACCTGGATGGTACTCAATGTTGGTGTCATAATCCTTAAGAAGTTCTAACCATCTTCTTTGTCTCATGTTAAGTTCTTTCGAAGTGAAAATATACTTGAGACTCTTATGGTCGGTGAAAATATCACACGTCTCTCCATACAAGTAATGTCTCCAGATCTTCAATGCTAACACCACAGCAGCTAACTCAAGGTCATGAGTTGGGTAATTCTCCTCATACGGTTTCTCACGCTTTGAAGCATAAGCTATTAACTTTCCATGTTGCATCAAAACACAGCCTAATCCTTTCTTAGATGCATCACTATAAATTTGAAATCCTCCGTAACTGATGTAAGAGTCAAAATAGGAGCGGACACCAATCTCCGCTTCAACTCTTCAAAACTCTCTTCTCGTTCATCCGTCCATACAAACTTTTCACCTTTTCTCATCAGTTGGGTTAAGGGCAAAGCTAATCGAGAGAAACCTTCTACAAAACGCCTAGTAACCAAAGCAAGTCCTAGAAAACTCCTAACCTCGGCCATGTCGTAGGTCTTGGCCACTTAGTGATAGCTTCAACCTTAGACGGATCCATGGTGATACCATCTGCAGATACAATATGACCAAGGAACGCGACTTGTCTTAACCAAAATTCACACTTCAAAATTTTGCGTGCATAACTTCTTCTTCCTCAAAATCTCCAAAACTATCCAGAGATGTTGTTCATGCTCTTCTTCGACTTGAGTAAACTAAAATGTCGTCGATGAAAACAATAACAAACTTGTCAAGGAACTCATGGAAAACACGATTCATTAGGTCCATAAATACCGCAGGCGCATTTGTCAAACCGAAAGGCATAACGAGAAATTCATAATGACCATATCCGTACTAAACGGTCTTAGGAACATCTTGCTCCCTCACACGTAGTGTGATAACCAGATCTCGATCAATCTTCGAAAAGAACTGCCCCTTGCAGTTGATCAAACAAATCATCAATACGCAGAGGATAACGGTTTCGAATAGTAATACGGTTGAGTTCACGGTAGTCGATACATAGACGCATGCTTCCATCCTTCTTCTTCACAAACAAAACAGCTGCACCCCATGGAGAAACACACTGGTCTAATGAATCCATTTTCTATCATCTCTTGCAGCTGCTCCTTCAACTCCTTCAGCCCACAGTGCCATACGATATGGAGTTTCAAATCGGTTCAAAGACTGTGAATTAACTCAATGCTAAACTCAACTTCTAGCTCGGGGAAGACCGTGAAGTTCATCTGGGAAAACGTCGGTGAATTCACACAAACAAATGAAGGTTTTCAATGTTAGGACTCTCTAAAGATGTGTCCTTATGCCGAAAACCTTGGCACCCATGAGCAAGCATGGTCCGTGCCTTCATAGCATAAATAAACTTAACAGATTTGAGAGGTTGAGAACCATAATAAACAAATTCAGGATGTTTTATGTCTCTAAAGATCACAGCTCTAGCATAGCGTCAATGGAAGCTCTATGATAAGCCAACCAATCCATGCCTAGAATGATATCAAAGTCAACCATATCGAGAGGATACAGATTGCAGGGCTTAATACGATCATCAAAACGTAAGAGGGCACTTAACGATTTATAATCAATGATCATGTGGTTTTTATAGGCGAGAAATTGATAAGTGATTCGCTAGCTGCTGGCTTCATATTAAGTTTCTTAGCAAATGTGACAGTGGAGTGTGGCACCGTGTCAAATAAAGCGAAGACGTAAAGATCATCAATGAAAAGAGTGCCCGTGAATGGTACCTGAGTGCGCCCGCCCGATTCCGAGTAGTAGCATAAACACGCCCAGAGTAGGCGGCGGCTTGATGTAGTTTCCAGAATCACCGGGTTCTTCTTAGGGCAATCCTTGATCTTGTAGTGTGGAACCACAAGAGAAACATCCACCGTGGCCTTGAAACACGGCCCCTGATGAGCCTTTCCACAAGTAGTACAGTAGTGGGGTAGGCAAAACCTCACCGTCCTTTGTCGACCGAAGATCCCCAAGCACGACCCTCGATATGCTCCTCGAGCCGACTGATCCTTGTTGTAACGCTGGTTATTGTTACCTTGATTCTGACGATCATTTCCATTCTTACCAGCTCTCGCTATCCCGACTCTCGTGGTGCCTAGAGTCCACATTCCTTCCTGACCGACCCCACATCATAACTCCTATCCACTGACCCTCGAATCATAACTCCTGCTAGTATTTCCCTTATACTCATTACTTTGAGTCCTACCTTGAATCCGACACCGTCGCGACACGCTTGTTGGAACCCAACCCTCATGAAAGATCTCAATGTTACGAGCGGCCATGCAGGCCGACACATCCTCATACTCGATATTAAGCAGTCGGTCCAACACCCACTTCTTCAATCCCCACTTGAAGTGCTTAGCTTGCGCCTACCATCTCCAAAGAATCGCTCCACAAAACTTACCGTACCATAAACCTACCCATGTACTCATTAGAGTTCTCATGATCAAACTGGTAGATTCCTTGATAATCCCTCTCATACCTTTGTCGCTCATCGTGGAAGTAACGGTTATAGAAGATAGTCCAAACTCACCCAAGTACAAGTAACAACAAAGCATCTCCTCCTCGTGCCTCGCTTGAGTGCCTTCCACCAATTTAAAGCATCACCTTCCAATTTAAATGCAGCCAAACGAGTCTTAAACTCGTCTCCACAACCCAAGATTCAAACAAACTTTCAATATGAGTGATCCAGTCCTCGCCTCGCGGGAGTAGAAGCAGAAGTATAAAAGAAAGAGGCTTGAGCTTACCAAACGCCGAGCCAAGTATGAATGCCGATGGTTGATTACCTCCACCACTTCCGGCACCATTTTGATTACGAATGTTGTTGATCACCGTGTCATCATCTCGTGTGGTAAGACCAGGAAAAGAGTGTTGAGAGCATTAGCAATCGCAAAGATCAATGTTAGGAGCATCATCGCTCCATCCACGCTATCGTTAGTACGAGTTCGAACCATCTAAACGATATTCAAACGATTAGCAAAATGAACAAAGGTGAGGTACGAAATGGAAGTACGCAGAAGGAAACCTAAAGTCTACCCAATCCTCACGTGTCAAAGCCTAAGCTCTAGGGTCTCAAACCTAGGGTCCATATGTCACGTGTCCCGACTACAAGTCGTAAACCTGGGCTCTGATGCCATAAATTGTAACGCCCCGACAAGGGTAAAGGAATCACAAGTAATGGTGTCATATCAAAGCAAACATAAACATCCAAAAGAAATCTTAACATAAATGCGAAAATAATTCAAGTCAAAACGACTTCAATACATAGGTCCCAAATGAAAAATAACTCCAAAAAATATCCAAATAATAAGTTTTAAATGGCATCATAAGATCAAAGCTAAATAAATCTCTAAGGTAAGTCCACTCATGCACTCATCCCAAAGCAAAACCCAGCTCCAATGCTTAGATACCGGCCGCGGAAGAAAAGAAAATGCGGCCGAGCTTCAAAAGCCCAAAGGATATGAAAGCAAAGTTTAATACTAAACGATATCGAATATGAAATATAATAAACGAAAGATAGCAAAATCATAAATCAGTATAAATCGAATTAATGAATTAAGTTTATAGTTAACTACCACGAGCCCGTAAACAAATATCATCGATCATAATCATATTCTCATAAGGCAACATTCTGAAGGCAACATTTCTCGTAAGGCAACATTTGTGGGGAGACCTACCAGAGTTATGAAGGACGCATGCACGCATCATCAATCATCGATAACATATAAATGATAATGATAATGATAATGATCTAGGATGCATCCATACGCCTTCCTACATATACAAAATATGCTCCACCATCCGGAACGCAGTAACATCACTCTCATCGCCTCTAGAGTCATATCGTATGCATCATCGAGCACGACATGGAACCCCATGACTAGTGAAATATTTGGCTCGTGTGTCAAACTATCTTAGGTCAAAATCGTAATGTCATAACTACACGATCATATTTTATCGTAAGGTTATTCATATTTTCAAAATCGAGTTTTCATATCATATAGTTCAAAATCGATGTTTCATAATTCGTAAATCAGAGTTCGATAAGCAAATGTACCAAACAAAACGAATGGGTTCATAGCAAAGGCTTAGGAAACCCTAATAGAAAAGCTAATGAAAGAAAACGCTAAAAGGAACCCTTCTTTAAAAGGTCGAATATCTGTACTTATTCCAAAGCAAATGATCGAAAAGCGTAAATACGGAAAGCAAAGGATTACTCCTTCTTCACGGAACCTATACACATTAACGGTCGTCCATGTTATTTATGATTCCATAATCGTTGAAATGATCTTTTAAATGTTTGGTGTTTATACTTAATGTATTCAGTGATCTTCATACTTTCGGGTTTTATGATTAAATGAGACTTAAGTGTTTTATAATTAATATCGTAGATTAAGGTTCATTATGTCATTTATTAAAGTTTTAGGGTTAAATGTGAAAATAGTTTAAAAGTCATAACTCACACATGAAATAACTAATTAACACTCTTAGCTTCAAACCCTAATCGACTCTCATTATGTTCTAGGGTTTTCTCCTTCTTTTAATATCACATTAATATGCATTTACTTTTCATGTTACGCCTCTTTAATGACTCGCTACTTAACCTAATACCTTCATGTCTTAACCATACGCTACTTATATACATGTTATACTTCAACTTTATTCCCATGCACGTTTATGATTTTATGTGACACACAAGTTACTTATTACTCGGATTAATTACACATCTACACACACATGCACAATAGTTTAGACTAGATACCACCACGCACTACGCTATATATCCACAAACTCACTTGACTTATAAACGACGCGCATATGAGACACGGTTCACAAACCATTTATGGTTCTTGCATTATTCTGGTTCACACTTCAAACTAGGGTTTAGGTTTCATGATCTTTACTGCTTAATACTTGTTCAAAACTTTTATATGGTTCGCTTACATGTGTAGGGTTCACTAATAGGTTTTACGAAACTCTAGCTCACCCACGTTCTTTACATATTCAAGTTGTCATGTTTTTATCTTAGCCTAAACATATACATGGTTCGGTTCTTATATACATATGGTTCGGTTCTATGGCTCAACATATATCTATGATCCGATTTAATAATACGTATTACATAACATGTTCTTTAATAATTATGAGGTTCAAGTCATTACGGTTTGTCTTTGTTTGGTTTCACACGCTCTGCCACAAAAGAAAATACAAAACTCGACTAAACAAAACATATCACAACATATTAACGTAGGTGTAACGAAGAAGACAAATAAACATTGTTATACCTTAGCTTTGTTGAAGCAAAAGTCTCGACACCACAAGACTAGGGTTCGGCCGAATGGGAAGAAAAGAAAAGAGAGAGGCAACAAAACTAGGGTTTCAATTTCATGATAAGTGATTGTATTTATAAGTGGTATCATTTTTGTTTTAGGGCTTCGGTGAGGGGGTTTGGGTTTCGCTTGGTCCAACCGGCACACAAAACCCACTACCCAAATGGCCTCTTGGCTCTCGCCCTTGATCCAAACGAGACAAAATACTCGACCCAAGTGGTTCACCGTTAACGAAAACGAGGCCCAACATATTAGCGAAACGCTTAAATCTTTCGTCGTACCAAAATCGATCACGCATTAACACATTCATTTAGTTTTGCTTGTTCGTAAGTTAGGTTTTAATTTCGTTAAATGATTATAAACGTATTTTACGTATTTTATAATTTTTTTGATCTCGAGGGTATTTTAGTCTTTATCTATGTTTTAGATTTTCAGGTTTTACAAAATGTCTACAATTGACATTTATTAATAAACGTGGACTCGAAACATTAATTACTTATTTATTACAAAACATTTCCAATTTAGTCGTTAGTTTCCATTTAAAAATAGTAAATAACAAGATAAAACTTGTTATCAACATTTTTGGTACAAAAGCCCATTTATTATTCATATTTCTTAGTTTATTAGCCTTTTCATGTTTATATAAATATATTTCGTCAAATTCCAATATTAATCTCATATCGTTATTCGTTTCGAGTCCACAAGCACGAGTCATAACTTCTCGGCTTTTAATCAATCAATAGTCCAAATTATACTAAAGTCCATGTTACGGCTTTGTTCGAGTCAATTATTGACTAAAAATTCAAAGTAACACCGACGTAGCTCAAAGTCAACAATATATATATCAAGTCCAAATTAAAAGTCACAATATCGCAATTCAATCCCAAACCAACTCAAAACAATCAACCAATTAATCAACCAAATATACTCGAAACCAATGTTATGACCCTAATGGTCATGACACCTGCCGTTAAGACCACGTGAACCAAACAAGCCATAGAAGCTTCGGCTCCACTGCCTCATCCAAACCTCAACTACATTAACCAACAAGCTACCAAATCGACCGACCCGGACCCGTGGCCCAAGTGGGTCACGTAAGCAAGCCATGGCTACGACGTGCCCTGCGTGTATTAACTTCCAAACCAATCAAACATCACCCAAATCCATTCCACAACATCCAAATCCAATTATTCAAGCTCCAATCACTAACCAAACACAAAACCCATCATATATTCTAACCAAAAAGATGAAACTAGACCTAAAATGCATAAACCCATCAAATTGATACACCACACACTAACCAAACACTAATTACTTATTTATTTAGACACTAATTAGACTTAATTTCATGTTCCACCCAAAAGCCCCAAATTTGGTCATTAGGTCGAAACCCTAATAATCCATACGAGGCTTCTATAAGCTCAAACAAGCTCTAATCTTGTTCCATTTACCTTATTCAAGCACCAACTGCAAAACCCACTTGAAACCCTAAAAGTACGAATCTTGATTCGAAGATTTGAAAGTGTTATGGAGGTCTAAATGGAGCGTGTAATATATGGTTGGAAAGAGGATGAAGAGATCTTTGATTTGGTGGTGGAGGTGAGGGGTGACGCCGCCGATTTTGGCCTGAATCTCACGGAAGTGTGGCGGTATGATATGGTGGTGGCCGTGGTTTTTAGAGAGAAAGGGAGAGAGAAAGTGCCAGTGTGTGTTTTAGAGAGAGAAATAAAGAGTGGAAGTGAGGGAAATGATGGGGTATATATACTAGGATATTGGGGACTTAAAAATAAATAATTATGGAGGAGGGGGCGCCGCTAGGTGAAATAGAGGGGCCAAGCGTCATTTTTCGTGAACTATCCCGCTTACCCATTCCCGAGCTCATATATTATCCCCCGAGTGTCCCACAATGTTCATTCATCTTTCTAACATCGTTATTTACGTTTTTCTACGAGTTTTGACTATTTATTTGTCAATTTTCGAGTTACGGTCTAAAAGTTACAATATTTCTTGTTTTAGGCTTTTCTAGTGCCGAATCGAATAGTGCCTACCAAATAGAGTTAAAACTAATACGATAACTCATTTAATAATGAAATAAACCGTAAAAACTAATAGACGGTATAAAATCAAGTCATGGTTTATAAAAATAGTGATAAAGGCAAAACTCGGGTTTAGTTTAACGTAATGCGGTTACCTAAAATAGACTCCCTAAATTTCTAGTTGTCACACAATCACCATTGTCGCCGGACTTTCGTGAGCCTTTCACGAGTGCTCACACCCTCTGGGGTGTTCCATTGTGAGTCAAGTAAACCAAACAATATCAAAGGTGTCGACTGGGCATGGTCAAGGACACATTCATGTATTTCTCGAGGACTAGTGATAGGCAAAACTCAAATGACGCTTATGGGGAAGGTAGTCGCACTTGCACTTGAAACAACCAAGACCGAATAACACCGAGGAGTATAGGGGTTTAACTTGAGTCTCATCTCGCCATTCTGGCACGCCTCTGGATTGAGTTGGAACTCGACATCAATTACACCCACTTGGGGTCTAGGGTCGAATGAGTCAACAAGATTACAAAGTTCACACTCCCAGGGATTTACCTTAACCGATGCAACAATTGAACAAAACTAACACCTCGAGTGAGGTTTTAATCTTAGATGAGACTAACAAACTCGAATACGCAAAGGATAAGCAATAACATAAGCTGAGTGAGATGTCGTTTAAGCTAGAAATTGCCTAAAGCACAAAACCGAATAAGCTAATATTTTAACCGATTACTCATTAGTCACAAGCCAATTTTACATTTTATTTCTGGTCCTCTTTTACCACTTATGCTAAACAACAACGACATATATATAAAATTTTAGAACTTCCAATCAAAACCAATCCCTCTAAAATTAACCAATCTCATTGTTACCAATATTAATCGGTGGAGGAAGAAGGAATAAAAATATATACAGATTTAATTTATAACAGATTGAAAATAATCAATAAATATTTCTTACAAATTTCTTAGGGTCGAATGACCTTAACAACAAAACGAAGGAGCTCAAATTGGAGAGGACTAGAAATGAATTGGAACAATTACACTCTTGAGATAGCTTCCTTATGCATCAAATAACAAAACCCCCAACTCAATTTCAAAAAGCCCTTTGATTTATGGAACCCTAATTTTTTGAATTGATTGAAACCGATGAACACTCTTTCAAAATTTGCCCTTTTATACTTTTAAGAGTGGGGAGATGATGGTGACACTCCTGGATCCCCAAGACATGTTTATACTCATTTCTAACTTTCTTCACATCCTAGTTAGCCATGCATGGCATCTCTAGGGTCGAGTAAAGTGTAGCTTGGACGAAATTGGGGTGATGAAAAAGATACTTTCATGGTTGAAAATCAAAAGAGATGGAATTGTTCCACTTTGATGTTTTTGGATGTTTTGTCGGGTTAGTCGAAAAAGAGGAGAGAGAGAAGCAGTAGAAAACGATGGATCACAAAAAGGGTGGGGATAAGGTTTGCATTTTCTATTTTGTTTTATTAGAAATTACTATCGAGCGCCGTCATAAACCTAATTCGACCAACCGAGAAAACCGAGGACCGAAACTGAACGCTGGAAATAAAACCGAACCGGTGTTGTCGGTTCGTTCGGTTTCGCGGTTTCGTTTCAGGTGTATTTTGGCATGTTTTGTCGGTTTTGCGCCAAACCGAACCGAACCAAACCGAAAGCATGTAAACCCGAATTGAAACCCGAACAGACGGCCGTCCGTTTTGTCATTCGGTCGGTTTCGTCGGTCCGGTTTGGTTTTAAACCTTCGGTGCTCAGCCCTAGAAATTACAGAGTAATTGCACCGCGGTTCGTCAATCCTCATAAATCTGTACCTTTCCTAGACCGCCAAATATAACGATTACGCTTTTTGAAATGTTTTAACGAGCGTAATAATATGGTATTATTATTACGTAGGATTTAGACTATAATTTTTTTGTCGAACTAATTTGTGTCGGTATGCGGTGGTGCGTGGATTCTCTAAATTAACGATGACATCTCGCTTTTAGATTTAAATATTGACAACCGCCGAAAATAGCCGATTTGAATTTTCGGATGTAATAAATATTATTATAATAATCCCAAAATTTACGGTTGTTATAACTTATCATTATGATTAAACCTAAACAACGATGTCGGATTCAAAACTTTATTGGCAGTTTGTCCGCTGACTAACGATATCCTTGGTAATCCACTTCTTATTCCTAGGCTAACCACTAGCAGAGCATTAAGAACACCTAACATAAAAAAAACATAAAGCATTAGTTATACAATAAAAACGCATTAAGAATTACATGAGATTCTCAGATGAATCTCATAAGATTCAGAATGAATCACATGGGATTAAACATTAATCACATGGATCAAGTTATATGTTACAAGTCATGAAGCAAGTTATGTGTTACAACAATCTTGTATATCCAACATAAACAATACAATCAAGTCACTAATAACCAAGTCCATTATTCTAAAAGTTATATGTTACTAAGTCATAAAATATTTGACAGTATCTTTATGATTCATACGTAATCACATGGGATTTCACATGGAATCCCATGGGATTTCATATTGAATCCCATGGGATTCTGTATGAATCACATAAAGATACTTGACCAATACATATCATAAAAAGAGATGTGACTGTATGAATCACAAGGGATTCATATAAAATCACATGGATTCGCAAAGAATCACTTTACAAGACTAAAGCGATTGTCTCGAGATACTAGCATCTTATTCAAAGAAAGAAAATATTATAATTTCAACATTAAATCACTTCAAAATGATAAGTATTATTATGCTCGTAAAACGCAAGTCATGCGCTACAAAAAGAAGCAAATACAAAAGAGCTCACTGGAGAAAAGTGAACAACAATGGTCGATGACAAGAATATTGGTGTCATATATCATAAAACATTCTATCGCTATGTTATCACCGGTTTAGTTGCGGCATAACTTCAACACCATCAAGTTATGGTTATATCTTAGGTAGAAGCGTTGTCGGTTGGCACATCCTAAGACCGCCGCCAAGATACATCACCACGGTCAATACTATTTAAAGAAAAAGCCACAAATATAAATTTTCGATGACTTTGAAACTTGTTTACCTCAAGGTATCTTTTTAACATAGTTGTGGTAGGTTTGATCCCCCACTTTTACAATGTAACAACAAACTTCCTATTAGGAGAACCAAGAGTGAGAGTATCACCAACACCTAAAATAAAATTAAAAAAAAAAAAAACATTAAAAACATTAGTTAATAAAAATCAT
Source organism: Chrysanthemum makinoi (assembly GCA_910596185.1). Classification (NCBI taxonomy): domain Eukaryota; kingdom Viridiplantae; phylum Streptophyta; class Magnoliopsida; order Asterales; family Asteraceae; genus Chrysanthemum; species Chrysanthemum makinoi. The sequence goes on along the minus strand of OU343219.1, from coordinate 54,403,392 downwards.
TAAGAATCCTATGAGATTTAGTATGAATCTCATTGATTCGAATGAATCCTATGGGATTCAATATTAATAACAAAGAATTAAGTTATAATTTTACTAGCAATAAAATCCTCGTTAACTAATAATCACATAAGCTTATCCAAACATCCCCTAATACAAGATCAGCAAACACAAAAATAAGCTTACACAAACACATTTAAATGGGACCTATGTGGTCCATACACCAAGCGATGCATAGACCGTAGACAACACATATATGATCTGATATAGATTACTTCAAGTGCTCTTACTAGAGCTATTCACAACAGGAAGTACAGGCAACTAGAAGACCGTGAAAACGAAATTAGCATCACATTGAGTTTGAGTAAAGCACCTATGCAAACCTCATATTCCCTTGTATCATTGCTAAAAGATTGACTCTCAAATTATCAGAAACTTAGTTTCAAACTTAGTTTGCCGAATGTCAATTACACAAAACACCATCTTATGAACTTATCGAATAATACATTTTAACGGCCGTGAAAAATGCAAATAGCTATCTGAATACAGCGATTTTGATGGACTTATGAACTTACTGAATAGCACATTTTTAACGCTAATGAGTTTACAAAGGATCAAGTTATTAGCTCATTCTAAAGCCATGATTATAAGCTTATCAAAATGTTCAAAGAAGCTAAAACAAACAACCCTCAATTGCTCCTACACTACATTTGACACATTAAAGTACAAAATGTGAAAAAACATTAGCTTCTACCGCTAAACATAAAAGTTTCTATCAAATTCACTAACATTTTACAAACATATAGCAACGCCAAGTTTTGTGGTAAAGTTTCGATGTACACCTACCACGCTAAAATGACAGGTTCAATACTTCAACTACATCACAAAGAAGATGTTCAATACACATTTCAACTACATCTAATCAATCATGATGTCATCATAACCTAACCTAACATCAAATCAATCACTAAACCTAACCTAACATCAAAACTATGACGTCATCAACAAATAAGTCAAATATAACCTAACAAATCTTTTATATAATAAAAGAATTACATTATTTCAGAGTGTTTTTGCAAAACCCTTCTCATTGAAAAAAAAATAGACCAATAGGAGAGGTTGATTTTGCCACGTAAAACTAAATCGACGACGCGGATTGGTTAATAAAAGTAAAAATTAAATTGATTTTGGTCAACCTTTAGTTTATTTGGTGTAGAAATTTGGTTGAGAAGAAACATAAAATATAGGTGTCAAATTTAGAAAACAAAACTTTAAGGGGGTAATTAATAAAAGTTTAGTGGTTAAATTTTTAAAAATTGTATAGAGTTAAGTGTAATATTATAAGTTTTCATGTTTTTAATAACTTTGAAAGTTAAACAAATACCCCCTTATATTTTATACCCCCTATAATTTATAACTTAAAAATACAATATATATGTTGTTTTAAACCACCAACATATAAATATACGAAAGATTATAGATGTCATTTTTTTACTATATATGTTTACTAAGGACTCATTTATTTCATATTAAAAGTATGACAAATGTGGACACACGATATTGAATATTAAATACGGCTAAATTATTGAAAATGAGAATATAATTATCAAATTGTAAGTAATGAAGCCATCAGAATATGAGAAAAAAAAAAAGAAAAAAATGTGATTGTACTTATAACAACTACTCATGTAATTTTATTTATTTATATAAGGATATGTAGAAAAACATTTTTAACTCTTTATATATTTTAAGTTCATTAATTATTATTGCAACTAAACTTATCTTGTGTACATCATAATATCAATAGTGAAATTTAAATAGAACATCAACATCTATATCGCCTAAATATAGTTGAATCTTGAGTTATCTAACAAATTTTTTTACAAAATTTGATTATACAAAATTCTAACGGATATAATGAATAATGAAAAATTCATGCATAAGTATATAATTATATATAATTACCCTTTAAAGACATAATATTTAGCATTGATACAAAATAATTTTGTCAAAACCCTCAAGGTAGTACGTTATTATAACTTGTTGATGTTAAGAGATCAAATTAAAGAAAATGTAACAAATAAAATTAACATAGAAGTAAAATTATACCGAATCCGCTTAGCCAACTGATTGAGTTTAGAGGTCGATATTTCATGACGACGCCAATTTAATTGTAATAATTTAAAAATCATGGTTTGGAGGTGGTTTGGCGACGATTCCGGTGGTGAGAGCGTTTGAGATGTGATTTGGGAGTGAGAGCATTTGAGAGTGAGTGAGTGTGTGTGTTACGTGACAGTTGAGAGTTTGAGGGTGATTAATCTAATTTTGAAATGACTATAATAATCTTAAGTATATTTTTATTTTAAAAGAGTGATTAATCTAAACCATTGGATGGAAGGAGGATAAATGGCTCAGATCTTGTGATTGTTCTTTAGATAAATCTTGTTTCGTATGGAACTTTTGTCTAATCACATATTTGAGACGCATCGACATAAATTACACACATTTTTATTCATTTAGATGCATCTTAATTAGCTTTTAAAGTTATTTTGATGTGAAAACGATAAAAAAAGAATACTAGCAACACATTTGACGTGCATATGACCAAATATACATAAAATTCGTCTAACTTAATGAAGTGTGTCTAATATATGTCTATGCATCTAATTTTAAGCTATAAAATATATTACGATGCATCTAATATTTGGCACTATTTGTTATTGTTTTTTTGGTTAATTACTTGAAAATGTATCATACTTGCCACCGTTTGTTATTGTCTGTACTGAACTTTTATTTTTCTTATTATGTGTGCCGAGCTTTTAAATTTTGATTATTGCGTGTATTTTGTGACTATTCAGCCATGTAAAATGACCATTTTACCCTTCAAAATTTGTAAAAAGTAAAGGTAAAATGGTCACATAATACACACAATATTCAAAATTTGAAAGTTAAGTACACATAATAAGAAAAAATAAAGTTCAATACATACAGTAACAAAAAGTGACAAATATAAAGTAATACATTTTCAAGCAATTAACCCTGTGTTTTTTTCTCCTCCTTTGCATCTTCCTGACTCATTATCCACATCTTCTACTTTTTTTTTAGTGGGAGATGATTTTAACACATTACTTTTGATTGACACACTCATATATATACAACCAGTTAAAGCAAAATATATGCACAATATAATAGGTTAATGCACAATATAGAGTGTGCAAATCATTTACCTTTTAGTTGTCTTCTTTTGTTTTTAGTTTGAGGATTTGATGGTGTAGACTCTTTGTCATTTTTACTTTTTCTAGGCTTTTTCTTTAGTTCGTCCATTAGTGTTTTATCAACATCTTCATAAGAGCATCAGGTGTGGAGCTTGTTGAAATTATCATGGTGACTAGGCGCCTTGTCATGGCTAGCCATGAAACCGCCTCTTCTTCCTACGCCATTGTAGTCTTCTTCGCCTGCACTAATTTTAATTTGTTTTGCATTTTTTTAGTTGTAATATTTGTATTTTTAGGAAGTGTACCAAATGAAGAGTGGGTGGGTTATGCTTTATGAGGAGGGTTAGTTGTGGTAGGTACGCTGTTATAATGGATGTAAAACCTCAACCCGAATGAAAATGTGATGCCATATGATACCTAATGCAATCATGGAATTACATGGCCAAGCTTTTAATAACTTGTCCGCAGAGGTTCTATTTTTCAATATCCGTGCGCCCATTTCGCGATTGGTAGGGTGTCAGGTCATAGACACGTGTCAACACCCCATTTAATAAAAAAAAAAATTCGCTTTAATTTGAAGAGAAATTTACACAACGCCCCCACCACCATTAACTGAAAAATAAAAAATAAAAAGTACATCACATCAAATTTGAGGAGAAATCTTGCACAATCCACTTCACCACCATCTTTTATCGACAAAGTAAGATATTCCATTAGTCTCAATGATTATTTTGAATTCATAATGTTATTGTTCAATAGCATGCCTTTTTAGCGTAAGACACTACAAATCTTATTGAACTTTTAATAATTATTAATAGAATATGCCATTTTTTGAATTTCATTACCAACTTTTAATAACACAAACAGCATTTGTTGGTAATGAAATTAAAAAAATGACATATTCTATTAATAATTGTTAAAAGTTCAATAAGATTTGTAGTGTCTTACGCTAAAAAATAAGGCATGCATCTTTGCTAGACAATGAAGAAGCATTGTATGAATTAAAAGATCAGGTACTCTCGCATGCGGGCGGCGCGGATCCGAAATAAATTTTTTCGTGTGAATCGTATTTTAGTTTATTAAACTTTTTTGACAATAAATTTACGATATCAAGAATTTCATTTAGTTCGTCTGCTCGCTCGAAAGCACTCTCGACTCAGATTCGCTCGTGCTCTCGAGCCCGCTTGACCCGTGGCTCGTCGGGCTCGCTCATTTTGCCTATTGTATAATGTGCTTTATTATTTGTATTAGTGACATTTAATACAGGGACCGCGTAAGCAAGCACTGAAATAAAATTTTCGTGAATCATGATTTTAGTTTATTATGTTCTTTTGACAATAAATTTACTGATTTCAAGAATTTCGTTAGCGCCTCGTCAAGCTCGACCCCGCTTGGCATGCTACTGTTCGGCTCAAGCCCATTTGGCCTGCTTGTTCGCTCGGCTTAAATATTTTTTGTATAATATTATTTGTATTAGTGACGTTTAATGTAGGAATTGTGTTTAATTTGGTTGTACAATATGCTTGATAATTTGTATTTATTATGTTAGGGGTGTTTTAATAACCGTATTAATTGTATTTATTGACGCATTAATTAATATATTAAATAAAGCATTAATGTGATTTTTTTATTTTTTTTTTTTTTTTAATTTTTTTTAATATGTGCATTAAAGTGGTATACTATATGCTTTTTGTCTTGTACACCTGAAAATTATGTGTATTAAAGTGTTGTCATTATGCTTCTTTTCTTAATTATATGGATTACTAATTATAGTAACATGTGTTGGCTTATATTTTTAAGACTTTCTTTTATAGGAAGTTTTAAATACATTATTATGTAGTATAGATAATCATTTTCTTGCACTATGAATATGTTACTATTTATAAAAGATGGCTGTACTGGCTAAGTAAGATTTCTCCTCAAATTTGATTGTGATGTACTTTTTATTTTTTTTTTTTTTCGTTAATGGTGGGGGGCCCAGTTATGTAAGATTTCTTCAAATTTGAGGCGAAGTAACCTTTTTTCAGTTCTATTAAATGGGTTTTGACACGTGCTTATGTACGACTTCTCCGCCAATTTGAAGCGAAATAGGAGGCCTTTTTGATATTGGAAAATATAAGAACTCGCAGACAAAGTGGTCGCGTGAGGCCTCCTAGGTAATTTTCACTCTAAAACTACATTTCGTTGACTTCAACGTCGAGATGTTCATATACAATTCTTTTAAGAGAGCAGGTACGGTGGTGATGGCTCGCCATCACCGATGGCACCATTGATGGCGCGATGAACCACACCGAAGCTCAAATTTGGGTCGGGCGCCAGAGCCACCTACCACGCTGAAACTTTTGTTTTCCTTTTGTTGGTTGTGGTTTGTGTTTGTGGTTTGCTTGTGTTTTTTTGTTGTTTGTCGATTGTTTGTGTGTGTGTGTGTGTTTTTTTTTCCTTTCTACTGCAACTACCAAAAGAAAGAAGGAAGAAGATGAAAAGTAAAGACGAAAAGTAAAATAAAATAATAGCCTATATTATCCTTTACAACTTCCAAGACATATGTTTCTTTTTTCTTGTTTATTTTTTTCTCAAAATTGATATATGTTAAAGTTAACTATTGAATTATACTAGTACTTATTTTAGGTAGATTATTCCACAAATAATAAGATTGTAGGCTAAGTACAAACAAGATACAAGTAGGCTAAGTTTCGAGAAATAAACTGATATTGATATATTTTGTGTGTATATATTTTTTTAACATTTTTATATATTTTCTTATTAATTAAAATTGATTTTAGTTTAATGGTTGTTTTATTTAAAAAAACACAAATCGGTTGGTCAAGGGGTGTACCTACTAGACTGTGACATGAATAGGCTGAGTATGTTATGTGATGGCATATAAATTCCTAGTTAAGAAAAGATTACTGGCGCCGACACCAACTTTTCTCACGGCACCACCTTATGGCACCAAACGATACCTTATGCTCTAAGAACACTTCTCGTAAACCTTTTTTAATGCCGACCTTTTTTATTTTTGAATTGCACAATTGTTTTTGCCTACGCTTTTTACCTTTTGTTCGTTTTTTTTTGCTTTTCCCTTATCACCTGTTTTTACTTTTCCCTTATATGCTTCTTCTATTATGTTATCTTCTTTCGTTTCTGTTGTTTTTGTTTCTTCTTCTTCTATCTTTGTAGCTTCTTATTCAACTTTCTTTTTAGCTTCTTGTTTCCTCTTAGCTTATTCTTCTCTTCTTTTATGCTTTCTGTTTTTCTATTAGTATCTCATCCACCATTTTCTTTTGGTTTGCATTGAAATGTTTATACTTTTATTATACTCATCTATCACATGTGATTTAATACCGTTAATATTATCGTTTCATATGTTCTATCACATGTGAGATACACCATAACAAAAAATGTACCTTTATTATCAGTCGGTTTCAATGTATTTGTTGTTTTCAGAAATG
>OU343219.1:54285077-54396628 GCA_910596185.1 Chrysanthemum makinoi | reverse complement strand
TTTTATGCTAAATGATTCATGTTACAAAAAATTTGTAGCCAAAAAATAAGAGAACTACCTAATGTTGGTGTTCTAAAATGTGACTCTTTATATGGAACAAGATACACTACATTACTATAACATTTTTCAGGAGATCATATCCTTTCATTCTCGGGATACAAATTTTTGTAAAAACTAAATTTATTTGTGGGCCGTGCTTAATTTCCATTCATTAAAAAATAGATTTTCTTTAAAGAAGATGTCATTTTGAACTGTTGATTCTGTTAGCACATTACTATAACGCAAGTTGTAAGAAGTGTGATTTGGATTTGCAAAATTTTGTCCATTTGTAGGATTTGTGTGTGGAAACTTACTTGCTAGTTGATTGTGTGTTTGTCTTCTCCGTGGCTTAAAAGCTCCAGGGCCTTCCGCCTGCTTTCAGCCGTGGTCACTGCCACAAACACCAAATGAATATTTAAACAGTGTCAAGCTATTACCTAGCAGACCTTGTTAGTGTTGGAGGCTTACGTAAGATAATTTAGAGTATAGGAAATAGTTTAAACATATTTAATTACAATTGGGTTAATGATGTATATATGATCAGCTCTAACGACCAAAATGGAAGTAAGTTTGAAATTCAACTAAACATACACGGATACAATAGTCGCCTAATCAATACATAACATAGTTTAGTCGAAGGGATACAAATTGAGCAAGCATGTTCTCACAAACTACCCATAATTAAATACACATTCACCCACTATAGCAAATTATAGAAAAACATGTTTTCAGTACAGTACATGCTGTTTGGAATTGATTATTTGCTTACTTATCAGCAAAAGCATTTTTTGTATTTTTGTGCTTCGTTTTATAAACAAAAATTAAAGAAACCATTTTGTTTGATAAGAAAGAATAATGAAAAGGAGTTGGTGGCTGCTCTTGATGCTTATTACCTTAAATGAAATGAAAGTGTGTGGCATGTTATTAAGCTAACTCGCCTGTGTGTAAACGGGTCATTCTAAAATATTGATCAAATAGTTTAAGACGCAGTTGCTTAATAACATATCGAGTAAAACCAACAATAGTCATTTACTCAAGTATGCTAATAAACTAAATAAAATGAAAATGGAAACATTTTTGACATACTTACTTTCAAGTGTGAGGAAACAGTTGTTATGACGTATCAACTCAAAGCTATTCTATTTCTATTAGCTAGGATTCCAGTCCTATCGTTAAGATCTATCGTCAAGACTCTTAATGCATCCTCATCCGTGTCACCAAAAGAATCGGGTACATGTGGTGAATTTCGTAGCACCAAAAGTGCAATAACTGCAAAGAGATTAATACCTGATATAAAGAATCTAACCAATGTCTCAAAAGGCATTCTCTTTGCCATTTATACTGGATTCAGGAGATTGCCTTATGAATGTTATAAAATGTAAATGAAAATAGCAATGGCATACTTTAACGGTGGAAGCACAATGAGTAACACCGATTAGTAAAAGAATAAATATGAACATCAAAAGTCAAAGAAAACAACAAAGCGTGCGTACCTCAGTCTAAGGAGTTGCTACTCCGAAAAGTAGCAAGCATAAATTCTTCTGGAGCCTAAAAGAGCCATTACATTCGAACATTAAATACAACGGTTTTGATTAAAATGTATAATGTTTAGACAATAAAAGAGATTTTGAACGACTATTAATCTGTGTAACACTTTGACCCATTTCCCTTTTACCTATTTTCTTTAATTTGACCCGTTTTAGGTAACACACAACCAACATCAGCCAATTCGCAATAGATGTTTAGATTTTCAATCTCTAATTATGAAGCCTGGCCAAAGATAAATATAAGATTCAAAAGGCGAAGATGAAGTAGTAATAGAGTATAACCTTCATGATATCTGGAGATTGCCATGGGCCTTTATCAAAGCGCATGCAACCACCTTTATCCAAACAGGTGCAGGTCCTACCCAAAAAATACATTAGAACCTAAAATCTTCCCATTTACCTATAAATGGATCAGAGCTGCAAGTAATGAAATACTAAGTTCCAAGGTTGGTGTGTCCTCAAAATCAGAGTTATAGTTAACTGCAACGTGTTGGTAATCTGAGGTTTGTGTTAAAGCAGTCTCCCTGCTTCTCTAAGTCCCCTTTACAACCGCTATCAGTTATTCAAACGGAGACGTATACTACGTGGGAAAATTATTTAGCACATACTTTATAATGCCTCTCACTTTTACCTACATTTAGCTTGAGCCTGGACATAATTTGAATAGAACGTTATACTTGCTTTATATCACTTAGCATATGCAAATGGCAAGTGAGTTAGCCAAAGTTTGATTTTTAGCACCAACACTTGACGAGGGCATATTCTCAAGTCAATTGAAATTAACAATTGTCATAAATTACTCGAAAAGGACTTTAGAGGTGAAAAGATCAACAACACAAGCATCTGAATAACTGAATATGTTAAGATAGTCAACTGGCCGAACTTGAAATCGAACATTGAATTGAGTTTTTTAGTTCACCTCACAATTTTGATGATAGAAAAGTGTCCCTGTATGCAGTCATTTTCTAATCTTCAGCTTCCAAATCTCACCCATCTGATAATATACGGTTGTCAAAGTATGTTATCATTTCCTGACCGCCAGCTTCCCTATCTTTCCTCATTGAAACCTATGAGAATCAAAAATTGTCCAAGTATGAATGCTTCCTTTCATCAAGGATTTTGGCCTCCCAACTTGTGTACTCTTGAAATAAGGGGGCTGAAGAAGCCGATCTCAAAGTGGGGCCCTCAGAATTTTCCAACTTCCCTAGTGGAACTGGAGTTAATTGGCGAACATGTGAATAATTTAAGTAAATTGTCCGAACTTCTTCCTCCGTCTCTTACTTGTCTTGAAATAAAAGAACTTGAGATGAGGAATTAATAAAATTTTGATTATCCAAGGTATCAAGATATGTCACATGGTATAAACAAAAGAGAACAATTACGATGAAGAACAAACAATGAAGCAGTAATTTACCAGATGTTTGCTCAACCTCAGTAGCTGGCCGAGACCCAAGCTGAATATGCTGCAAATTTATGATTAATAAGAATTTAGGACAACAACGACAAACATATAAAACATCTGGCATTATATGGAAGTTCAAGACTTGTGAACTTTTAAGTGAATGAGTCCAAATACAATGGCTCGATGCGTACCTGTTGCTGCAGCAGCAGTGAGAGTTAAGACTTAAGATATCACCATGCGATTTCACATTGACCGCAGAGAGGGACAAGTTTTAATACATGATCCAGTTCCTCCAGTCATTTTGTAGCCATAAACATCCTTCTCTTGTGAAATTTTGCTCAAGCCAAAGTCAGTAACTTTAAGAAGCCCGACTTTATCTTGCAATACATTTCTAAAATATTTTACATTATTCCATCGGATTGAAATACATCCTACCAGTAAGACCTCCTAACATGAAGATGGAAGCTTTTGACTTAACACAACGTTGTGATCATTTATCATGTGAAAGATTTGACTTTTTGAGACAATATATGCTTTAAGGCTCGAAGTAAAATAAAGTGCATAAAAAAGGCTCACAATTGTTTCACAGATGTTTATATCGTTTTGTATTGACATGTCAAGCCGATTGAAAACATGTACCCACTGAACCTTTGGGGCAGGAAAAAAGTCATGCTTGCGCTTGACCCCAATCTGATAGTCCACTTATCAAGTAGATATGAATAAGTTTTTGTTCGCCAATGGTTCCACCTGATTAGAATCAATTAGATTTTTATCACTAATAATCTTTACAAAAGATCATACTGAATAAGTCAACACTAATAAGCCTTTAGGCATCGCTAGATAAATCATCTAATTTTGATAAATCGACGAAATACTGGTACTATGGGGGTTTTTGGATGTGCACATTGCAAGTGATTATCAGTATATGTGTCAAATTACCAGAATAAGATAATTAGCTATAACATAAACGGTTGTAGAAGATAGCATTTGAATGTTTTCACAGTCATTATGACCTACTGATATTGCAGAAATCAAATCAAAATATTTAACTACTGAAAGGATATTTTTTTGATTTCGTGGCCAACTAAGTCAACAAGTCAGCTATGTGTAATTAAAATAAAAATATTTCTCACGTTACTTAAACAAAGAAAGTAAGAACTCATACCTTGTTTTCTTTTTTGATATGTGTATGCGCTTCCATAAATTAAACATGATGATACTCACAATTAACATTGCCACAATGGAAATTACAATAGCCAATATTTTCCCTGCAGTGATACATATGATATTGTCTATAAGAAAGTCCTTCATAAACTATGATGCCGTTATATTTCAATGCTTTTTATGATGCCGTTACAATAGCCAATATAATTATAGTTATCCTAAGCTAATACGTAAAGCTTGAAGCCCGAGCCAAACAAAAAATAGCAAATGAAACAGAAATATAAATTTATGAAGCAAATCACCTGGAATTGTTATATCTAACAGTTTTAGCGTTGCCAAATGCTTTAAGAACCGGATTTGACTGCACTCGCAATGACGACGTAAGCTTAATTATGATGATACAATAACATATGTGTGCATGCATATATGTCAGGTTCTGTAGTTTGTCTTAATATAGTACGTCATATATCATACTTCGAGAACTTGTTCAACTGTGCGGCCTTCAATAGCTACTTTCCTGCCACCAAAAAAATGAGAAAGTTTTTGCTAAATCATTAGTTTTTTTCAAAGACGTTGCTTTTAAGTGTAAATAAATAGCCTAAACTTGTGTTAGCTGGAGAAGATACCAAAATAGCTCAAGGATCCTAATATAATCGAATTGATTGATTGTTTCCCTCATAAAGGGAACTTACATCTTGTTTTTGAGTTCATGGAAACTGATCTTTTGGCGGGTTTAGTTGAAGCAGAAAGAGGGAGTGAATTTTACTGCTCTTAGAGAGATTAAGTTATTGAAATAGCTCAAGGATCTGAATATAATCGAATTGATTGATTGTTTCCCTCATAAAGGGAGCTTACATCTTGTTTTCGAGTTCATGGAAACTGATCTTTTGGCGGGTTTAGTTGGATATCCGAAATTGTGTACTCATGAAAATACCAGATGGTTCAGACAAGTTGGCTCCATAAGCTCCAGTAGAAACAGGTGGTGTTGGACCATGGTTGGACAATGGCTTTGTGACTGCGTATCGATCTTCGGCTATTACAAATGGTTTTTCTAGATACCTTGTACGAATTATTTACTTGCTAGGTGTTTTCAGCTTCAAGACTTCTAGGATGATAGATGTAAGTATGACTGCAGCAAGAACGAACCCATAACCAATCTTCCATGAACTTCCTGCATTAGCAAGTTGTATGCCTAGCAATATATTCAAAGCTCCAAAGAAAAGAGCAATTCTTCCAAAATAATGGTAACAGTTCCAGTACTTTCTATGCTTACTGTCTTTATCAGGTCTTATGCAAAATGCCATAACCTGAAATTCATGATACAAATAAGATATACTGCTAGAGCTATAGTTTTGGCTTTTGCAGTCAAACATTTTTTGTTTCAATCCATAAAGGTCTCGAACTTTTTGAGATTTCTATACCAAAACTTTAATGTTTCATTATCCTTTGGTGCTGGATTAGTAAACACATGAATCTTTTACTTGAACTTTTATGATTTAGGGATTAATATTGGAATTAAAGTTCAGTGTCTTTGACCTAAGAAAGTAAAAGAGTTGTCAATGTGATTTAAACCTGTAGAACGATGAGCACGATGGCAGTTATTACGATGCCTTTGTGAGCTGGTGCTTGGAAACTGAACTTGTTGTACATATTTAATCCAACAAATCCTGAGGCAACCGCGAATATGAACCCGATAAACTGAAAAACTACGTGCAGATAGTACCATAATGGATCCTTGTGCTTGAAGTATCGAGCCACAATAGGCCCATATGGCAATATTATACCCCATCCAAGTAAACCCAGTACTCCATGAGTTGTTTTAGAACGATGGAGATTGTTAGAAGACGTAGTTATTGAATTTGATCTTGGTCCTGATCCCGGTTCAGAACCTGAAGGCAATTAAAAAGCTAAAGCGTTGACTTAAAGTCAAACAAGTTGGTCTAAATCAGTAAATGATCGACTTAATAAATGAACCTTGTGAAAAATCAAAGTGGATAGTTGTCTTGTCGTCATGAACCGATAGGAGATGGTGGTCCGGGTACTTGGTTGAAAAAGCCAATAAAATCGGTTGTGTTTTGAGCTGAGTCGGGTACTTCAGCTGATATGCTAAGTGAATCTTTGCACCATAAACCGTTACAAAAGGAGGAATTCCTGTTAAGGGTAACTCGCCTTTGTCGTGTTTTACTTGTGAGGGCTTAAAGTCCTCAGCATAATATTGTTTAATTACAGGAGTACCCTTTCGGGTAATCCAACCAACCATAGAACTTGAGTTAAGAATCATACCATCCTTTGAGAATGCCATGGCAACATATCCACTTGTGTAGGTTGCCGATAGCACAATTGTCACAACATTGTCTTTGCTTTGTGAGTACTGTTTTAAAAACACAAAGTGGATTCAGTAAAAGTAAAAAAGTTAGTACTCACCCAAATCATGATCATATGGCATTACATCGTTCATAAATGATCTAGTAAACGTAAAACAGATCTAATTCAACGACCCCTAAAATTATTATTGAAGGAAATGAAAACTTACCCGGATAATGTATGAATTCCAAACAGGTTTACACACCATATGTGTCATGTTGGCATATGGGAGAGGAACATCATCGTTACATTCATCGCCTACCACCACCAAGATCCCAACAAACGCCACACAAAAGGCTAAAACCAAAATTTTGAAACTGAAATCATTGTGAATAGAAGGGACTCAACAGATCAGAAGAAGCAAAAGCAAAGATAAGTTGGAATAATTTAGTGGGTAAGAAGGTTATGATGATTTTGTTAAGAGGTTACTTAGGTTCAAAGTTTGTCTAGTTGGTGGCAGTTGATAGATGAGTTGGATAATCATCAATCATCATCATATATTTTTAAATTCGCTAGCTGTAAACGTAAATAACTTGATTATTAGACAGATTTGGTTGTGAATAATAACTTGATATCTTCCTATAGATGATGAGATGACACAACTCTTTTAGTGCTTTACTACATCATTGACCCTATCCTGTTTTTAACGTCCTCACCAATCTTTACGTCTTTCTATAACAATCCCAAATGCTGAAACATGTCCTTGGACAGTTCATGCCTACCAATGCTTACTACAGTCAGATTTCATGTAAATGCGATTAGAAACTCAGGTCTTAAGCATCTCTATTGACACACAGAAAGCAAATATTTTACTATGTTTTGATCATCGTGCTTGCTCGTGCATTTTAAAGCATGATAAGTTGCAATTAGGTTGCTTGCCTCATTAATTACTTGACATCGTTTTTCCTTTTTGCAGTGGTGGAAGACATAAACAAAAGACGGCAACCACTGCCCACAATGGATGCAGTGTACTACATCCAGCCAACAAAAGAGAAGTATGAACATTCTTATACTAAATTATGTTGCCCTGTTTCCCTTTATTATGATACTTTTGACAAGTAATCTATTAATACAAGTATTACATTTGTAATACCAAAATTGTTTTTTGTTCTTTTTTTCTTGACCTCTTTATTATCTTTGTTTTTGTTTCTTCAATGTAGTCCAAAAGCTTTTCTACTTAATACTAAATGTCACACCAGCTTCTTGTCTATGTTACCACCACATTCACTTAAGAATCCAACAGTGTCACCACAGATCCTTGTCTATGTTACAACAACATTATGCTTACAAATCTGACATACTTATATCGCTGATCGGAACCTGAATATAAGATTGTGTTGGGGACTTTGGGTCACGTTTTTTTTTCAACACTCAAGAAAACCTCAAGGGTGGCCTAGCCGTAAGGTTTTGGGATTCTCTAAAAGAGGTCTCATGTTCAAATCCTGTATGCTGCAAATCCTTGTGGCCACTCGCCCTAGCCTTATAATCTAGAATCGTGAAGGGCTAGTGATTTACCTTCATAGGTTTTGCAGGGTGGTTTGGAGTTTGGGGTTTACGTCCTAGGTTACCAACAGTGGCTCAAGTCTGACAGAATACTTTAGTATTAGGAAACTAAAATTTGTAATTTGTCACATGCGTCTAGAAGACGGACATAAAAGACTACAAGTAGTCCCTCAAACGCCTTAACATATATGCAAAATTTGAACAATTATTCTATGATCTGGGATTGGTGATATTATCTTTAAGCACATATATTTCTTCACAAATCAAGTGCCTACTTTAGCTACATCATCGTTACATTCATCGCCTACCACCACCGAGATCCCAACAAACGCCACACAAAAGGCTAAAACCAAAAATTTTGAAACTGAAATCATCGTGAATAAAAGGGACTCAACAGATCAAGAGAAGCAAAAGCAAAGATAAGTTGGAATAATCTAGTGGGTAAGAAGGTTTTGTCAAAGAGGTTACTTAGGTTCAAAATTTGTCTAGTTGGTGGCAGTTGAAAGATGAGTTGGATAATCATCAATCATCATCATATATTTATAAATTCGCTAGCTGTAAACGTAAATAATTTACATAAATGTCAATCCCTTAAACGTAGTAATCGAGTGATCATAATGTCAATCCCTGTAGCTAATGCATGATTAGCAACTTACCCTCGAACATGCTAGCCCATTACTGGCATTCACAAACTCTAAACTACCACTGCTATTTTTTTTTGTGTAACATACTTGTTAACATTCAGGCTCACTTGTGTCATTTACATAAATCAAAGCCGAAACATCTAAATCATGCATACGTAACTGTTTATACTAACCTGCAAAAATACAATGATGATGGCGGCACATTTTTTTTCAGACTCACTTTTGTTTTAGGGTTTTGTGTGTGTTTTTGCTTGTAGAAAGCGACACCAATAAATTATTATAATCTAAGTTGTAGGGATTCTCATACGTACTTATCCTTCCATGCAAATTATTTAAGTATTACTTACATATTTTGAATTGTAAATCCCAAAAAGTGGCTTGGTCTAGTGGTTGAGACATTTGTATGTGAATTAAATGGCTCAGGTTCAAACCCATCCAACTACATTTTTTCAAAATATTAATTCCGAATTTTATACATTTAAAATTAAAAATAGACTATAACATATCCGAATTTTATAATTTAAAAATTAAAAAAACACAAAATTCAAAACAAATTTATAAAAAAAAATGCCACATAAAATTAATGATGACATGAAAATATGACATGGCATTATGGGATGCCAAGTGGCATTTTATGTGGCATGCCTCCTCTTATATATAATGTAAATTATATGTCCGACTTCTAAAATGAGTGTGCATGTATGTCCGATTTTTAAGAAAATGTTGACGGCTACGCGTGTGCATATATGTCCGACTTCTAAAATGATGATAACAATGAGTGTGAACATATGTCCATTTGTGTTGAATATTATTAGTGCTCACGTGTATAAATCGATTAGATTCATGTATTTATGCTTTTTAAAAATTTGTATTTTAGCTGTATTTCAATCAATATCGAAGTTTGTATGTAACATTTATGTTATTGGTTTGTTATAAATTTTATTATATTAAAAAAACTCATATGCACCTAACTACTTCTTGAAACATATATTGTACAAAATCTGGAATATGCTATTTTTAAAAAAAAAAAACATATATGCACTAAACATTCTAGCTTAAAAACATATATGCACTAAATCTGGAAAATGCTATCTTAAAAAAAATAAAAATAAATAAATAAAAAATAAAAAATTAGTAAAAAAAATAGTAAAAATTGTATTTTACTATTATACCCTTATTAAATAAAATGTTAAATATTTAAAAAGAAAATTTAGATATTTTCAAAAATGCCATTTTGCATTGATATGTTGCACACTATGCATTATTAGGAGTACATAAGTAGTTCTCGCAGATAAGATAGGTTCTGAAAATAAAGGGACTCTATATATATATATATATATATATATATATATATATATATATATATATATATATATATATATATATATATATATATATATATTTTATTGATTTGAGAACGTCTTATATTGACTTGCTATAATTAGATAAGCATAAGCATATTATTTATTCATTTTTTTTTTCAAAGACTACTGTTTATCTACTTTAAAAAGAGCCAATAGTTAAGCAATCCCAAAGACGATCATATATTTTTACAATCATATATAAGTGATATATTATATTCGTTAAACTTTATTATATTACATTACATAGAATTATAAATTACACATATAACAAAATTAGCAATCCCAGTCACAATCTTTTCACGAGACCACTTAAATATAATATCTGGAAAAGGCTGTACGTACGTAATGAAGAATAGATATTATAAGAAATTAAAAATATAGTTGACTATGCATAGGATTAGGATATATAAAAAGAAAAACATACCTTCAAGTGATCATGAATAGAATTCATACTTGAAGTAATATTGGAGACGGTACTATCCATAAGCTTTAGGTGTGGTAGATTATGAAGATGGAGATCGTCGAAATGGGGTAAGAAAGTAGTGTTTGTTTGGGAAGATGTAGCTATTTCCTCATATTCGTCATCTCTATTTGAAACAACTTCTTCAATAGCATCACAATCACCTATGAAAATTGTCTCTAAACTAGAAAGAAGTTTAATCATGGAAAGTGAGAGCAAATACTTTATGTTTTTGCACCTTTCAAGATATATGGCTTTCAGGTTCTGGAAAGAGGATTTCTGTTGTGTCGTAGAACATAAAAAATTATTCCAATTACACTTCCACACATAATTCATATTCTCCATCCCATATAACCTTAAGGACTCCAAGTAGGGAAGGAGCGGTGATTGTTGATTATCCCTTTGACTTGTTGCTAAATCTTTACTGGTTGCACTCTTCTCAAACGCCACCTCAACATCAGCAAGGTTTTTTATAGTATGGTATCTGAGGTGATGAAACGTAGATAAGACATGAAATGGAATTGCAACATTAACATCCGAAATAATATCATCAACTTGTAATATCTCTCCCCTGTTTATATCGTTCATCTGCATCTATCATTACATAAAACAAATGTGAATATCTCATTGATCAGTTGAGATGTGGAATTCCTTCTATAAGTTGAAACTGAAAGTAGGAATAAGAATGACATTACATACCTCGTGGCTCCTTTCAACTGATTCATAGATGTTATAACGCACACCTTTAATGACAAGTTCCTCAAGTGCGCCCAAATCAAACCTAGCGAAGGTAGGTGTAAACAAATTTCTAAAACTTTTACATCTACGTATATCAATGTTTCTCAAGCTGCTACAACCCTCCTCAATCTCACCAACACACCCCACGTCAATATTGAATAAAAATTCAATGGAACAATGGCATCGGATTGCTCGGAAAAATATTCACAAGATTATCACATTTTGTCACTTCAATTTCTCTCAGTATGCAACTGTTAACTTCCCAACTGCTGCAAAATTGATAAGGCCATATATTTTGCAATGCCTCCATCTTAGAAACTTTCAATGTCTCCAACTTAGGGATCACAACCTGCACAACATATAGGCCTAGCTTGTTAATACATCCGCGCAACTAAGATAGTAAGATATATATACTGACACTTATATGTGTGACTTTTAATTAATATATCGACATACACATATTACCTCTTTGCTTATGAAAGGTTGAATTGCAGAACTAGACGAAGATGTTGATGACTTATTCTCGGGATAAATGCTCGTGAAATTTGGAAGGCCGTCAAGTATCAACTCTACTAATTGAGGTAGCTCAACTGAACTAATATTTTTGCCGAAACCTACCAACATTGGTAGATCAGACAAATCCAAAAACTTTAGTTCTTCAAACTTGATTACCCCTTGTGCATCATTTTCACTATATGCTACTACTTCCATAACAGGGCACTTCCTAATTATGAGTCGCTCAAGCTTCACCAAACTATTAGCTACCGGGACTGTGAAAAGGTATCTCAAGTCGGCACACTTGGAAATTTGAAGCTCTCTTAAATTATAAAACAATTGTCGAATAGGATGCACAGATGCCACTGAAAGTTCGACAAGATCATTCATACCATTCACTTCTAACAAAAGCACCTCTGTTTTTGGAAACAACTCATTCAATCTAGATTCCACCAGTTCATCTTTAGTAGTGGCCAAATTCAACGTGTTTTCGAATGAGTGCATCCTTTTACTATTTTTTTCAGAATAACTAATCTCACCAGCAGATCCTACGGAGATCTTGAATCTTTCGAGTTTCTTAAACGACATATTCTTCGGCTGATCCTTTTTTTCAAAGAATTCAATCTCTAAAGCAGAAAGATTCCTTGAGCACTGTGCCAATTCATTAAAATTTGCATCCGTGAACCTAATGCGCTCTCCATCGGAGACCCTCATATACAGCTCCTCAAGCTTCACCAAACCTTTAAAAACACCATCCTCAATATAAAGATCAACACAACCTGTCAAATCCAATTGCTTTAGCTCCTTCAAATTCCCAATTGTGGATGGTAATTTTCGAATGCCACAATTTGCAAAGCTCAACACTTCCAAATTCAAAAGATCTCCGATAGAAGAGCAATCGAACATCAACAAGCATTGATGGAGAATGAGCGTTCGAAGATTGGTGGAGCATTGAAGTGATCGTGGAAGCAAAGGGTACTCCATTTTCTCATAAGCTATAACTTCAAGATTTTCCATTCCTTCGTAGAAATCTTCAGGAAACTTAAGTGTTCTATCTCCACCCATAAGTCTTAGAAGTGTTAGGTTCGGGTATTTAAATTCTTTTGGAAACTCGGTCATACCCATGAAGGTCATGGAAATTTTTTGGCAAGACCTGCTCATCTCAGCCCTACTCCACCTCGAAAAATCACCATGGTTAATGATCCACGGATGGTCACCTTTAGAAACTTCTCCTTGCACAAAAGCAAGAACAAGATCGTGCATTTTGACACACTCGAGGTAATCACTATCAATCAATAAATTTGCATTTTTGAGATTGCGTACACATGTTTTTGTCATGTCTCTAGCATGACCCAAAGTAGGAATTCCCTTCAACAATTTAAGCCCCATGCATATCTTTTGAGATCCTCAATTGGAATATTAAAGTCATCTGGAAACAAGCCACAAAGCAGAAAAATTGCTTTAACATCCTCTTCTTGTATAAAAGTGTAGCTAATTTCTATAATTTCTTGCACATTTTTATCAAGATCATTATTCTTCAAACGGTAAAGTGTATCTCGCCATACAAAATTTTCTTGAGATTTAAGGGTTGTTGCAATGAGTTTGATGGCTAGGGGCAAAAATCCACATCTTTCACAATTTGATTCCCTATCTCATTGAGCACCGGATCAGACTCTTTTGAAACTCCTGTGATTTCACAAAAGAAATTATTTGCTTCGGACTCCTCCATGACATCCACTCTAACTGCTTTAAAATTATTATCTACTACAATTTGTCTGCAAATAGTTTCATTTCGTGATGTTAGCAACAATTTGAAGCCGGTTGGCAAAGGGCTTAATCCAATATCATTGAGTTCGACCACCTCCCACACATCATCCAATATTACTAGAACCTTTTTACCTTCTTGGGACATCTTTTCAAATGTAATACGAAGACGGTCTGCCCTTGCTGTTTTACTCGTTTCAGTTAAAGATTTTCCAGTGTATTCTGCTACAGTTTGTTGAATTGAAAACGTGTTAATCTTCTGCCCAATAACCACCTTCACAATCAAGCCAAACATATTCCTATTGTTGACAGTCTTTCTCAGTTGTTCCATCATTGTGGTTTTTCCAACACCACCCATTCCGCATAGCGCCATCACTTGCATCTTGTGATCTTGTTGAAGGAACTTGAGTGCATCCTCAAAAATCTTCTCTCGCGATTTGGAGTAATTTTTGGCATCACCATCTGACAGTACAGAAGTGGGTCCTTTCTTGAATGTCTTGTGTCCGATCATGTTACAGCGGTATTTATTATCTATTGTAGGACTTAGCCTATTAATTGCTTTAGCTATATGAACTAATAACAACTAATGGGCTAAGTCTTTTGCCTAAACCGTAGTATGAATAATATTTACTCAAGTATATACATCAAGGCATCAACTCTCTTGAATAAGACATTTGATTATTGCTACGTAACAGATAACTGACTGAAAACGACAATCGTTTTTTTATATAACTAGAATAAGCTCGTCGTTTATAGTCAACCAAATACTTGAATAATAATTCCAAAAACTAATGATCTTGAATGCATTTCTTCCTGCTTGGTACCTCCTCTTCACATTAAAACAACCATTGTAGTTACTTGAAATTCTTTCAGCATCTTTCTTAATCTTTTCGACATCTTCCAACCAACCCGGTACCCGAGTAGGTATCTCCAGTTGACTTGTATTGTTTGTTTCCATGTGCTTTCTGACATCAACGCTTGTACCATCCAGTTGCTTTAATCTAGTATTCATGTTTCTAACGTTGTTTGTGGAGGAAAAGATATAGCCCAAATGTTTCTTGACAGGCTTCATCAAAGATTCAACAACCGGACCAATAATTGCGGTTACAAACTCCATTACTCGGAATATTAGCTTATAGTGAGACCTACAAAACACATAGGCTCTGTATGAACTTGGTTCTGAATGAAAACGATATGTTTGGTAAGTGTTGCTGATACTGATTCGAACGATATAAAATTACAAATCTATCCTTATGTTGTATATAATGTGTTTTTATTGATTTTAGCTTAAAAAATTGCACATAACGAAGAGTGAGTTATTATTAATACATACGAGCACATGTTACAAAACTTTGATTAAATTTTAATAGTTGATACCCATTTCAATTAGAAAAAATTAATTAAATAACACCCATTAACCATTTTGTTAGTTAGAAACAATAATAAATGAGAAATCGTAAAGAAAAAAATTTACATGACGATAGCGAATTGTTTTTATCAAAGTAACTAATACCTTTACTTTTAATATTGTAAATGAATAAATAATAAAATTTTAAGTTGCTAGAATGTGATTTGTGGAAAATAAAATAAAAAGAGTGTAGGGGTAAAATGCCGGGTACTGTATGGATTAGAGCCCCACTCAAGCAAAATGGTCCAGTAGCAAATGAATAATTGAGAGGTGCTAAACATTTTTGTCAAACAAAGAGGCCTTTGACCAATAAGTAGTAGCCTCTGAATTTGTTTATTAAGAAGCACAAACAGCCCCTTAAACATGTTCTGTCTCAAACACATTCATAAGCCAACTGAATCCAATAAAGGTAAAAAAAATTAAAATCAATAACTTTATTTACCATTTCACTATCAGTGGCCAAAATCCTCCACCAACCCTCTTACTCTCTAGTCTTGTTCCTTGCCGTCTTTATTATTCAATTAAAGTTTCAATCAAACCTAAATTTCCCCAAAACTTAAAAAAAAAATAATAAATAAATAAAATTTAACGAAAAAATCTCAAACCCTTTTAGAATAAAACTAAAAGCCCTATATCAGTTTCAGACAAAATCAATAAATTAAACATTAAAAGTTATACCTTTAGGCAACTAAAAGAGGTATTTTTTCCATGAATAAATTATCTTCGAAATCACTACAACAACTAAATTGCAACATATTCTCTTCAATTTATTTTCAAAATGCCAAAATTTTAATTTACGATTCTAGTTGGAATAGTGGCCTAAACTTGCAATGTTGATTGATAGTCGAATGGTATTGTGGTTATTCTTAAATTTTTGTTTTTACCCTTAAGGATTTGTAAATCACCCCCCGCTTTTGTAAAGTTTTATTGTTTACACTTTTGACACATATAATCGTGTACTCAATATTTCTAAAAATGAATTTACAACTTTTTTCTACATCGGGAAATATTTATGATTTTTTTATTTAACATCTTCGAAAATAAAAATAATAATAAAAAAATATTTCTTAATAAAGAATGATTTAGTTTTTAAAAATAAAGGTGACCTTTATTATATAAAAAAAAATGTTAAAAAGATGTTTGATATGCGAACTTAACAAACATGATGCCATTTTATAACTTAAACTTCAAGGGCCACACAATCAGTTCGTAAACCTTGTGAAATACAAAGAAAAAAAAATAAAGGTGAGTGCAAGTAAATACTGAATACGTTATGTGGCATACCACCTCTACAAGAACAACTAGTACAATACTGTCGTATGTCGTGCGTTGCCCGGGTATAACGATTCAATAGTTTAGAAAAGAAAATCTATAAACTTGTTGTTTGTATATTTTATTATTAAAAAATAATAATAAAAAGAATAAAAATAAAAAATTCTAAAAGTGCTCATGGTATACGAAATTGATAATTACTTGTCTAGATACGGATTTTAAGGAAACTTAAAAAACATAACTTAAGATGGTCAGTCCACTACAAATGTGAAACTTAAAATGACATTTACACTATATACTGTACTACAACGTCTGATCATGTACATAAGTTTCTAAAAGGTTTTACATGTACATATATATATAACTGGATTGCCCATTTTGCATTTTTTCATGGCATGCATGCATAAACTTCCAGTAATAAACATGCATGTTCCATCATTACTTCCATTTTTCATGGCCTAAACAACCAACAATATATACATGACTTTGCTAAACACATTAGTTAACCAAATAGTGACATAAGGTGAGTAAAAATGAACCGAAAACATCATCTTCATCTTCATCATCTTCGTCAATCAAACATTCAAACGGTAAATTTTATTGCAGCTAAACACAAAAACTTGGTTTTTTTTTCTTCCGCTTGATATTGGACATTGACAAAACATCATCCAAAGTATCATCATCCCTATCGAAAATGCTCTCATCTTTCGAACTTTCGATTTCAATAACATCGTTCCATTTCCAAGTCGCCAAGTTGGTTTCCCTTTTCTTTTTCTTAGATTCGCGAATCACCTCAACAAACAACGGTCGGGTATCAAGTTTGACGTTGTTGTCAAGCTGTTGGTTAAAGACACAAAAAATAAAATTACGCCTTTATACAAATAAATGATAATGATCAAATATCAGAAACGAAAACGAAAAAGTGTAGAAAGGAGTGTTACCTCAAGATCATGAAGATCAGCATTAAACTTCAATTCCCGGCTTGATGTTCAAAGGAATAATTAAATGTCACGTATATAGATAAAAAAAAAGTTTGACGTGAGATATTGTAAAACAACTTTACCTAAATTTCTTCGTTGATAGTCATTTTTGCAATGTTGAACTCGTTTGTTGTTGCTAGATAGGTGACACATACATTGTTTGATTTGTTACTTTGTATACCATCTATAAATATATGTTTTTGTTATAAACTGTGAATGATTATGAATTGAATTGAAGTTGAGTATGTGTTGTCTATTAATAAGCTTCATGCATGGGTTGATTTAGGCGCCAACACATCTGTTTCAAAAGTTAAATTTGTAAAGATAATGATAAGATTTAATATGACTAATACTCGTACTATGTAACGCATGCGGAAAATGATAAGAACTGTCTTGAATTTACCACCATCCTCTCAATATTGTTACTAAAAGATAATTCTTAAATTTAAATGGTCAAGATTTAATGTGAGATGGATCCAACGAATAAAAGTGAGTTTATGGAATTGATGCACCGGCGGCAATAGATATATAATTACGGAATTGTTGTTATTTAAAATTAAAATAAAAATAAAAAGTAAATTACCTAGAGCAATGATATCTAAATATTAATCTAATCAAGAAAGCAGCTTAAGTATTTGGATGGAGTAATGTAATCAATATAGCCAGATAAACCGGTTGAACAAACAACCACGTCGAATAGGTCTAAGAGTAATTTATTAATGCTAATTATTTCAGCACATAGGGATTATATTGTTTTATGATACAGGCATGATTCTAACTTTGCTTCCTAATAAAGGCATGTATACTGATTTCACCACAAATAGCAGATGCTGGAACTCATTAAAGCCTATTTATATAATTAGTTGATCGACATTGAACAAGTCAATACATTCACATAAGGTTGAGAAACAAGTTTCGCTTATTGAAAACGGAACAAATGAAAGCTACAAGCAAGGTTGAGGCATGGACCCTGTACACAGATGCTGAGATGCAATATTACTTATTCAATGTTCTTGACGCCAAATTACATACCAAAATAATGCATCACTAAATTTCAGGTATAAACTCATTGTTTCCTCAGAACTGCAATCCCTGTAGGAGAATAGAAGTATTAATTAATAGAGTGATTCAAACCCATAAATATGATAAACATGTAATTATCTGACAGTGATCACGTACCTCTTGTTGTTTATCCTTTATAAAGGAGGTTGGGTCTTCTGTTGCGTAACACAATCCAAAAGATGTGTCTATTACCTTTAGCTGTGGAGTAGTTGATTGTCCACATGTGAAAACCGTGATCTGTGGACACTCTTTGATTTCCAGAGTATCTAATGATTGCCATACAAAATCCTCCATCCCCAAGCAAAATCCCTTGAGATTTGGAAGGCCACGAAGTTTTATGGATTTCAGAGAACGAAATACAACAACATCAGTAGCTGTAGTGTCAGAATCTTCTGCTTTCTTTACAATTACCTCCATATTATCGCAACTACTAATTTCAAGCTCATGTAGCTGTAATAGACTGCGAACCATGCAACATGTGAAAACATGTTCAAGAAGCGCACAATCATCAATTAATACTTTTGTAAGGTTTGGAAAGTTCAGTGTTATCCACCTACTGCTCTTCCATATATACCTCATACTAGGAATCCATTCCAGAGTCACTTCTTTTAGCTTTGGAAATACCACAACAGATTGCTTTTCATTCACATCATCATTTTCCAAATCTACTACTTCAAATATCTCCTCTACCTCAGATGACTGCCAATGCTCTCTCCTGATATGAAGCTTTTCTAGATTCTGTAGATTTATCAATTCGTTGCATCGAAAAATAATGCCGTTCTTCAACAAGTTTGAATCTAATTCTCCATTTACTTCAACTAGATTTGAAGAAGACCAAGGGAACTGAATTTCCTAATGAAGAAAAACAAACATAATCATCATCAGATAGACACATGACCAGAAACAAAATTAATTGCCAAATAATAAAGCAAACAGAGATTAATTGATTTGTTGATGCAATTATGGTAATAACATACCTCATGTGATGCATTGGACAATGGAAAGTTGAGACCACATTCAAGACTATGCTTGCCAATGCCTGTTTGTATGTAGAGGAGCTTTGGAGTAATCGAGCGACCAGATGTGAAAGTCTTCATTTTTGGGCAACCATAGATCTTAACCTCATCTAATATTGACCATAGGAACTCATTCATCCCCGAGAAGAAACCTTCGACATTTGGTAAATCGGTTAGTGTAAGAGACTTTAGACGGGGAAAGAGAACAGTTTTAGAGGTGTGCTGTCCATCTTCCTTCACAATCACTTGCATTGCATTACACTTTTCTATGGTCAACTTTATAAGTTGCTTGAGGCTATCAAGTGTGGAACTTGTAAATACATGTTCCAAAAGGTCACAGTTGAAAATCCGCAATATCTTTAAGTTGGGCAATTCAAGCAAAGTAATATTTGCGGACCTTGGAATCGTCACTCCAGAAAGTATATCACCTATTTCATCACCAACATTAGCACTATCACTACCATTCTTGTTGACCCTTTTAATCTCAAATATCTCCCTTAGTGACCGGCAAGAGTATATTTCCAGCTCTTCAAGCTTTTGTAATTTTCCCACTGCACTGAATGGAATCAGAGTTGCTAACGTCTCACATGTATGGATCCATATCTTTCTGGAATATTGGCATAATGATGGAAAAGCAAAACCCACCTGAGAACACTATGTGATATGAAAAATTAGTGTACGCTTTTTTGTTGTATACATGTAACACTCATGCGTATGAGTAGATAAGCATAAGCATATAATTTATTCATTTTATAATATGAATAAATTATATGCTTATGCTTATCTACTAAATATAATATGGCTTTGATAATTTTGGAAGTTTAGTTGAACATGTCATCAATACCAAGAGATGAAGGAATTAATTTGTCTAAGCTGTAAAAAGTTTTAAGAATTTAAAATAAACATATCCTAACATGCGTATGAGTAGATAAGCATAAGCATATAATTTATTCATTTTATTTTTTCCGATGTTTATCTACGTTAAAAAGAGCCCAATAAGCAAAATCCTAAACACGCTCATATATTTTTACAATCATATACCGTAAGTGATTATATTTGTTAATTATTATTATTTGAGTTAACTTCAATATATACCACATATTCTATAAAGATCCAATAAACAAATCTTGACTACTATTTTTTCATCGAAATAAAAAAAATAATAATAATAAAAAAAATAACATCGCAACGAGGATTTTTTTATCTTTCAGTAAATAGGCACTTTGATATAATTTCAACAGACTTTTTTTTTTGAGTTTTGTTTTAGTGTTAAAATTTGCATGTGGAAAATCACATGTGATTTATATGTTAGGAATCACCCGTGATTCGTGATTTTAAAATAGCAAATCATATGTTTGATTTTTTTTAGATGTAAATTTCAACATTCACAAAAAATAGTCAAAAAAAAGTTCGTTCAAATTATATAAAAATGCCCTTTATAGAAAGATGACTTAACTATATCGCTGTGATGGTATGATTGGTTTCACATAATGATTAATGGTTTGTGAGATATTTAATTTTTTTAAAAATGATGAAAGTCAGTTTTTTCTTTGTTGATAAAAAAAATGAATAGCCATAATTAGTTCATCAAGTCTTTAGAGAATTTGAGGTATACATTGAACTTATATTACATTACATACAATTAGAAATAACACAAATAACAAATTAGCATATATCATTTTTAAAGGTAAGATCAATAAATAGCACTTTTTTCTAAAGAACAAATGGGAGAATCTGTCAACGGTAAATCTTCAAGCTACGAAAAATACACAATCGCGACGTGAATATTTTTATCTTTCAGATCTAGACGAAGCATTTTGATATACTTTTGACCATTTTTTAGTGTTAGAAAGTTTCACCCAAAAATGTATCCAACTTGACACTTTTTCTTTTGTTGTGTACTTAACTTTTAAGTTTCTTATTATATGTATCAAACTCTTTAATATTTCTTATTGTATGTATCATTTTTTAATATTTCTTATTGTATGTATCAATAGTGTTAAGTGTTGTATTTGTTAAGAGTTAACTACATTTTCGGTCCTTGTAGTTTGCCGGGTGCAACACTTTTAGTCCATTTGTTTGGTCCTCAATACTAACCTCGCTGAGCTCGAAATCCATAACCACCCATCACCACCACCACCCAATCACCACACCATGCACCACCAGCCTCCACCACCATCAATCACCACCACCGCCACCAGCGCACATCACCACCACCACCACCACTTACCACACCACCATGAACCACCGGCACCCACTGCCACCACTACCAATCACCTCCACTATGCACCATCGCCACCCACTGCCACCCACCACCACCTACCACCACCACTACCAATCACCGCCCACCCACCACCCACCATCACCACCGCCACCCAGTACTTCATCGCCATCGTCCACGCCACCCACCACCAACCAAAGACCACTACTAGCGCCACCCACGCCACCACCAGCGATGGTGGCAGTGGGTGGCGGTGGTGCATGGTGGTGTTGATTGGTAGTGGTCTTGGGTGGAGTGGTGGCAAGATTGGTGCGTCGTGGTGGTGGGTGGCCATGGGTGATGGTGGTAGGTGGTGGTGGTGGTGGTGATTATAGGTGGTGGGGTGTCAGGCGGTAGTCAGGTGCATGGTGGTGGTAATTGGTGGTGATGGGTGGCGGTTTTATGTGGTGGTGGTGTGGGTGGCAGTGATGAGTGTTGGTGGTACGTGGTGGTGGGTGGCGGTGGTGGCAGTGGGTGGTGGTGGTGGGTGGCGGTGGTGGTGATTGGTAGTGGTGGTGGGTGGCGGTGGTGGTGATCGGTAGTGGTGGTGGTAAGTGGTAGGTGGTAGGTGGTGGTGGTGGTGGGGTGGTGCATGGTGGTGGTGATTGGTGGTGGTGGTGGGTGGCGGTAGTTATGTATTTCGGACTAACTGAGGTTATATATCGGGGATCAAACAAATGGACTAAAAGTGTTGCATCCAAAGAAACCACAAGGACCAAAGATATAGTTAGCTCTTAACAAATACAACACTTAACACTAATGATACATACAATAAGAAATATTAAAATAATGATATATACAATAAAAAAGATTAGAGAGTTAGATACATACAATAAAAAATTAAAAGTTGAGTACACAATAAAAGAAAAGGTGTCAGGATGAATACATTTCTAGACAATTATCCTTTTTAAAAATCAAGTATGATATCATAAATCACATGTGATTTTATGGGCTTGCAATGTCGAGTTCGAAACCCAATTTAAAAAATAAAAATAATAAAAATATAAAAAAAAATCACATGTGATAATTAAAGTAATAAATCACATGTGATTTTTTGGGCGGAAATTTTGAATAAAATGTTCGTCGAAAGTATTATAGAAGTGTATATCTATAGAAAGATAATTTAATTCTCGTCACGATGGTAAAATTAATTTCGCGTAACGATTAACGATTTACGAGATATTTTAATTTAAAAAGAAAATGATGAAAGTGTGTTTTAATAAAAAAAGAAAAAAAAAAAGACAAATTGTGTTTCGTAATTAACTCACAATCTTTTCAATAGACGTCACACGTAATGAAAAATAGATATTAAATGAAATTAAAAATATAGTTGACTATGCATATGATTAGGATATATTAAAAGAAAAACATACCTTAAAGTGATCATGAGTAGAATTCGTACTTGAAGTAATATTGGAGTCAGTACCATCAATAAGCTTTAGGTGTGGTAGATTAGAAAGATAAAGAGAGTTGAAACGGGGTAAGAAAGTAGTGTTTGTTTGGGAAGATGTAGCTATTTCTTCATATTCGTCATCTCTATTTGAAACAACTTCTTCAATAGCATCACACTCATCTATGTGAATTTCCTCTAAGCTGGAAAGAAGTTTAATCATGCCAGGTGAGAGCAAATACTTTATGTTTTTGCACCTTCCAAGATATATGGTTTTCAGGTTCTGGAAAGAGGCTTTCTGTTGTGTCGTGGAACATAAAAATTTATTCCAATTACACTTCCACACATAATTCATATTCTCCATCTTCGCTAACTTTACTGGTTGCTTATCCCTTTGACTTTTTGCTAAATCTTTACTGGTTGCACTCTCTATCTCTAACGCCACCTTAACATCAGCACGGTTGCTTATAATAAGGCGTCTGAGGTGATGAAACGTAGATAAGACATGAAATGGAATTGCAACATTAACATCCGGAATAATATCATCAACTTGTACTATCTCTCCCCTGCTTATATCATTCATCTGCATCTATCATTACATAAAACAAATGTGAATATCTAATTCAGTTGAGATGTAGAATTCCTTCTATAAGTTGAAACTGAAAGTAGGAATAAGAATGGCATTGCATACCTTGTGTCTCCTTTCAACTGATTCATTGATGTTATAACCCACACCATCAATAACAAGGTACTCAAGTGCGCCCAAATCAAACCTAGCGAAGGTAGGTGTAAACAAATTTCTAAAACTTTTACATCTAATTATTATAATGTTTCTCAAGCTGCTACAACCCTTCTCAATCTCACCAACACATCCCACGTCAATATTGAATAAAAATTCAATGGAACCACAATATTCAACGTGGAGACGAATAAGATGACGCAACAATGGCATCGGATTGCTCGGAAAAATATTCACAAGATTATCACATTTTATCACTACAATTTCTCTCAGTATGCAACTGTTAACTTCCCCACTGCTGAAAAATTGATAAGGCCATATATTTTGCAATGCCTCCATCTTAGAGACCTTCAATGTCTCCAACTTAAGGATCACAACCTGCACAACATATAGGCCTAGTTTGTTAATTCATCAATACATCCGTGCAACTAAGATATATATATTGACACTTAATATTTTGACATATACATATTACCTCTTTGCTTAAGAAAGGTTGAATTGCAGAACTAGACGAAGAAGATGTTGATGACTTATTCTCGGGATAAATGCTCGTGAAATTTGGAAGGCCGTCAAGTATCAGCTCTACTAATTGAGGTAGCTCAACTGAACTAATATTTTTGCTGAAACCTACCAACATTGGTAGATCAGACAAATCCAAAAACTTTAGCTCTTGAAACTTGATTACCCCTTGTGCACCATTTTCACTATACGCTACTACTCCCATAACAGGGCACTTCCTAATTACGAGTCGCTCAAGCTTCACCAAACCATTAGCTACTGGGAGTGTGAAAAGGTATCTCAAGTCGGCACAATTGGAAATTTGAAGCTCCTTTAAATTATAAAACGATGCCACTGAAAGTTCGACAAGATCATTCATACCATTCACTTCTAACAAAAGCACCTCTGTTTTTGGAAACAACTCATTCAATCTAGATTCCACCAGTTCATCTTTAGTAGTGACCAACTTCAACGTGTTTTCGAATGAGTGCATACTTTTACTGTTTTCTTCTGAATCCTCAATCTCATCAGCAGATCCTACGGAGATTTTGAATCTTTCGAGTTTCTTAAACGACATATTCTTCGGCTGATCCTTGTTTTCAAAGAATTCAATCTCTAATGCAGAAAGATTCCTTGAGCGCTGTGCCAATTCATTAAAGTTTGCATCCGTGAACCTAATGCGCTTTCCACGGGAAACCCTCATATACAGCTCCTCAAGCTTCACCAAACCTTTAAAAACACCATCCTCAATATAAAGATCAACACAACCTGTCAAATCCAATTGCTTTAGCGCCTTTAAATTCCCAATTGTGGATGGTAATTTTCGAATGCCACAATTTGCAAAGCTCAACACTTCCAAATTCAAAAGATCTCCAATAGAAGAGCAATCGAACATTAACAAGCATTGATGGAGAATGAGCGTTCGAAGATTGGTGGAGCATTGAAATGATCTTGGAAGCAAGGGGTACACCATTTTCTCATACACTATAACTTCAAGATTTTGCATTTCTTCATAGAAATCTTCAGGAAACCCAAGTGTTCTATCTCCACCCATAAGTCTCAGAAGTGTTAGGTTCGGGTATTTAAATTCTTTTGGAAAATCGGTCATACCCATGCAGGTCAAGGAAATCTTTTGGCAAGACCTGCTCATCTCAGCCCTACTCCACCTCGAAATATCACCATGGTTAATGATCCACGGATGGTCACGTTTAGAAACTTCTCCTACCACAAAAGCAAGAACAAGATCGTGCATTTTGACACACTCGAGGTAATCACTATCAATCAATAAATTTGCATTTTTGAGTTTGCTTACACATGTGTTTGTCCTGTCTCTAGCATCACCCAAAGTAGGAACACCCTTCAACAATTTGAGCCCCCATGCATATCTTGTCAGCTCCTCAATCGGAATATTAAAGTCATCTGGAAACAAGCCACAAAGCAGAAAAATCTCTTTAACTTCCTCTTCTCGTATAAAAGTGTAGCTAATTTCAATAATTTCTTGCACATTTTTATCAAGATCATTTATCTTCAAACGGTTAAGTGTATCTCGCCATACAAATTTTTTTTGAGATTTAAGGGTTGTTGCAATGATTTTGATGGCTAGGGGCAAAAATCCACATCTTTTCACAATTTGATTCCCTATCTCATTGAGCACGAGATCAGACTCTTTTGAAACTCCTGTGATTTCACAAAAGAAATTATTTGCTTCGGACTCCTCCATGACATCCACTCTAACTACTTTAAAATCCGAATTAGCTTCTGCTGCAATTTGTGTGCAAGTAGTTTCATTTCGTGATGTTAGCAACAATTTGAAGCCGGTTGGCAAAGGGCTTAATCCAATATCATTGAGTTCGACCATCTCCCAGACATCATCCAATATTACTAGAACCTTTTTACCTTCTTGGGACATTTTTTCAAATGTTGTACGAAGACGATCTGCCCTTGCTGTTATACTCGTTTCAGATAAAGTTTGTCCTATATATTCTGCTACAGTTTGTTGAATTGAAAACGTGTTAATCTTCTGCCCAATAACCACCTTCACAATCCAGCCAAACATATTCCTATTTTTGACAGTCTTTCTCAGTTGTTCCATCATTGTGGTTTTTCCAACACCGCCCATTCCGCATAGCGCTATCACTTGCATCTTGTGATCTTGTTGAAGGAACCTGAGTGCATCCTCAAAAATCTTCTCTCGCGATTTGAAGTAATTTTTGGCATCACCGTTTGACAATACAGAAGTGGGTTCTTTTTTAAAACTAACTTTTCCAAGAGGTTTTGAGGTATTGCTCCATTTTGTTCGAGTATCTTCCTCAATTAGACGTTGAATCTCCTCAGTTGTCTTGAATGCATTTCTTCCTGCTTGGTACCTCCTCTTTACATTAAAGCAGCCATTGTAGCTACTTGAAATTCTTTCAGCATCTTCCTTAATCTTTTCGACATCTTCCAACCAACCCGGTACCCGAGTAGGTATCTCCAGTTGACTTGTATTGTTTGTTTCCATGTGCTTTCTGACATCAACGCTTGTACCATCCAATTGCTTCAATCTAGAATTCATGTTCCTAACGTTGTTTGTTGAGGAAAAGATATAGCCCAAATGTTCCTTGACAGGCTTCATCAAAGATTCAACAACAGGACCAATGATTGCGGTTACAAACTCCATTACTCGGAATTTTAGCTTTTAGTGAGACCTACAAACCACACACAAAAAAAATAAAATTAGGCAAGGGGATTGAAATTTTCAAATTGTTAACTGGTATTCATTCAAGCTTTCATATTTTCAATATTAAGTGATAGAAACTGGGCATATTATCTTTCAAAATTATAAATTTTAACTATCACGTAACTTTTTTTTGGGTAACCATTGTTTCCGACCTTTTGGTCGACGCATACCAAACGGTCTTCATGTTAAACTTCTAAAAGGTTTGCGCAACGGCAGGCTTAATATCAATATCAGGTTGTAGCTATAGGAGTCCAAATGTATTTTTTAGAGTGTTCGTCTAATATGACATTTCTGAAAGTAAGTAGTTCATTTTAGATTTTACCCATAATCATTTGTATACTTGAAAAGAGAATTGTATAAGAAAAGATTAATCATCTAAAATTAATAATGTTTAATAAATAATCACATGTGTGAAAATAAATAGTAGATTCAGTGTTGACTGATTTCAACGGAGCGATTGAAATTGTTTGAGAAAAGTAACATTGGATCGGAGATTCTATAGTTAAGATCGGGATCTTATAAGGTCAGCAAAGATCCAATGTAAGATCGGGATCGTTTTTGTTTTCTAGTATCGTAAAATCGGGATCTAAACAACCAATGATTTAAGTAATAGATAGTATTGGAGTATAAAACTTAAAAGAAAAGGTACCTTGCTCTTCTTTCTGAGTGTGCAGCTGCTTTGTGAATACTACAGTAATATTTTTGAACTGTGAAAAAAGAATGTTATATTTGAGAAACCAATCATTGCTTTTTGTGTGGCTATGAACATAGCCATTAACATTATCCACATGTTATTTCATTTTCTTTCAAAATATATAATAGAAAATCGATTGTCATGGATATTTATGATTGATAAAATGTTGAAATGGCTCATGCTTTTAAAGATTAATATGATGGTGACACAACAATCAAATCAAAGTGAATATTCAACAAAAATTATTTATAGCCCAAAGAACTTTGGAAAATCTTTATGTTAAAAATATGAAATGACCTTAATAGCTATTACTAAGTTCAAACATTTATCATGAGGGGTTGATACATACATCACTCCTTTTACTGCACATATCATATTTTGTGAATTACAATGTTATACGGTGTGTTATATAGCTTGTATAAGATGGTGTATTTATCAAATAAAATAGTGTGCATATCGACACCTTTATTATAATTGAGAGCAACTCACTATTACCTTCGAAAATTCCTTAAGATTTAACGTCTACACCAGTGTATTTTCTTCCCTGAAATAAACAACAACTCTTTGAACAAAATTGCAGAGCATTCACTTCCACGTTAGTCGATCTTTTGATGCATGATGAAGAATTTTTTTTTTTTTTTTTTTTTGCTTTCGGGTATTGTTTATGTACTTCGGCCACATTCCATTTTGTACTCAACTCTTTGTGATTCATACATTTTACCGGGGTAACCCTTTACCATCAAAAAACTTGGAAAACGGAGAGTACAAATAACCATAATCAAAGATAACATTTTATCACCAGTTTACCTATATGGTACAACTATTTTAGGAGAACATATGCCTAGGTTTCAGATCACTGCCTACATGGTGACTAAACACTTTGTTTATCACCAAGCATCCCCACAAGAACATATACCGTCCCTAAAATGGTGAAAACGGTGGGAGTCTCTCACAATAATCAGCCTAGCTACCCTCGATCTTTGATATGTGTTTGATGACATTATGACAGTCAGCACATACCCTTAAGTTCTTAAATACACGAATCGGTCTTCCACCCTGTATATATTAAGGATCCCAAATGCCACCGCCAACTTTTCACTATGGTACCTCAACATATGTTCCTTTTCTTCTTCTTCCACATCATGCAAAACCAATTTTAGTGAAGAAATGTAACCCTCTTTCTTCAATCTAACATCTAAATCTTCAAGATAAGCATATATTCTAACTGTCTCTGGGTGGGTCGAATCCCCAACTGAGAACGTGTGGATCTTAATTTGCACTTCAAGCCAACTATAACCAGGGACTTTCTTTATACCCGTGTCCCTCATCTTCACTCTCATTGCACCAATGTCATCCCATCTACCTGAAGCTGCATATAAATTTGACAAAAGAACATATATTCTGGCATTATCAGGCTCCATCTGGAAAACCATCTCAGCAGCCTTGTCACCTAATTCGTTATTGCCATGAAGATATGCTAGCACCATGTAGCGGCATCTGGTTCAAATGGCATACTTTTCATCAAATTTTGAGCATCATCTAGGCGCCCTGCTCGACCGAGGAGTTCAGTCATGTACGTATAGTATATTAAATTTGAACGTATAATATATTGAATTTGCAGCTATTCCATAATCACGATTCATAGTGTAAAAGTAGTGTGTGCCTCTATCTACTAATCAACTGTGACTACAGACAACACACCAACCTGGAAGTAGAAAAACAGAAAACGAGACAATTATATAAATATGTTACCTATAGGAGCATGTAAGACCAAAGTCTCATTTAAGATTCTATTAAAAGAACCTGAAGTATTTATACTATAAAAAATAGAACAATTAACTGATTTTCCTTTTGTCGTCACATAAAAAGTGGATGAGTTGAGGAACTAATGTAACAGATGATTACCATAGTAACCTGATCGGGTTTTGTTAGAAATTGTGGTCATAATCTGTGGCAAACATGTCATTCTATCAATTGCTAATGGTTTTCAAGTTTTGTTTATTGCAGGCTTATTACAGGGGTTATTCTTGGACAAAGCATAAATGGTTTAAAGGATTTAGAAGTTCATTTCTGCTGATGCCTGATCATTTCTGCTGATGCCTCTCTTATAATAGTATGGGGTCATTGTGTATCTTTTTCTCTTATTTAATCCTTCTCCTAATCTAGGGTTATCACACAACTGTGTGCAGTCATTGTCTCACATACTCTTCCTTTTTCTGATCATTGTTCTGATCTTGTTTCTTCTTTGTATTTGTCTGGTATTGTCTTATTGAAAATTAACCTGACCTTGTATAACTTTGGATATTATTGTTGTCTTAATCTATGCCAACTGTTGAAGCTTTGGTTTGAATAAAGTATTGTTTTGTTTCTGTTGTTGGTGATACTTTCGTACATGGTATCAGAGCTTCAGGCTCATAATCACGGTTGATTCACCATCTTAGGGTTCTTTCGTAGAAACTTGGGGATATCTCTCCAACAACAATCAAAAGCTATTCTGGGTTTCAAAAGGTGGCTTGGGGTTATTACTATTGGCATAATCGCTGGTTATCTCTTATTCACAATTAGCCCTAGACTAAGTGAATCTAGGGTAATTGTGATTTGTTCTTTCCACGCATATTACTCTGTAAGTCTACTCTCATCTTCAAACAACAGTACTTAAGTCTTTGTGGGTGCAAACGAGTAGACTAACATCTTGATCGCCACCTCGAAAGTGGTATGAATACCGCTCGTTTACCCCACCACGTAGGCTTGGTTCTTGTTGTTTCTTAATTTCAAGTTCTTATTTTTACTGTTTCCTATCTTTTATCCGCTTTAGTTATTATCTTTCGTGTTATTTGTCTTTCTTATTGTTTGCATTACGCAGTGATGATAATATCGTGGTGGTGGTGGTGGTTTTCCAACCTAAAAAACTTATCTTTTGGCGATGCTTTGTATTTACACCCTAATAACACTAATGGTACTCCTATTACTTCCATCAAACTCACCGAACAAAAATTATAAAATATGGAATATGGCCATGACCTTTGCCTTAAGGAATCATAATAAGTTATGATTTATTGATGGTACTTGCTTAAGAGATGACTCAAATCCTATTCTTGCTAATCAATGGGATACTTGTAACTCGTTGTTGTCACCGATTCTTAACTCTCACCTCGATTATTTGTTGGTGCTATATATGCTAAAACTGCTTATGAAATGTGGAATGATCTTAAAGATACTTATGAGAAGGTTGATGGTTCAAAGAATTTTAATTTGCATAAAAATATAAACTCTCTTAGTCAAAGTGGGTCTTCTTGCGATTAATACAACACCCTTAACTCTTTGTGGAAACAATTTGATTGTATGATTAGCTTACCTCCCCAGACTTGTGAGGCTGCAAAACATTTTAAAACATAATCACTAATCAAATTAATGCAATTTCTTATAGGTCTTGATGACTCCTATGTTCCCATCGAGTAATATTTTAACCAGAGACCCTTTGCCTAATGTCAAAACTGCTTTCTGTTGTCTCGAGAAGAATCTCACAGAAATGGTTCATCCGGGAATAGCTCGCTAAACCCAATGCTACCGCTTTTGCTTGCAAAAACTTTTGATGGTGGAAAATTTTTGATAACAAAAAGGATTTAACAACAACAATTTCAATAAAAGTTCGTTTTAATCGTCGGTAACAACTCAAACAACAGAGGACCAAACATGAATCTTAAATGTACTAACTGCAAAAAACCTGGTCACACTTTTGATAGATGTTATGATCTTGTTGGTTATCCTGCTGGATGTGTCAAAAGGAACTTTAATGCTAAACCTGTCAGTAGTAACAATGTTTTCACTGATGCTAGTCATGTCACTGGTAATATTTGTAAACTGTTTAAGTTGTCTTGATTCTATGATCCAAATGATTCTTCGATTTTAGGATATTGATATGAAAGTTAGTGGTTAACACTTTTGTAAAGTTTGATTTTTGTTTTCTACTCATAGGCATTACAATTGATGTCTAAAAGGATGGCTCCATCCGCATATCCGTGGCGTGTGAAGCGACTGATATACCATCGGATTAGTTTTATTTTCCGATATAGAGTATAAAAAAAAAAAAAAAAAAAAAAAAAAATTGTTAGAAAAACTAATTAGTACGGATACGATATAGAACTTCACTTATGTCAATATGTCATGTATGCATAATGTATATTGTGACATGTAAGAGTAATGTAGACATTAATTGGGACATGTGGAGAAATAGTGGTCAAACAAAACACTACGGCATGGTTTGTGACGTGATGAAAGGACCTGACGGGGTAGTTGTAAATGAGGTTAGGCTAGCCACAATGGCTTGGGTTGTCGTCGGTTGAGGGCCTCGGTTGAGCAAGGTCGACCCACTGTGAGATACTCGGTCAAGCAAGGTTGAGGAGTCTCTCTCCTTGAACTAGGTTGAGGAGACAACCGAGTTGTAAAGCCACAAAATCCAAAAAAAATCATACGGTTTGTAAAAAAAAATGTCAGGTCACCACTGTGGCAACTAGGTCGTCGGAGAGAGAAATCTGAGCTGGCACCGACGAACTAGTTTGCCACTGTGTCTAGCCTTATGGTCTTCTGACGGGGTGGTTACAGTATTTCTTTTTTCTTTTTACCAAAGATTTGCAATTTATTTTAATAATAAAGCTATTATCTGTTGTTACCTATGATAGTAACAAATTTTGTTTTAATTTGTTGCATTTGTAAATAAATCATACGTGTTTTTAATAATGACAAGATGGTCCTAATTAGTAAATGTAAGTTTCGTTGAACAAGCTGTTATCTATTCATTTTTTGTTTCGTCTCGAAAGAACCATTTGATTTGTTTGTTTAAACCTTAAATAGCTAGAAAGTATTGTCTAATAGTAACAAAGTTTGATAATTGTTCCAATTAAGACACTCTAACTTTAAGTTAACATAAAAATCATTCAAGTTTCAATAATGTTCTATTATTGTGTAATTATTCAAAAACTATCTTTTAGATATTAATATGTGCATTGTTTGTTTGTACCTTAACAATAAATACCCATCCATGAATTTCACTAACCTCAACCAACTTAATGTAGAACCAACTTATGTACATGTAAAAAGAGATATATGACATAAAATAATAACCAAATTTGGAAGGTGTTTCGTTTTAGTCACTCAAACATAAATATTACATAATACTGGAACACTTCTCAAACTTAATTACGTAGTATTATTTTATGGGTTTTGCTAACGACGGCTCTTAGGGTTGTCGTTAATATGATCATTTATAACAATTATTTGTAAGAAACTAATTCACCCAATAAGAATAAAGTGTTTGTTGTGTATCCAGATTTTTAAGGATTTTATCCACTTTTATCATAAATGTCATCCAATAAGAATAACTCATTAATTCATATTTAATAAAATCAAGCTCTTAACAACAACCCTTAGGGTTGCCATTAGCAAAACCTATTATTTTATAATAATAATAAAAAAATTTAAGTAACTAAATTGAAACAAAATTGAAACTTCGGTTATTATTTTATGATTTTCACCCAACTTTAAAAAGACTTGCAAGGTGCATGTTTATCCGTATTTGTCTCTTATAAGGGAATAAATTGATGGCATAAACTGAATTTTACGGAGTATGAATTTTCTTTTTCAATTACTTGTCTACTAATGTATTTTTTTTTCAATTGCCAATCAAAAAAATCATAAGAGAGTTGTATAGCTCGTGTTTATCATTTTAATATCTACGTGATTGTGAAACTATATATTTTTAAATTAATTACAAACTGTCGTTAGTCAAAAATATTAACGAAGCACGGTTTTTTGCCAATGCTTTGCGTATTTTTTACCAATGCTTTGCTGCGGAGCACGGTTTATGTAAAAAAATGGTTAGTCTATTAGTATTAGATTAGTATTAGTATTGGCCCATTGTATATTCGGCCCATTATGTATCCTATATAATCTTGATGTACCAAATATTATTATTCATTCAATATACACAAACTTACATGGTATCAACCCTAACCGATCCCTTTTTCTGCTTCCGCACGTTTTTTTTAGCATTGTTTCTCGACCGAAGTGTGTTGTCGAGCTGTGTTTGTCGACCAAGTGTGTTGTCGACCTAGTTGGTTACTTGTTTGTCGATTACCTAAACCCTACACGATTTTTTTGTTTTTTTTTCTACCAACGATTTTTGTCGACCTACTTTTGTTGACTAAGTTCTGCTCTCAAGGATTACGGATACAAAACACCAACGATTATACTACAGTAACAAATCTCTAGTCTACTGTTGCTCTACCTATGGCCCTACACCCTACACCTAACGTTTTAATCATACCACCAATTCTCTAGTCTACTGTTGCTCTACACTTTATTCCCTAAACAATTCTCTAGTCAACGTTTTAATAATACCCTTTATTATTCGATCAGTATTCAAACACTTTATTTACCCAAGTATTATTCGATCAGTATTTTATTCGCCCAAGTATGACTACGGATACAACTCCTCCCTCACCTGTTCTCACATTATCGGATAAACTTATGGCGATGAATCACTTGACTACTTTTGTTCCGATTAAGCTTGATGCTGATGAGATGAATTACTCATCATGGATATATTATTTTTCTCACCTTTGTCATGGATATGGCATATTGGATCATCTCGTTGATCCACCCGCGTCCTCATCTACTAGACTGCCTCCACCCCTGACTAAAGATGCGGAATGGCTCAAGGTTGACTTCATCATTAGGTCTTGGATCTTCTCTACACTTGTCTTGAATCTTCAAAACCGGTTGGTTGCTCTTAATCCCAAATCGCCAAAGAGTGCGGTGTGTTCTTGAGGGGATTTTTCAAGACAATAAACGCTCGAAGCTATGGCTTTAAAGGCGGAGTTACGTAATCTAAAGCTTGGGGACTTAACAATTGATGCATACTTTTAGAAAATTGAGTCAATTGCATTGGTTTTGAATGGTCTTGGTTCTCCTCTTAGTAACGATGATATTGTTATGTTTGCACTTGAAGGCTTACCTAACACGATGATGATTTCAACCGTTATTGCTAGTCGGGAATCCTTTCCGATCTCAAGACGTTCATTCTTTGTTGACCACGCAAGAGATGCGCATGAAGTCTAAAGTTCAAGACTCGCTTGTGGATGCTACATCCGCTTCTCCTATGGTCTTGTTGGCAAATAATACTCCTCGGCGTCCGTCTAATCCGTTGGAAAAAGTAAACAAACCTTGTTTTTTGTTTGCTAAAGGTCATTGTCGTTTTGGTGAGGCGTGTCGGTATCTTCACAATGGCGTTCATGGTAAGTCTACACTACTTCCTCGCAGTTCCGGTTCTATGGATATGGATACCTTGCAAAAATTATTGGCTAAATTGGGTTTACTACTTCACAAAATACCACTTCTGCTACTGTTCCTGTTGCATACCATGCAGCAGCCTACCCAACACCAGCCCAACCTCCTAGCTATCCCACGCAACCATTCCACCAGGCCCATTTATATCCAAGCCCACAGTCAGCCCAGGTGTATCCATCGCAACAGCAGCAGTTCACCGTTTCACCATGGGGGTTCAATACATATGGCCTGTCACCAGCAGGAGGTTCATACATTCCAGGTTCACCTCAACAACAAGTTCAATATGATGCTAGTCCACATCAGGGGTTCTCTTTTGCGCAGGGGGTTCACTAGCAGGTCACCTATCGCAACCCGTAATTTCCAGGTCAATACTCGTAGCTAAAATATTTATTTTTACCAAATAATGCAAGTTATTTATTTACTGATAATTACTGATGAACAAAACATGACAACGAGAGGTTATCTCGATATACGGTCCACACGCTGCATCGCAGACATGAAAGATGTATGATTTAAGTCGAATAATTATTAATGCAGTAATTATTTTTATACTATCTAACGCGTTTATTAAAACGGTTCCAAAATATAATCCGGCATTTGTTCGAGATAAAATACGTGATTTATGTTATGCATACTAAAATGAACACGGTACACATAATACACTTAATAATAATAATAATACTAAATATAAAATATAACCCTACCCCCTATTCTCTAATATTCGCCGCCCCCTATTCTCTTTTTCTCAGAACTTGTTTCTTCCACTCCTGGTAATCAAACAAACTCTTTCTTCCTCACCAAAAACCTCCCAACTCCATTTTCTTGATAAGCAACTTTCAACCTCATCCATCACTATCATCTTTGGTCAATCAAGAGACAAGAAAGTCGACCTGTCCCTTTCATCTCAGTCTGTTTCTTTCCATGAGGGTCACGAGACCACTATGAAGAGGAGGATGGATAGCTACCTTTCCCCAAGATGGAAGACACTACAATCGATTCAAGAAGAGTAGGAGTCAAAGTATCCATTTTTAATTCTTTTAACCCTACCGATTCACAGGGTAACACCATACTCAGAACCGAAAATTAAAAAGGGTATTGGAGTATTGGTGGTTCCTGCTTGGATTCGGGTTTGATTGGATCTGTGTTGCTTTCATTTTGTTTTCCTCTCCGATCGACTCTATTTTGTTGTAAGGTTTATTTGATCTTTTTAGTTTTATTATTAAGGATTGTTGTTTTGGTTTTGGTAATGAATCAGTTATAATTATTTTCTTTACTGTCAATGGATTAAATTAAAACGGGATTGAATGGGTTAATGTTAAAACTTGTGTGAACTACTTGTTAAACTCGAATGGCTTATTGGCTTGGTAGTGCTTATTTTTGGAGGTTTCTTCCTATGCTTATTGACTTGTTATGCTAATTTTAGTTTTTACTGGTTTTGGTTATTTTTTTTTATATAATCGACATACCCGCTGAAAGAAAGTTATTGGACTTTGTTAAATCTTGCTTTGTGTCAATACTGTCTAGCATATAGGGTAAAAGAAGATGGAACTTGACTTACAAAATGTATTTGGGTTTGAATGATGGGTCGAAACCCAGGTTTTATGGTTTTAGTTTCTTTTGGTTTTGCTTAAAGTTTTCACCAAATGCAAGTTCAGAACATAAAGACTCCAAGTAGTAAATGGGTTAAACAACTTTGATGTGTGCGTGTCTTGTTTTTCTTGAGTTCTTCTTTTGCTGCGACAACCCCATATAGAGGACTCGGGTTCGAGCCTCAGAATGGCCAAATGTACTCTTCAATGTTCTAAGTTTTTGAGTTCCAGGAAGTTGGTAATGGTAGTTGATTACCAGGCCTCTCATTTTCATCTCATCTTTTGCGAAAGTCACAAACAGTTAGTGTGTAAATGCCTTTTGTAAAAACTGTTTTATCACTGGGCTTGCGAAGTTTAGTAGGATAACCAAATTTTAATATGGACTTGTGTGTGTGGGTTAATGTCGAGGCCCAATGGTCCAAATTTTGATAGTTTACACTTTACACTTATATAAAACAAAACAGAGAAACATAAGGATTAACGAGAGTAACTATTAAAATATCGTAGTATAACATATACTTGAATAGTCGTCCTAATCGAGACACGGTTACTTGTATTCCCTTGGTCAATCTAGCGCCTCTTTCACGACTCACCCACTCGCTCATTATTCCCGACATAAAACATATGTCATATATTAAAAAGTACTAATCATATTCATTAACACACTATGAAGTATAAATATAATCGAAGCTCTATTTTCTTAAAAACCATTAGTCCATACTTTATATAAATAATAAGCCAAGTGGGAACTCATTTTGTATATCAACATATTGATATTAAAATCACTAGTCACTACATAAAAATTAAGCGTATATACCGGTCATACCCAATTTTCTAAAAAGTTATTATAACTTATAAACGTAATTTATTTTTATTTAAACTTCTA
This sequence comes from Chrysanthemum makinoi, assembly GCA_910596185.1. Taxonomy (NCBI): domain Eukaryota; kingdom Viridiplantae; phylum Streptophyta; class Magnoliopsida; order Asterales; family Asteraceae; genus Chrysanthemum; species Chrysanthemum makinoi. Next base: position 54,359,287 of record OU343219.1, on the reverse strand, counting down.
TAATAAAACTATTACTTTTATACTTTTCTTATTAATTAATATTATTCATATATAAATATATATACTTTAAAACGACATTTCTACAATTTAAATACGTGATATTTTCCGTATATTGTCTTTCGGTTACCGACGAACCAAAGACTTATCGTTGTGATACTTTCTATTATATGTACATATATACTTAAGCACTTCCGAAAGCCAATGTTAGCCAATAATTTGCCAAAAACTACTTAAACTTAAATTCTTCCGCGCAAACAAGAACGATAATACAATTCTAGCTCAATTAAATTTCTAGCTAAGACTTGCCATGTCATTATAGGTCGCGTGTCGGTACTCCACTCTACTACTAGTTGACTTTACATAATTGCAGACTACTTCACTAAGGTGAGTTTCATAGCCCCTATTTTACTTGTTTTCAAATACTTTTGGGGGAGAATACATGCTTACTTTTACGATTGAACGCAAGTACAAAATTTCATTGCATATGGTCTAAGTCCCGATAACCCATTACTATTATTACCATTATCATGAACCGTTAGTTACTCTTTTGTGAGTAAGCGCAAATGCTATGAATAGATCAATTGGGATTGACACTCCCGTCCATAGTAGGATAAGCTCTACTGACCATTAGTACGAGTCGGACGGATTCATATTATTTGAGTAAGTCACAAGTGTGTGGGTTATGCACTTGTATTCGGGCATTTATTTAGTTAACGTTTCGGTGTCATGAGCTTAGACCGTAGAATACTTTATTTCGTGCCATTGGGTTACATTGGTCACAACTTGCAAATCTTGTGGTTCAATAAATTCATTTATTTTAAACCTATGATCTCACCAACATATTTGTTGAAAAATTTTAGCATGTCATTCTCAGGTAACTAAGATGGAAGTTTATGTAGCACCACTCACGGTGATCACTTGCATGGCAACTCCTTTCAAGACTTTATTATGTTCGAGTACATTCAGTGGAACTACTAAAATAAATGCTTTAGTTTATGAAGTGTAACTTGACTATGTTGGACCATTTTATTTCAAAAACCTGAATGTACTGTTTTCAAAACGTCTCATATAGAGTACGTTCTTTATTATCTTGTGTTGTGTGCTACATATGTAACGCTCCTCAATACCATCCCGCTGCGTAAATTTGAGGGTGTTACAGATTGGCATCAGAGCCAAGGTTATAGAGAACTAGGTTGCATTTTAGGCCTAGACTATAACCACTATACCATGACACAATTATTAGGCACTTTCACTTATTTAGCTTATATAAGATAGTGACCATTATTTTATACCGGGTTATTACAAAGATACGTCTTCATCCTTATACCTTATCATCATTACCTCTAATTCCGAGATCGAGAATGCTTTATCCTCTGCTACTGTCCTACCATCACCTTCATCCACCTATCACCAGATTATCTCGCCATTAGCACCTCTAGTATCACCTTTCCCAACGCCTCTATTCATATATTATCTTGGTTGATCCTGTCCTGATCCATTCTACCTATACACGTTGTGGAGTATCGTTACAATCTTACGGGCTCATTTCTGTTTGTATTTTAGAACATGCCTCCACGAAGAGTCGTATCTAACCGTCGAGCTGCTGCTGCTCGCCCAACCGCACTGGCCGAAGCCGCACCTGTTCAACGGGACCCATCAGCTCGCCGAGCTGCACCTGCCCGACAAGCTACCCCAACACAACCAGCAACACCTGTTGAAAATGCCGTCCCTGCTCAGAGGACTCTTCTTGAACAGCTCGTGGCTCGCGGTGGTGGACGACTTGCCGCCGTGATGTGACCAGGTCAAGTTCCAATGACGATACTAACAGGCCTAGGAGCACGTTAGGGTCACATACAAGGAATTCAAAACTGTGGCCGAAAGTTTCAAATGAAAAAGAAGGAGCATTGGACTCATGCAATGGATTGAGAAGTTGGAAACAATCTTTTGTATTTGTGAATGTGAAGGCGAAGGTCAAGTATGCATCTTACACGCTAAAGGAAGGAGCTTTAACTTGGTGGAATGCTTATCTCCGATCAGCGGGGACGAATGTAGCTTATGCGATGCCTTGGGTTGAGTTCAAAAGGTTGCTGATCAATGATTACTGCCCTCGCAATGAAGTACAGAAGATGGAGACAGAATTGTGGAATCTAGAAGTGAAAGGTGTTGAGATTGCTGCTTACACCCAAAGATTCCAGGAGTTAGCATTGCTATGTTCGGAGATGGTCACCCCGGAATCTCGAATGATCGAGCGCTATGTAGGGGGATTGCCTCTGAACATAAAGGGAAATGTAATCGCTTCCAAGCCAACTAACATTCATGAGACTATTCGGATGTCCCATGGTCTCATGGATCAAGTGGTATTGGATATGAAGAAAAAGGTTGTGGACAACAAGAGGAAATGGGACGGTAACCAAGGAAACAATAACTTCACTCAGAACAAACGCCAAGAAGTGGCAAAAGTTTACACCGGTCCCAGGACAAGGGCAAGTATGCTGGAGATCTTCCTCTCTGCGACAAGTGTAACAGACACCATTATGGAGCTTGTCTACCTACTTGCAAGAACTGCAACAAACTTGGCCATCTTGCCAAGGATTGTAGAGCCCCTACTCGAGGAATTAACCAGAGAGCCCATAACCAACAAAACAACCAAGCAAATCGGAACAACCGTGACTACACCCTACTTGTTTTGGTTGTGGAGAGAAAGGACATTACAAGAACGATGTCCTAAGGTGGGAATCGAATCGTGGAAATCAAGGTCGTGGTAACCGGATCCGAGGAAATCGAATCGGAAACCGAACCTGTGGTAACCAAGGCGAGGAAACAACAATGGAGGAAATAACCGGGATGGGAACGGAGCACGGGCCGAGTGTATGCCCTGAATGCCTTTGAGGAGGCTATGCAGGATCACAACGTTGTCACGTGCGTTCCTCATCAATAACCATTATGCTTCTTTTGTTTGATTCGGTGCCGATAGGAGTTTTGCTTCGCATGCCTTTAGTGCTCTTCTTAATATCACACCCACTACTCTAGATACCAAATACAGTGTTGAGTTAGCCAACGGAAAAACCGAAATCACTAATAGCATATTACGAGGTTGTACTCTTAACCTACAAAACCATCCTTTCAACATCGACCTAATGCCTATCGAACTCGGAAGCTTCGACGTCATAATTGGAATGGATTGGTTGTCAAAGCATCGAGCGGAGATTGTATGTCATCATAAACTCGTCCGAATTCCGTATGAAAACGAAACCTTAATGATCCAAGGAGACAGAGTTACGTCAAAATTGGATCTCATCTCGTGTATCAAAACCCAGAAGTACATAGATAAGGGATGTCCTGTATTCTTAATCCAAGTAACGGAGAAGAAGTCAGAAGAGAAGCTACTCGAAGATGTACCTATCGTGAGAGAATTCCCGGAAGTCTTTCCCGAAGACTTGCCAGGACTGCCACCACCTCGTCAAGTAGAATTCCAAATTGAATTGGTACCTGAGTCGCACCGGTTACACGAGCTTTATAGGTTAGCACCGGCGGAGATGAAAGAATTATCCGACCAACTGAAGGAACTCCTAGACAAAGGATTTGTTAGACCAAGTTCCTCACCTTGGGGAGCTCCGGTTTTGTTTGTCAAGAAGAAAGACGGGTCCTTCAGGATGTGTATCGATTATCGCGAGTTGAACAAACTTACGGTGAAGAATCGATACCCACTACCCAGAATCGACGACTTGTTTGATCAGTTGCAAGGATCGAGTGTGTACTCGAAGATTGACTTGAGATCGGGTTATCATCAACTAAGAGTTAGGGAAGAAGATATCCCCAAGACAGCTTTTAGAACCCGTTACGGTCACTATGAGTTCCAAGTGATGCCTTTTGGTCTAACCAATGCACCGGCTGTGTTTATGGATCTCATGAACCGCGTGTGTAAGCCATACTTGGACAAATTCGTGATTGTGTTCATAGATGATATTCTCATCTACTCCCGCAACAAAGAAGAACATGAGGAACACTTAAGGATAATCCTGGAGCTACTTAAGAAGGAGGAATTGTATGCTAAATTCTCCAAGTGTGATTTCTGGATTCAGACTATGCAATTCCTTGGGCACGTGATTGATAGTGAAGGCATTCACGTTGACCCTGCAAAAATTGAGGCCATCAAGGATTGGGCTGCTCCTACTTCAGCTACAGAGATTCGGCAATTCTTAGGTCTTAGGGTATTATCACGATTTATTGAAGGTTTCTCAAAGATTGCTAAATCTTTAACTGAGTTAACCCAGAAGAACAAGAAGTTCGTATGGGGAGAAGATCAAGAAACCGCATTTCAACTCTTAAAACAGAAACTCTGCGATGCTCCAATTTTGGCATTACCAGATGGGAGCAATGACTTTGTAGTCTACTGTGATGCATCACACAAGGGATTAGGTGATGTGTTGATGCAACGAGAGAAAGTCATCGCTTACGCTTCTCGACAACTGAAGGTTCACGAGAAGAATTATACGACACATGATCTAGAATTAGGAGCAGTAGTATTTGAAGAATTATATCAAATTTTGGCGCCGCTGCCGGGGAGGTTGTGTCACGACAATATCGTTTGAAGTTTGTCGATTAGTGACTTGAGATCCTTCATTCGTGAAGTTATTTTTCTATAAAATAAAAAGTAAAAAAATATTTTCCTTTTTCTTTTGTATATATATATATCAGATTAAAAATACAAAAAGATTTTCTCTTTGTTTTTTGATAATAAATAGAAGCCATCAATTATATAACATTCTCAACGGAGGTGTTATCATTATAAGTTCCCGAACAAAAGATCAAAAACTTGCCTTTGTGTCGCTTGTGGATTTATTTACTTCTATCGGATAAACAAACTGTGTGGTGGGTATAAGGACGGTCCGACATTAAATTGCGATTTGAAGAAGCGGGTTTTAATAAGCTTCGCTACCGACCTACAAAGCTTCTCCGCTTCGCTGCGTTTGTCTTGTAGAGGTGATTTATTCACTTGGGATTATTGGTTTAAGTTCACTGTGTTTTCGAATACCGCTCGCTTTAATTGCCCTGGTTTTTTTGAAAGTGCATGCGCACTCGTTCTAATAACTACGGAGAGAACCTTGCAACCGCTACAATTCCGAGAAGGCGTAAGGCGTGCTCCATTAGTCGAACCCGAGATTCAACTAATCAAGCCCGCCCATCATCGAAATGGCGGAGGACAACCGATCTATGCTAGAGCAACTCCAAGCACCCACCGAGGGTTATGGAAAAGCCATCGTCGTCCGGCAATGCGCTTTGCCGATAACTTCGAGCTTAAACACGGATTGATAAATTTGGTTTCGTCAAGCCAATTTTACGGATTTGCGAGAGACGATCCTCACTCTCATATCCGACGATTCAACAAGCTCACGTCTACCATCAAATACCGTAACGTTCCGGAAGAGGCCATCAAGCTACTACTCTTCCCGTTTTCACTCGAGGGGGGGGCCCGGATTTGGCTCGAAAAACTACCCCCTCGATCGATAACCACGTGGGAGGATTTAGTTTCAAAATTCGTGAACGAATTCTTCCCACCGTCTAAAACCACAAGCTTAAAAAATGAGATAACAAAATTCACACAAAGATTTGATGAATCATTTAGTGAGGCATGGGACCGATTCAAAGATTTGCTTAGGCAATGTCCCCATCATGGTTTTTCTGAGTTGCACCAACTTGATACGTTTTATAATGGTTTGAATGAGAACGATCAAGACTCTCTCAATGCCGCCGCGGGTGGTAATTTGTTGACCCGATCAACGAGAGATGCCTTGTCGATTATTATGAACAAATCCAAAGTTCGTACCTCACGTAGCAAATCGGTTGCTGCCCGAGTGAATGATACACCATCATCCTCGTCTAACGGAAATACGTCTAGCACCGATGCTAAGATTGATAAGCTTGCGGATTTGATCCATGCTTTGGTTAAGAGTAATTCTTCTCTACCCGCTCAAGTCAAAGCGGTAGAAACGACTTGTACTACTTGTGGAGGCCCGCATGCCTACTACAATTGTACCGCCACCGATGGCAATCCGTTCCAATCTAATGCCGTAACCGGAGGTGCCCAATACCGTCCTCAAGTTGAAACGAACCCTCGTGTTAGTAATCAAATGGGACCTCCGGGATTTTCTCCATCGAACAATCAGAATCGTTTCAATCAGAATCAAGTTCGTGGACCGAATGTTCAACACCAATTCAAAGCTCCACCAAATCAACACCCAAATCAAGGAGCTCACTACAATCATGTATATCACAACCCAAGCTTTCAAGCTTCACCTTTGCCTCCAAATGACTTCACAACTTATGTTCAAAACACCAATTCTACTATCCACACTATGCAAAATCGATTACGAAGTTTGAGGAACGAAGTTTCAAACTTCGTTAACTAGACAGAGCAATGAGTTTAGGAATGAGATTCGACTCTGAACAACAAATTGGAAACTTCACAGAATAAACTCGAAGACATGTTGAATGTTGTGTTGTGTAAGGTCAGCCAACCCTCATCTTCGGGTTCTCTTCCGAGTGTTACTATTCCCAACCCGGGGGTGAGTTGAAAGCCATAACCACACGGAGTGGTAAGGCTATTGATGGACCCTCATCTCCTACTCCGCTGACAAGGGAGGAGGAAAAAGATACCGAGGTTGTTGAAGAAAATGTGCAACCCGCACCCGTACCACCTTCGGTTGTTCATACTCCGATTCCGGAACCCGATGTTTCGAAGACTACTCTTAAACCTTCACTTCCTTATCCTTCAAGACTTCATAATCAAAAGCTCCGTGATAAAACCGAAAACCAAATGGAGAAATTTTTTGAAATCGTTCAATCCTTGAATTTTAACATCAGTTTCACCGATGCTTTACTCCTCATGCCGAAGTTTGCCGCTATGATCAAAAATTTAGTGAGTAACAAAGAAAAGTCATTGAAATAGCAAAAACACCGTTGAATGAGAATTGCTCGGCGGTGCTCCTCAAGAAACTTCCCGAAAAGTTAGGAGACCCCGGCAAATTTCTTATCCCTTGTGAGTTTTCGAGAATAGTGAAATGCTCCGCCTTGGCCGATCTTGGTGCGAGTATTAATTTAATGCCTCTTTCGATTTACAACAAACTTTCTCTCCCGGAACTCACACCTACTAAGATGACTCTTGAACTCGCGGACCGTTCAACCTCTATTCCGAGAGGAATTGCCGAAGACGTCTATGTGAAAGTAGGACCACTGCATTTTCCCGCCGACTTCGTTGTCGTTGACTTTGATGCCGACCCCCGAGTACCTCTTATTCTCGGGAGGCCTTTTCTAAGAACGGGTCGCGCGATGATTGATGTTTATGAAGGGGAAATCACCTTACGAGCTAACAAGGAAACCGTCTCGTTTAATATCAACCAACCTTCGAGATACTCCTCCAACTATGATGATGCTTCTATTAATCGAATCGATGTTCTCGATATTGCTACGAGGAGTATGCTCAAGAAGTTCTTGATTTTATGGGTGGAAATCCCACCATTCCTTAAAAATGTTGAACCATCTTCGAGCCTATAATTGACTCTTCTCCTCTCTCACTCCGTTTGAGGGAGGTGACTTCATTTTGGAAGAGATCGATGAGTTTCTTGCTAGTGATGAATCGATTCCACCGGGAATTGATGATGGAGTTTATGATTCGGAGGGAGATATCCGTTATCTTGAACAATTGTTGAACGAAGATCCATTACCGTCACTCCTTCCGAAAGAAATTACGATAGAAGAGATTAAAGAAGTACAAACGCCCGATGAAAATCCTCCGGAGCCCGAGCTCAAGGATTTACCTCCTCATCTTGAATACGCTTTTCTTGAAAAACCGAACAAATTTCCCGTCATCATTGCTAAAAACTTGAAAGATGAGGAGAAGACCGCACTTTTGGATGTCCTACGTAAACACAAAAATGCAATTGCTTGGCAAATTTCTGACATAAAAGGAATCAATCCTCGTTTACGTACTCCACAAAATTACTGATGGAGGATGATTGTAAACCCGTGATTCAACAACAACGTAGGGTTAACCCAAAGATTCATGATGTTATCAAAAAGGAAGTTCTGAAACTCCTCGACGCCGGAATCATTTATCCCATTTCCGATAGCTCATGGGTTAGCCCCATTCATTGTGTTCCTAAGAAAGGTGGAATGACCGTCATTGCCAATGAAGATAACGAATTGATTTCCACACGCCTCGCCACGGATGGAGGTGTGTATTGACTACCGGAAGTTGAATGATGCTACAAGGAAGGATCATTTCCGCTACCTTTATGGATCGGATGCTCAACGCGTTTAGCGGAAATGAGTTCTATTGCTTTCGATGGTTTCTCCGGTTATTTTCAAATTCCGATCGATCCAAAGGATCAAGAGAAAACGACTTTCACGTGCCCTTATGGAACGTTTGCTTACCGACGAATGCCATTTGGCTTATGCAATGCTCCTGGAACGTTTCAAAGGTGCATGATGGCTATATTTCATGACATGATCGAAAAGTCTATGGAAGTTTTCATGGACGATTTTTCGGTTTATGGAGATTCTTTCACTTCTTGCCTCTCTCATCTAGACCACATGCTCAAAAGGTGTGAAGACACTAACTTGGTCTTGAATTGGGAGAAGTGCCATTTCATGGTTCGAGAGGGCATTGTCCTCGGCCATAAGATTTCGAAATCTGGGATTGAGGTCGACCGAGCTAAAGTCGACGTTATAGCTAAACTCCTCATCCCACTACCGTCAAAGGTATTCGGAGTTTTTTCGGTCATGCCGGTTTCTATCGCCGTTTCATCCAAGATTTCTCTAAGATAGCCCGCCCCCTGACCCATCTCCTTGAAAAGGATGCTCCGTTTATCTTCACTAACGAATGCATTGAGGCATTTAACTTTCTTAAGAAGAAACTAACTGAAGCACCGATTTTAGTTGCCCCGACCGATTTGCCCTTTGAGCTTATGTGTGATGCTAGTGATTACGCAATTGGGGCAGTCTTGGGGCAACGAAAGTCCAAACATTTTCAGCCCATACACTATGCGAGTAAGACATTGTCTGAGGCCCAACACAATTACACGACTACTGAAAAAGAATTGTTGGCCGTTGTCTATGCTTTTGAAAAATTTCGACCCTACCTTGTCTTGTCAAAGACCATAGTGTATACCGACCATTCTGCCCTTAAGTATCTTTTGGCAAAGCAAGATGCTAAGCCACGGTTACTTCGGTGGGTTCTCCTCCTTCAAGAGTTTGATGTTACTATTCTTGACAAAAAAGGAGCGGAGAACCTTGCTGCCGATCATCTGTCTAGACTTGAAAATCCCCATCAAAGTGTGCTCGAGAAAAAAGAGATCACGGAAACATTTCCTCTTGAGACACTTGGGATGATTGCTAAGAAAGACCCGAACACCCCATGGTTTGCCGACATTGCAAATTACCATGCGGGCAATTTCATTGTGAAAGGGATGTCGTCCCAACAGAAGAAAAAGTTTTTCAAAGATGTTAAGCATTATTTCTGGGACGATCCCTACTTGTTCAAGATTTGTGCGGATCAAGTAATCCGGCGGTGTGTTCATGGCCAAGAGGCTCTTGATATTCTTAATGCTTGCCATAACGGACCCACTGGTGGCCATCATGGTGCAAGTTACACCGCTAAGAAGATTTTTGATTACGGATTCTATTGGCCTACCATATATCGAGATGCTCATGATTTAGTCAAATCGTGTGATTCTTGCCAACGTCAAGGGAAAATTTCACAGAAGGATGAAATGCCAAAAAATGCTATTCAAGTCGTGAGATTTTTGCGTGTGGGCATCGATTTTATGGGACCATTTCCATCGTCTAGAGGAAATAAGTATATCCTCGTGGCCGTCGACTACTTGTCCAAATGGGTTGAAGCGGCGCCCCACCAACGATGCCCAGTGGTTGTTAAGTTTCGAAAAATTTGTTTTCCGATTCGGAGCACCTCGTGCTATCATCGATGATCGCGGTACCCATTTTGTAATGAGCAATTTGCTAAAGTTATGGCTAAATATGGAGTTACCCATCGTCTTTCTACCGCGTATCACCCGCAAACGAGCGGACAAGTTGAGGTCTCGAATCGTGGTTTAAAGAGGATTTTAGAAAGAACTGTAGGAGAGAATCGAGCTTCATGGGCCGATAAGTTAGATGATGCATTATGGGCTTTCCGCACCGCTTACAAGACACCCATCGGGTGCACCCCATTCAAGTTGGTGTATGGAAAAGCTTGTCACTTGCCCATAGAGCTCGAACATAAGGCATTCTGGGCCTTGAAACATGCTAATTTCGATCTTAAGACCGCGGGTGATCACCGAAAAGTTCAATTGAATGAATGAAACGAGCTTAGGGATCGGGCCTCACGAGAATTCTTTGATTTTCAAAGAAGACTAAGAGGATTCATGATGCTAAAATCAAAAACGCGCTTTCAACGTTGGTGATCAAGTTCTCCTCTTCAACTCTCGATTGAAGATTTTCTGCAAACTCAAAACCGTTGGTCGGACCATTCACCATCACTCAAGTTTTCCCATATGGAACGGTGGAGCTTTCTCGGCCGACGGTCCTAATTTTAAGGTGAATGGTCATCGTGTGAAACACTATTTCGGAGGGGACATTCCATCCATGGTTGTCCCGGATCTCCAAACTTTCCCTAAGAACAACTGAATTCGGGGATCGAGTCAAGCTAGCGACTCGGTAACCAAAAACAGTAGCGCTTCGTGGGAGGCACCCCATGCTTATCCATCTATTTTTTAATAAGTGATGTGAAGAGGTCTGCCTCTTCGATTTCTCGTGTTTGGTTGTTTGTGATGTTGTGTTTAGGATGTTCCCGATATGAAGACTCTCGTGCTCGAAGTTTGTCATTTTCTCCACTCGAGTCTCATGATCGTTGCTGATGGAAATCCGATATCCTAATCTTATCGACTAACGTTTATCTTTGAGCATACTTAATAAACGGCTTTTAGATTTTCGTGATACCCTTGCTTTAAACATTGAGGACAATGTTTCGTTCTAGTCTGGGGTAGGGTAATCTTCGATTTGATTTGACCGCACTTGCTTATTTCGTCGTGTTTCTCTCGTAACCCCGTTTTTCCTTAGAAATTGAAAAAATTGTGCAAAAATGAGCAAAATTTAAAAATTTTTGTAAGCTTTTGTTAAGTCTTTGTGATTGAAAAGTTTTGCTAGTCTCTTAGATTAGAAGCTATAAAATGCGAATTCTAGCTCAAAAGGCCAAGAATTTGCAAGTTTCCCTGAGTGACTTTAAATATGCATAACTTGATTTTATTAGACGAAGCATTTGCTAAGTTAATATATGTTTTGACACCTTGATTGACTTTCCGCTGGTGAGAGTAGGAATAGAATTTTGACTTGACCGGGCGTGTTGAGCCCTAGCTTGTTCCCTTAACCATAGATAACCTAAAAATTATCGGCTAAGCATCTGCGGATCTCATTATTTGGGATTTTAAATTTGCAGAGATCGAGAAATGATAGAGTTACTTATGAGTTTAGATGCTAAACGTGGAGTAGTTGGTTCTCTTTAGAGCCCATCGAAGGTACTTATGGCTTTTTGTTCCCACAAAATTGTTTCACCCCATATCTGTCTAATAATAATTAGAGATGTTGAGTTTTTGGCGATAGTTAGTTCTTTATCTTCTTAAAAGAATCTTTGTTTTAAAAATTGGGTACACATCAGGGATCCGTAATAAACAAATAAAGTAATAAGTAATATGTGATAATGTAATAAGTAAAGTTGTGAGCTGCGGTGTCGAGATCGGACCCTTGGATCTTTAGCCAGGATTGTATGAGGTCTTAGCCTAGCCAGCCGGGATCCTCATCTCATGAAGCCTATAGTCTTGGAATTACCCCGTGAAGCTCCGTGGTTCACGACTCATATAAGTAAAAAGTATAAGTGCAAAGTAAAAAAAAAAAAAAAAAAAAAAAAAAAAAAAAAAAAAAATGAAAAATGTTGAAAAGTGAAAAAAAAATATAAAGTTAATGAATAAGAATTCCTTGATGTGGACCTCATTTTTACGACAATGGTTCTCGAGAGAAGGCGGATAACTAATTATCGACTTAGCTTTGTATCTTTATCGGAATAATCCTTATCGAAACGAGAATTTGAAGAAATTCATTTCTCACAAAAATAAAAAATTCTAGAGGAAATAGGAAAATGGGAACAAAAGGTTTTACACAAGTAACTTCCATGGGTAGTGTTAGCATCTAGAGTCATATGTAACAATGATTTCGGTTTTACGCTTAGTTTGGGAGCTTGTGAAAAATCAGGGACGATGTATTCTATCCGTATGGTCACTTCACGCTGTGTTGTGTTTTCTACTCCGTGATCCTAACGTGTCGTTTGAAAAATGTTTGAGTTATTAATCGACATGAAAGTTCAACAAACCGTCATTCATAATCTGAAGTACTTAACCGTAATATCTACATGTGAATTAAAAGGTAAACGGGGCGTTTTAGAATTAAGGCTTTCTTAATCTCTTTTGAGGAATCTTTGCTACTTCTTCATAGGTTTAGTAGAAAGAGATTGAAATCCTTGGTTTTAGAAGCGTGAGTTGATTGCATTGCGTGAGGACACGGCAATGGTCTCGTCTGGGGTATTTTTGATATGTGCTTAAACACATACCTTTTCTTTATCAATATAGACCCAAAACAACCAAGGAAAAGCCGTTTATTACTGATATTTGTGGTTTTGAGTTTGAGCTTGTGCAGTCATATGCGGATATGCAAAAACACGCAAAAAGGATCCAAATCAAATGTAAATCCGAGCACGAGAGATCAAGAGAGTTTTAATTGGAAGGTCATGCTTGTGCATTTGGAAAGAATTTATTCTCGAAGATGATTTTTGAAGTTTCAAAGAAAGTTTGAAGAAAAGTCAAGTTCACCCCCTGCGACTTTCAAGATTTGGCAAAATTGATCCCGAAGTTTGAAATTACGAATGCACCCTTGGACTATTAGAGCTTTACATGATTGGTCCTTGATGAGATTGTCAGAATTACACATTTAGTCCTTGGAAAATTCAAGTTATACACATTTGGTCCCTTTAAGCTTACTTGGTTTTATCCTTAATCCAAATCCAATCCACTAATATAACTCTCGGCCCAAAAATGAAGACCCGAGCCCAAAAATAAACACATGTTACCCGGTTTTTATCTTTACCCGAAATCCTTCCCAAACCCGAGATAATAAACCCGAGTCAACCCTATTAAACCGGTCAAACAATTGAAAAACAATAAAAAAACTCCAACCCGCCAAAATTTGATATAGGCTCAAGGGTTATGTGTGGGGATAAATCCTTAATATCAATATCAAAAATACTCACGAAGATAGATTCAAATTCTCTTAGGAAAAAGAATAATAAATCAAATCCCGTATGTGATCGTGTAGTACCTGATTAGTCAACCCGAATCGTTTTTCCCAACGAGTGAATGCCAACGTCGTTCTTGGTTTGGATTTTATGCTTGATGATTTGGATTAAAGATTTTGATTTTATTAACTACGGGAATGGGAAAGTAATTAAGGAAATCTATCCTACGGAAATCCTAAACGAATTAAACTAAAACGTAATTAATAAACGCGACTAAAAATGCAACTACGTCTAAACGATATCCTAAAAATGCCTAAATTTACTTTTACTCTAAAAATATGATTAGAAAACTATTTTAGAATTAAAACTATTTTTTTGGAATTTTCTTGATTTAATAAAAATTAAAAACTAATTTAAACTAATTAAAACTAATTAAAATTCTAAAAATTATAAAATTCAAAGAGAAAAATAAGGAAAAATCTTTTTATGCTTTTATATTTTTCTTAAACTATTAAAATTGAAAAATTATTTTTGGAGCTTTTCTCAATTATTTTCAAATTTAAGCTATTAAAAAGTGATTAAAATCTATTTAAATTGAGAAAAATAGCAAATTAAGACCAAAAATTATGAAACTTTCAGGAAAAATCTAAAATTATCAATAGAATCTATGAAAAATGGAAAACAACTAGCTTATGTGTAAGATTAATGAGCTACTGTGTAAATGCTACTAGAAATAAGCTATCACAATAAGCTAACTGTAGAGATAAGCTACCAACAAAGTAACTACTGCTAAAGTCTACCAAATTAAGCTACAAGCAACTAATAATCACTACTCTTATCAAGCTTAAGGCTCAGATTCAATGAATAAGTAAACTGCTTATTTAAGCCAAACAATGGTTTACCTCCATGTTTGAGCTTAAACACAAGTTACACCAATAAGCTACACCACAAATCACCTATGCGGTCTTAACAAACACTGGCCAACTACACTTGTGCAAAATACCAGTCCCTAACTCCTAGAAATGAACTTCGTAACAGATTCAAGAGCGCTCGATTCACAAGTTTTGTGAAGGGCGTGATAGTGGCTTGTTGATGAGCTTATTTGAAGCTCAAAATGACTGAACTAGTTGAAGCAAAAAGTGATTATCGATTAGACCGGTTGAAGATGTGAATTCCAAAGTTTGAAAGATTAAATCTCAAAGATGAATCAAATATTTGATTCACAAGTTTTGTGAAAATCGTTTACAAGTTTTGACTATTTGAAGAACACTCATAAACTTTGACCAAACTGAGTTTTGATTCAATCTAATGAACTGATATTGATGTTTTAACACTAGATATGATTACTAAAAGCTAGATCTAACACATCCAAACCAACTTGCACTTATAATCCCTCTTGAATTCAAAGATTCGAGTCTAGAACGATTCAAGCTTGATTTGACTTATGAGCTAAAACTGCTAGCACTATGACCTCAATAGACTATCAATTAACTACTAAGCAAGTATCAAACACTAACCACAGATCTACAATCCTCTAGCACACTAAAATCAGCAATGCCAAACACTAGTGCAACTACTGTTTTAAGAACTAGAAACAGATCAAGGCTAGAATACACTAAACAACCAACAAAATCGGATCAAAGTATCAATTAACACTAAATAATGATTTGACCACGATATAATGATCAAAACAGAAATGAGGAACTTACAAGGTGCCTTAGCCACTATGGCTTGCCAAGTGAAGAAACAAGAACCACTAACCTACTTATACCCCTAACCTAAACAATTCCAGCTCAACATGAACCCAATCCATCGCACCAATCCAAACCGGATCCAGATCCAAATGGTCAGACGAACACCAACAAAGATAGCATCGATGTGAACATGATATTTTGTGTTTTGAGTGAGAAAACAAGTTCAAGCTCACTATAAGCTATAGAAAACTTAAATTAACCTTAACAAAACAGAAGATCAGTGTGAATTGCTTCACAAAACAGATTTACTATGTTTTTTATTTTTGAATGATTTTTTATTTTTTTGTATTTTTGAGATAATGAAGAAACAAGTTGAAAACAATTTTATAAAACTGAATTAAGCATTAAAATGAGATGTTAAGCAGATATGAATAAGAAAAACTCAAACAATAACAATTGAAAATTAAGTGCAAATTCTATTAATAATTGAAATTTTAAGTACAAATACGAATTACAAAGATTTAAAACTTTTGAAAATGCAAATAACTACTACAACTAAAGCTAGAGAAATGAAAAATACAGAAATTAAGATACATCATTGTGAATGAAAATGAGCCCTATATATAGCTGAGCTTGAGCTTGGAAGCTTCTCGAATTTCTTCTCTTTGTGCTTCTTTGCAGCTTGTTATCACCCTTGGATCATAATAACCGTTTCCCCTCTCATCACAACCTTAGGATCAAATCTGATGACATGCTTCGGCCAATAAGAGAGTGACAAGTAGCCTTTAGCACACGGATTGGTGAGTTGTCATTCCCTTTGTCGGGGTGGGGTGTCGGGGAAAAGTACTATTGTACCCTTAATTGTGGTCAATTTGAGTAATTCATGGAAAGGGTAATTTAGGGTTTAATGGGTTAATTGGGGAAAGGGTAAAAGGATTTTGGCGGGTTGGAGTTTTTATTGTTTTCAATTGTTTGACCGGTTTAATAGGGTTGACTCGGGTTTATTATCTCGGGTTTGGGAAGGATTTGGGTAAAGATAAAACCGGTAACATGTGTTTATTTTGGGCTCGGGTCTTCATTTTTGGCCGTAGAGTTATATTAGTGGATTGGATTTGGATTAAGGATAAAACCAAGTAAGCTTAAAGGGACCAAATGTGTATAACTTGAATTTTCCAAGGACTAAATGTGTAATTCTGACAATCTCATCAAGGACCAATCATGTAAAGCTCTAATAGTCCAAGGGTGCATTCGTAATTTCAAACTTCAGGGATCAATTTTGCCAAATCTTGAAAGTGCAGGACCGAACTTGACTTTTCTTCAAACTTTATTTGAAACTTCAAAATCATCTTCGAGAATAAATTCTTTCCAAATGCACAAGCATGACCTTCCAGCTCGGCTAAAACTCTCTTGATCTCGTGCTCGGATTTACATCCGATTTGGATCCTTTTTCGTGTTTTGCATATCCGTACTCACAAGCTCAAACTCAAAAAACCACAAATATCGCAATAAACGGCTTTTCCTTGGTTGTTTTGGGTCTATATTGATAAAGAAAAGGTATGTGTTTAAGCACATATCAACTACCTATACGGTACGAAATGTACAGTATACACGGATCACAAGAGTCTTCAACACATTCTTGATCAGAAAGAGTTGAACATGAGGCAACGACGATGGATTGAGTTGCTAAGTGATTACGATTGTGAGATTCGCTATCACCCTGGAAAAGCAAACGTAGTAGCAGATGCCCTCAGCAGAAAAGAGCGAATTAAACCGCTAAGAGTCAGGTCATTGGGAATGACTATTCGTTCACCCCTCCCATCTAAAATCGTTGAAGCTCAGGTGGAAGCACTTAAAGAGGAGAACCCCGGCGAAAACCTCTGATATGCTGAAAGTGAAAGCGGTTTTGTAAAGAGATCAGATGGGATATTATGCTTCAAGGACAGAAGTTGGATTCCACTTTGTGGAGGATTACGAGACTTGATCATGCACGAGTCGCACAAGTCGAAGTACTCCATTCATCCAGGTTCGGACAAGATGTACCAAGATCTCAAGAAACTTTATTGGTGGCCGAATATGAAGGCTGATATTGCCACCTATGTCAAGAAATGTTTAACCTGCGAAGGTTAAAGTGAGAACCGAAGCCATCCGGACTATTGGTACAACCCGAGCTACCTCAATGGAAATGGGAAAGAATCACCATGGAATTTATTACTAAGCTACCCAAGATATCAAAAGGTGACAATATGATTTGGGTAATCGTTGACCGACTTACTAAATCTGCTCACTTCCTGCCAATCAAAGAGACCGACAAGATGGATAAGTTGACCAAAATCTACCTCAAGGAAATAGTTACGAGACACGGAGTGCCAGTCTCGATTATTTCGACGAGATGGTCGATTTACTTCTAGATTTTGGCAATCGCCAGCGCTTCGGGAACACGCGTCTAGATATGAGTACCGCATACCACCCTCAAAAAGACGGTCAAAGTGAGAGGACCGTACAAACTTTAGAGGACATGTTGCGAGCATGTGTGATTGACTTTGGTAAAGCATGGGATAGACACCTACCTTTGGTAGAATTCTCATATAACAATAGTTATCACTCAAGCATTAAAGCCGCACCATTCGAGGCACTTTATGGACGAAAGTGTCGATCACCCGTCTGTTGGGCCGAAGTTGGAGAAGCTCAACTTACTGGACCGGAAATCATCCAGGAGACAACCGATAAGATCGTCCAAATCAAGTAACGTTTACAAGCCGCAAGAGATCGTCAGAAGAGTTACGCAGATGTAAGGAGTAAACCTATGGAATTCCAAGTTGGAGATAAAGTATTGCTGAAAGTATCGCCATGGAAAGGTGTTGTTCATTTTGGAAAACGAGGAAAACTAAACCCGAGGTACATTGGACCATTCAAGATTCTTGCTAGGGTTGGTCCTGTAGCCTACAAGCTTGAGCTACCGCCAGAGCTCAGTAGTGTACACATTACGTTCCACGTCTCAAACTTAAAGAAGTGTCTATCGGACGAAACTCAAGTCATTTCGCTAGACGAGATACAAATCGATGACAAGTTAAACTTCATCGAGGAACCAATAGAAATCATGGATCGTGAAGTTAAACAATTGAGGCGAAGTCGCGTTCCTATCGTCAAAGTTAAATGGAACTCACAAAGAGGACCAGAGTTTACTTGGGAGCGTGAAGACCAATTTCGTTCCAAATACCCACATCTTTTCACCGATACCACTCCTACATCTAACTTCAGATTGAATTCGAGGACGGAATTCTTTTAAGAATGGCGGAACTATCGCAACCCGTAATTTCCGTGTCAATACTCGTAGCTAAAATATTTATTTTACCAAATAATGCAAGTTATTTATTTATCGATAATTCTTGATGAACAAAACATGACAACGAGAGGTTATCTCGATATATGAGTCCACGCGCGTACCGACATGGCAGTATGTATGATTTAAGTCGAATAATTATTAATGCGAGTAATTATTTTTATACTATCTAACGTTTATTAAAACGGTTCCAAAAATATAATCCGGGCATTTGTTCGAGATAAAATACAGTATTTATGTTATGTTACAGCGGAACACGGGGTACACATAATACACTTAATAATAATAATAATACTAAATATAAAATATAACCCTACCCCCTATTCTCTAATATTCGCCGCCCCCCCCCCCTATTCTCTTTTTCTCAGAACTTGTTTCTTCCACTCCTGGTAATCAAACAAACTCTTTCTTCCTCACCAAAAACCTCCCAACTCCATTTTCTTGATAAGCAACTTTCAACCTCATCCATCACTATCATCTTTGGTCAATCAAGAGACAAGAAAGTCGACCTGTCCCTTTCATCTCAGTCTGTTTCTTTCCATGAGGGTCACGAGACCACTATGAAGAGGAGGATGGATAGCTACCTTTCCCCAAGATGGAAGACACTACAATCGATTCAAGAAGAGTAGGAGTCAAAGTATCCATTTTTAATTCTTTTAACCCTACCGATTCACAGGGTAACACCATACTCGGAACCAAAAATTAAAAAGGGTATTGGAGTATTGGTGGTTCTGCTTGATTCGGGTTTGATTGGATCTGTGTTGCTTTCATTTTGTTTTCCTCTCCGATCGACTCTATTTTGTTGTAAGGTTTATTTGATCTTTTTAGTTTTATTATTAAGGATTGTTGTTTTGGTTTTGGTAATGAATCGTTATAATTATTTTTCTTGCCAATGGATTAAATTAAACGGGATTGAATGGGTTAATGTTAAAACTTGTGTGAACTACTTGTTAAACTCGAATGGCTTATTGGCTTGGTAGTGCTTATTTTTGGAGGTTTCTTCCTATGCTTATTGACTTGTTATGCTAATTTTAGTTTTACCTTGGTTTTGGTTATTTTTTTTATATAATCGACATACCCACTGAAGAAAGTTATTGGACTTTGTTAAATCTTGCTTTGTGTCAATAATCGTCTAGCATATAGGGTAAAAGAAGATGGAACTTGACTTACAAAATGTATTTGGGTTTGAATGATGGGTCGAAACCCAGGTTTTATGGTTTTAGTTTCTTTTGGTTTTGCTTAAAGTTTTCACCAAATGCAAGTTCAGAACATAAAGACTCCAAGTAGTAAATGGGTTAAACAACTTTGATGTGTGCGTGTCTTGTTTTTCTTGAGTTCTTCTTTTGTTTCTGCGACAACCCATATAGAGGACTCGGGTTCGAGCCTCAGAATGGCCAAATGTACTCTTCAATGTTCTAAGTTTTGAGTTCCGGAAGTTGGTAATGGTAGTTGATTACCAGGCCTCTCATTTTCATCTCATCTTTTGCGAAAGTCACAAACAGTTAGTGTGTAAATGTCTTTTGTAAAAACTGTTTTATCACTGGGCTTGCGAAGTTTAGTAGGATAACCAAATTTTAATATGGACTTGTGTGTGTGGGTTAATGTCGAGGCCCAATGGTCCAAATTTTGATAGTTTACACTTTACACTTATATAAAACAAAACAGAGAAACATAAGGATTAACGAGAGTAATGATGAGTGTCTAAATACTCATCATTTTTGTACAATATAAACTGCAAAATCATCTGAAAACACTCAGAAACACATCAAAATGATCAAAATATCACAAATCAGTGTTTTATGTGTTTTAAATGCAAAAATATCAAAATCAGATGAAAAACGTATCAAACTTGCAAAAATGGCAGTTTTAGTCCCCCAAGTTTCAAAATTTGTCAAAAACAGTCCCTGGTATATCAAAATAAAGAAAATTGTCATTTAAGGTCCATGGGATTCAAAAGTTGTTAAAACAAACCCTTCAAAGTTTAAAATTTGCAAAATTACAACTTTGGTCCCTCAAGTTTGAAAAATGTCATGTTTAGTCCTTGGACTTTTCAAAGATGGCAAATATGGTCCTTATATTATTTGAGATTGTCAAAACCAATCCTTGGGCTACATTTTCAGAAGTTACAGTTTTGGTCCTTGGAGATTCGAATTGTACACATTTAACCCCTAAACTACTAATTGGTTTTATATCTAATCCTAAGCCCAAAATAAGCCCACACCTAAACCCTTTAACCCATGGTCCATTATACAACCCGTTACCCTATTATCCAACCCGGTCAACAAGTTAAACCATCCCACTTGGTCAAATAAAACACCCCGCGCCTTTTTCTCCTTTTCTCTTCCACTTGATACCTGCTACCCTGAAATCACTCAACCCCCCTCCTCACTTCCACCTCAATACACCTTCCCTTGTCCCCTCACCTCAACACAACTACAAAAACCATTAAATGCATTCATCTCCCACACTCAATCTCACTCCACCTGTTAAAATCCTTTTTGGCGCCAAAATCCAATGGAAGGACAGATCGTTTACCAATCCAATGGTAGAAATATCTTTGGGATCAAATCAGAAGAGAGAGAAATGAAGTTTGGAATATAAATAGAGGCAAGAGAAGAGGAGAAAAGGGAGTAGCTAGTTTTTGTGTTTTCTTTAAATGTCGTTTTGTAATCAAATGTTTTAGTTGTAGTTAAAAAGGTGTAATTTCAGTTTCTTTTTATCACATTTATGTTAAATTAACTTTGTAATGTGTTTTGAATATCAATCAAAGTCTTTTATTTAAGCTCCTAAGTTTATGCCCACTGTTGAAAATTCTCAGTTTCAAAGTATATTATCCAAGTTGTTAGAAGCTTATTTTAAGCTTCATTAAGTTTATTTAAGCCATTCAAAGCTTTTTTCAAGCTTAAGTATTAGTTTTAAGCAAGATTCATCCATGGTCAACAAAAGTCAAAAATTGGCCAAGGAAGGAAATGGTGATGGTATGTGGGTGATGCAGTGGTGATATGGTTTTAAATAGACTAGTGTAGATTGGTTTTGGGTGCTGTTTCAATTGCACAACATCTTGACATTGTGAGTACTGTTTCAATTTCAAGTTTCAAGTCAAAATTTGCATATTTTGCTTATACTGTATTTGTGTCATCTTTAGTGTAAAACTTGCTCATATAATTGTATTTAGGTATTGTAAGCCGTTTGATCATTTAAACATATTTGCTCGGTTGTTATCTTATTTTAAGCTTGTATATCAGCTTTTAAGGTTGTGTTTGGATTGATTTTAAAAACTGTGCTAGAGGATAGAGTAATGGCTAGGACTTGTTGTTTCATGTTTGCTTAGTTATTTGAGACTCTTTTGAGTCACCCCCTTGTGCCTTTTAAGCTCAGAAGTCAAAATCTCATTTCAAGTTCTTTAGCAGCTCACTGTTGGAACTTTTGATAGCCAAAAACTCTTTTTGTGTTCAAATTTCATAAATACATCTTTTAGTAGTCTCATTTCACTTTAATATATCATTTCCAGTCCACAAATCAAGATCAAAGTTGGGGAAAGTCAAACTTTTAGTTTTGTTAAAAAGTCAAAAAGTGGCCAAAATCTGTTTTTCAGCTAACTAGATGGATTTTTCATGAACTCAAATCTGAGTCAATTTCAGTAAAACTTGTTGTTTTTAAAAGTCATCCTGGTCTAATTTCTTATGGATATTTTAGTATATTTTTGTAATTTTTTTTATAAGCTCAAACAAGCTCATCTTTGGGGTCCGAGATGCCCCTCGTTCAGAACTCGGCATAAGTGAGTTTTCGCCTATAAGCATCCTTCCACAGAGCTTATTAAAGCTTATCTAGGGCTGGTCTTGGGTCCATTGGTTCTTGGCCAGGTCCTCTAGAAGTTCCATTCCTGTTTCATGTTTCTAGCTTATTTAGGTGCTTATATTCTAGCTTAAAGTTGCCCCTTCATCGCTTTTTTAAGCATAAATCTCATGTCACCAATCTGTGCTAGCTTGTAATTCTGTGGCTTTAGCTTGTTGATTCTTGTTGTATTTTGGTTCTTCAAGCTTATCCAAGCTTCTTTTGTTTGGTGGATTTTGGTGCTTCTTAGCTTATTTAAGTGCTTATTTCATAAGCTCTTCTACATCAGCCCTTGTTTCTTCCACATAGCACCTTGTTTTTCTATTTTTCCTTTATTAATAGTATTATTTTAGACTTTTCCTGCAATTTTCAGATTTTTCCAAGTTCATTTGCTATTTTTCTTATTTTAAATTAGTTTTTAGCACTTTTTAAATAGCTTTTAATACAAATAATTAAGAAAAGCTTCAAAAAAATAATTTTTCTATTTTCTTAAGTTTAGATAAATATAAAAAGCCTAAAAAGTATTTTTCCATAATTTTCTTAGTTTAAAAAGTATTTTCTAGCATTTTAATTAGTTTTAAATAGTTTTAAATTAGTAATAAATATATAAAAAGTCTAAAAAATATATTTTCTGTTTTAAAATTAGTTTTATCAAATTTTAGATTTTTCCAAGTTATAATTTCATTTTTCTAGGTTAATTTTGTATTTTCTTGTATTTTAGTGCATTTTAAATAGTTTAAAATAGTTTTTAATTAATAATAATTAATTAAATAGTTTTTAAAAAAAATTTTCTTTTTCTAATAATTTTCTTATATAATTTGGATTGTAAAAATGTATTTTCTATATACATAGGTATTTTCTTTCTTTATTTTCACGTTTTATTTTGTACGTTAATGTAGTTTTTAAATAAAACGTAAGTTTTTAGTTTTAAGTTTTAAACGTTCATCACTTTAAAAATAGTGATAGCGTTTATTTAATATCTTTTATCTTTTTAATTTTCTTAATTTGCATTTAAGTCGCTTTTATTTATTACCTTTTTTAGTAGTGTAATATTCAATCCAATCCTTTCTGATCGCTATCATTAGTGATCATTCTACCGTCTGATCAAGTGTTGTACACACCATTGAGTCTCCGTGGGACATAACGACCCGGGAATCCACTGTGTTCCCTGATCTTCATTGCATTTGTGTCTGAGCAGTTTTAAGTCTGTTTAGACTTGACGGTTCAGCGCAGATCAAGTAACTATTAAAATATCGTAGTATAACATATACTTGAATAGTCGTCCTAATCGAGACACGGTTACTTGTATTCCCTTGGTCAATCTAGCGCCTCTTTCACGACTCACCCACTCGCTCATTATTCCCGACATAAAACATATGTCATATATTAAAAAGTACTAATCATATTCATTAACACACTATGAAGTATAAATATAATCGAAGCTCTATTTTCTTAAAAACCATTAGTCCATACTTTATATAAATAATAAGCCAAGTGGGAACTCATTTTGTATATCAACATATTGATATTAAAATCACTAGTCACTACATAAAAATTAAACGTATATACCGGTCATACCCAATTTTCTAAAAAGTTATTATAACTTATAAACGTAATTTATTTTTATTTAAACTTCTATAATAAAACTATTACTTTTATACTTTTCTTATTAATTAATATTATTCATATATAAATATATATACTTTAAAACGACATTTCTACAATTTAAATACGTGATATTTTCCGTATATTGTCTTTCGGTTACCGACGAACCAAAGACTTATCGTTGTGATACTTTCTATTATATGTACATATATACTTAAGCACTTCCGAAAGCCAATGTTAGCCAATAATTTGCCAAAAACTACTTAAACTTAAATTCTTCCGCGCAAACAAGAACGATAATACAATTCTAGCTCAATTAAATTTCTAGCTAAGACTTGCCATGTCATTATAGGTCGCGTGTCGGTACTCCACTCTACTACTAGTTGACTTTACATAATTGCAGACTACTTCACTAAGGTGAGTTTCATAGCCCCTATTTTACTTGTTTTCAAATACTTTTGGGGGAGAATACATGCTTACTTTTACGATTGAACGCAAGTACAAAATTTCTGTTGCATACTGGTCTAAGTCCCGATAACCCAATTACTATTATTACGCCCATTATCATGAACCGTTAGTTACTCTTTTGTGAGTAAGCGAAAATGCTATGAATAGATCTATTGGGGTTGACACCCCCGTCCATAGTAGGATAAGCTCTCTTGACCATTAGTACGAGTCGCCTGACGGACGATATTATTTGAGTAAGTCACAAGTGTGTGGGTTATGCACTTGTATTCGGGCATTTATTTAGTTAACGTTTCGGTGTCATGAGCTTAGACCGTAGAATACTTTATTTCGTGCCATTGGGTTACATTGGTCACAACTTGCAAATCTTGTGGTTCAATAAATTCATTTATTTTAAACCTATGATCTCACCAACATATTTGTTGAAAAATTTTAGCATGTCATTCTCAGGTAACTAAGATGGAAGTTTATGTAGCACCACTCACGGTGATCACTTGCATGGCAACTCCTTTCAAGACTTTATTATGTTCGAGTACATTCAGTGGAACTACTAAAATAAATGCTTTAGTTTATGAAGTGTAACTTGACTATGTTGGACCATTTTATTTCAAAAACCGAATGTCTCGTTTTCAAAACGTCTCATATAGAGTACGTTCTTTATTATCTTGTGTTGTGTGCTACATATGTAACGCTCCTCAATACCATCCCGCTGCGTAAATTTGAGGGTGTTACATCACCAGCGGCGGTTCATTAATGCCAGGAGGTTCACCAGCAGGTCCACCAACGACAGGTTCACCACAGCAGCCTGGGGTTCCGCAAGGGACTTCGACCGGTCCAGCTTTTGGTTCAGTTTTTAACCCGGGTCAACTCCTTGCGTCAGGTTCACAGGGTTCGGGTCAAGCAACTCTCTTGCCACATGCTTTTGCTACTACTAACACTCTTCTCGTGGACCTGTCATGGCGGCAATTGGAATATGGATACAAAAGTCGAGCTCTCATCTTAATGATTACTGCATTGTCTTAGTGATATTCTTAATGAGTGCATTTATCCTTCTGTCACGGTTGGTGATGGGCGTTTCATTCCGTTACTAACTCGGTCATAGTATCTTGTCTACACCTTTTCGTCCTCTTCGTTTAAATAATGTTTTAATTACCCTTCATATCGTCAAAAATCTTATTTCGTGCGTCAATTTGTTCATGATAATTATTGCATCGTTGAATTTGATCCTTTTGGTTTTTTCGTGAAGGACTTCATAACACGACGGTACTCCTCCGTTGTGATAGCACGGTGATCTTTACCCTTTACGAAGCCTTCTCCAATTCCTTAAGCATATCTTACCGGTCAAGATTATCGTGGCATCAACGACTTAGACATCCGTGAAGTGAAGTGTTGCGGCTTCTTGTGTCTAGTGATTCTATTTCTTGTAATAAAGAGAAGCTTCCCGTTCCTTGTCATGCTTGTCACGGTAAACACGTGAAGCTTCCGTTTGTTAGCTCGTCTAGTTCTGTTACTTCTTGTTTTGACATTGTTCACTCGGATTTGTGGACTTCCCAATTCCGAGTCTTTCTGGTTTTAAGTATTATGTTTTGTTTCTTGATCATTATTCTTAGTATGTTTGGGTTTATCCATTAATGAATAAATCTGATGTTTTGTCTAAATTTCGGTTGTTTCAGTAGTTATGTTCATACTTCGTTTAAGTGTGAAATTAAGTCGCTTCAAAGTGTGATCATGGTGGTGAGTTTGATAATACTGCTTTTCATAAATTATTTTCAAGCCATGGTATCCAATTTAGATTTTCTTGCCCCCGCACCTCTCAACAAAATGGAAAATCTAAACGCATGATTCGTACCATCAATAACCTTATTCGTACTTTATTGTTTCAAGCACATTTACCACCCAACTATTGGAATGAAGCTCTTAATATGGTTGTTTATTTATTGAATATCCTACCTTCCCGTGCCATTAACAATGACATACCCTTTACCCGCTTTTTTGGTGGTACACCTGATTATAGTGTCCTTCGTGTTTTTGGATGCCTTTGTTACCCACATATTGATACCAACCATAAATTAGGACCTCGTTCTACACCTGCCATATTTTTGGGACATGCTGCCAATCATTTTGGCTATCGTTGTCTTGATCTAAATACCAACAAAATTATTATCTCTCGTCATGTTACCTTTGATGAAACGGTTTTTCCGTTTCAAACCCATCCGTCCAAACCCACCCCCTCTTATGATTTTTTGGAAGATTCTTCCAATCTCATTTCAACCATTATCAACACCACCCCAATTGCTCCTACTTTAAACCCGATTCCTATACCACCAGTTGATGTATCTACACCTCATGAACCAGTCAACATACCTACCTCCCCTGCCCCACCTACACCAACTCCAACGCCACCTATTCCTAACGTACCTGTCCCTGACTCACCAATGCCACCACCTGTTGTATCTATTCATCCCATGATCACATGTTCTCGTGTCGGGACTACTCGTCCTAATCCTAAGTATGCTGGTCATGTGTCTACTGTTTCTCCGTCACCTAGGTCATATAAGGATGCTCTTGATGATCCAAATTGGCGAAATGCTATATTTGATGAATATAATGCGCTTATTAAGAATAAAACTTGGACTTGTGTACCTCGCCCCTGCGGTGTCAATGTTGTTAGGTGTATGTGGTTATTTTGCCATAAGTATTTGGCTGATGGCACTCTTAGTCGGTACAAGGCACATCTTGTTTCCAATGGTAGCACACGGTGAGGGAGTAGATGTTGATGAGACTTTAGTCCAATTGTTAAGCGGGAACCATTCGACTGTTCTTAGTTTAGCTATTTCGACATTGGCCTGTTCATCGACTTGATGTCACGAATGCATGGTGATTTGGTGGCTGTTTATATGCATCGCCCACTGGTTTTCGGGATCCGAGCATCCGGATTATGTTTGTTTATTACAGCGTTCTCTTTATGGTCTTAAGCGGCTCGGGCATGGTTTCAGGTTTCGCTTATATTCTTCTTGTTGGGTTTACTTAGCCGGTGTGATTCTTCTTTATTTATTTACCCGATGGGTGATGATAATCTTGCTTTTCGCTACTATATGTGGATGATATTGTGCTTATGCTTCCTCGATAGTTTATTACTATGATTATTGCTTCTTTGCATAAGGAGTTCTCTGATGATTTGGGTGCTCTTAATTATTTTTTTGGTGTGTCGATTCGCGTGACTTTTCCTTAGGGATGTTTTGTCAACAGTAAGTATGCTATTGAGATTTTGGAGCATGCACATATGGTTGGTTGTAACCCTTCTCGGACTCTTGCTGAAGTCTAAGTTGGAGTCGATGGTGATCCGGTTTCGATCCTACGTTATAGAGTCTTGCGAGGTTCTCTTCAAGATCTCACTTTCACTAGACCTGATATTACTTATGTTGTGCAGCAGGTTTGTTTATATATGCATGATCCTCGTGAGCCTCGTTTCACTGCTCTCAAGCGGATCTTACGATATGTTCAGGGGACTTTGGCTTATGGTTTACGTTATTTTCTTCTACTTGAGTCATTGGTTGCTTATTCGGATGTCTTTGATTGGGTGGTTGCCCTACTACTCGCCGGTCTACATCGGGTTATTGTGTTTTTCTTGGCAACAACTTACTTGCATGGTCCTCTAAACGCCCCGACGATTTCGTTCTAGTGTGAGGTGAGTATCGGTGTTGCCAATCGCTTTCGAGATATGTTGGCTTCGAATTTACTACGTGAGCTTCATACACCATTGTCATCTGCTACTATTGTTTATTGTGATAATGTGAGTGCTGTGTACTTGTCTTCTAACCCTGCTCAACATCAGTACCAAGCATATTGAGATTGATATTCATTTTGTTTGTGATTTGGTTGCTCGGTCGTTCGCGTTTTGCATGTTCCTTCACTAAAGAGGTTTGATATTTTTACCAAGGGGTTACCATCTGCCTTGTTTATCGATTTTCGCGGATGCTTGAGTGTTCGGTCTCCTCCCGCTCAAACTGCGGGGGAGTGTTAGTCTATTAGTATTAGATTAGTATTGGCCCATTGTATATTCGGCCCATTATGTATCCTATATAATCTTGATGTACCAAATATTATTATTCATTCAATATACACAAACTTACAAAAAATACGCTATTATTAAGATCTCATGTAGGTCAGTTCCCTTAAATATATTACTCTGTGTGTGATTTGTCTCGATACAAAATAGCACATCATGTTTCACTTCTATTATTCAGAAAAAAGGTTTCTTAAAAATTATCATTTGTACATTTTCGAAGATCTCATATATAAACGTCATGGGTCGTGCTTAGAACGGCCTAATACGCTTCCTAGTAATATAAATAGAAGACCCTTATTTACTGTGAGGCCTCTACATAATGACACGTAAACTATTGCAAAATTGACACATCAGCATGCTAGAGTAAAATTATAAACGAGAGAAAAAAAGGAGCACCATAAAGGAGGAGGGGGAAAAAAAAGAAAAAAAGAAGCACCATACCACCCAAGATATGCTCAGATCAATGCTAACTCAGTCAAAGATTTGCCTTCTCCAACACTCATGTATACTATTTACCATGGTTGTCAGGATCCCGATCCTGATCTTAGGATCTTACGATTTTACGATACTGTAAAGCAAAAACGATCCGGATCCTACATAGGATCTTTGCAAGCTTAAGATCTTATAGGATCCCGATCTTGACCATACGATCTTACGATCTAATCCGATCCGATCTTACTCTTCTCGGATTACAAACTAAAAAACTACAAATTTATGGGTTGTTTGTTTGTAGAATTCAAAAAACAACATGTTAATCTTTTTAAACATTTTATAATCATAATTTATGACAACATTTATATGAAACATTCATAGTATTTTGTGGTTATAATGTATTAGAATTTGTATATTTGTATAAAATTACATAAACTATTAAGAAATAACATTAGAGTAGGATCTTAAGATCCCGATCCGATCTTACGATCACGATCTTGCAAAAACAAAAACGATCCTGGGTAGGATCCCGATCTTGACAACCTTGCTATTTACCTTTTGAAATTTTCATTTCCTCTCTCTTATATTGTACTACGTATTACTTTGCCATTAAAAATCAAAACATACAACTAAACTTACTCACATTTTCTTCTTTTCTCTCAGTAAATCCAACCATCATGGACCTTTTTCGGTAAACATAAGATACTCATATGCACGACTTCAGCTACATGTTAACCTCTTGATCTAAAAATTTTAGACACCTTTTTTAATTCTCTGAACACGTCTCAAGAAATTGTGTAAGTTCTCTTTATGTCTTACTTTTTACTATGAGATTCTTTGGTTTTATATACTTAAGGAAATATTCAACTTTGGATTATGTTTGGTCAAAATATTATTAGATCATAGTGAAATATTTCATGATTGCATAGAAGCAAGTTGATAAAGTGAAGGTAAAAGGGTTCTCATGCAATCTTTTTAAGAATAAAATACAGTATCATTTTATGAATCTATGTTTTCATTATATTTTTGATGTTATTGTTTGTCTAGATTCATACGAGGCGCTCATCCAACAACAAAAACGTCATAGGTATAATATTTCTCTACTTTTCAAGTTCTATTTTTATGTGCGGTATATGTGGGCGTAGAAATTTTGTAAATGTTTAGATCAGCTATTATTTGCTTTTAAATTTTTTAAGTGTCTTTCTCACTATTACATATTACCCAACCATCTTACCCTTGCCTTTCATCTTTTCTTTCTTACCAGCTTTTGCTCCTGCCACCGTTGGAGTACTGCTCCGATCACCACCGCAGCCAATAAACTGGCCACGATGCACCCTACAGGTTCTTTTTCTTTTATTCTTTCTTCTTAAGATAATCTTTTTGTATGTTCCAAAGAAGGTTATCAAATAACGGCTATTATCACCATCATTGCCGACAAGCATCTTATTTTATGTGAATTTTGTATATTTCATTCACAAATTTGGTGATTATTCTTGAGATCTCAATGGATTCAGTTGATTCCTCTTAAAACATAAAACATATGTTGGTATTAACTTATTGTTTGAAGCATTTTTTTGTGTCTTGATTGTTTTTTAGTTTTGATTTTGAAGGTGATGGTGATGAATGATGCATGTTTAAAAGGACAAGATTTATATTATAATATGTATTATATGTAAAGACTAAAAAGATAAAAAAGAAAGATTATATAACTTGGCTTATTGGCTATTGGTTATAGTTTTTTCACTTTTTTGTTATTTGATTTTGTTATAAGCTTGTTTCTTCGTTATTTTTTTCTTTACTACTTTTTTAACGTGAGGATGATAATGAATGAATAAACTGATGTTGATTATAGAGTAAATAAAGCTTATTTGGGCTTTACTTTGTTTATGAAGTAAATAAAGTTTATTTTATGTAAACCTCTTATGTTGTTTAAAGGAATGAAATAAACCTCAGACTGAGAAATGTTATACTCTCAGACTTTAGTAATGAAATTTGTAGTTGCAGTAAGCCAAATGGTAACTCACAATAAGTCGTATCAAATGTAAAATCTAATGTTTTGTTAAAAATTATCTATGTTTCTTCATTATTTTTGACAAGTACAAGATTTTGATGAGATCTCGTGCACCAACTCTTGGACAAGCATAGAAAATTTTGAGTTTACCTTTCACTAACTCTTTGACATATTATTCATCCACTCATTTTCTTATTGTCTTCCATATTTACTCCGATAATAATTATGAGAGCTGTCAATTGATGGTATAAATTTACTACTGAAAAATAATACTACTTGAAATATTGATATAAATACAATAATTAAACTATACAAGTAAACAATGGAAATTTTTGAACACACTCAAACAAAGATGATCATTTTCTATTTACAACGGCCGTTAACTAAGAGGATTTACAATGTATCAAATCTTAATGATTTAATGCATAATACATTTAATGAATAAAGATTGGAGGAAATATTTGAAGTTTACCAAGGGTATGTTTGGTAAAAATAGATTATGTTGGTGCTTGTGTTGGTGCTGATGCTGGTACTGTTGTTGTTGCTGAAAAATATTATAAAAATAGATTATTTTTATAAGCTACATGAAGTAACTTTTTATTTTTAGAGATTATGAAAGATTATTTTTTTTAATAATCTCTTATAAGTTATGTTTGCTAAACAAAAATTATTTTTTGAAAAAATAAAAATAATCTCTCCATAATCTCATACAAACATAGGTCAAGTCATTTTAAAAAGTTTTCTAAAAGCTTTTAATACAATGCAAAAATCTTTTCAAAAGCTTTTAAAAAAGCTTTTTAAAATAGTAAATTTTTTTTTTACAACTTGACCCATTATGAATGTTTATACGTTTTGGATTTTTATTTTAGATAACTAAAAAAAATTAGTGGTAACTCAGGGTGGTACACTTTGAGATGTGAGCATCCTAATTTTTTACGCGATTTTTATAACACCATCTTCATGTTCACTACGTAATTTTTAAAACGTAAATATAAAAGAGAGTAATAGAAATTTGTGAGAATTTATTTTGATACTTTTAAAAGCAAGAAACTATTTTTAATGATAATTTGACGAAAACATTTTTTGAAGATGTTGTTTTTTCTGGTTCAAATACTACATATAATAACTTTAATAAATAATCATGAACAATCGTGGGCCGTGCTTAGCACGGCCTTAGTCCATCACTAGTATAAAATATTTTTTGAGTAGAATACTTTATCTTGTATGTTTGAGTTAAATGAGTATACTGAAATGTGATTCGTTAGTCAATGATTCCAGCGTTGAAAGTCAAAACTGAGAGTCAAATATAAAAGTCAAAGGACTAGAATTAAAACAACTTATGAAGTTATGGTATAATTTGTTAAAAAGTGAAACATGAAAGACTAATAGTGTAAATTCGTCTAGAATCATATTTTTAGGTAGGGAATGACCAGAAACTTCGTTCATTTTATGAAACATCAAGAGGGGTGTGTGTGTGATGGGATGACGAAATTGATGAAGCATATGCTATTTTGATGAATTATGGTGTTTTGATGATTAAGAAAAAGATACAAGTATTGGGGTTTATATTTTTTTGTGTTGGTCATGTGAAGTTGGTATAAATACAAACACTTGGTCAACCTTACATAATAAATAACTCTTGAAAATCGTGAACTTCCACCTTTGTGAACGGAGAAATTACAATTCTTTTAGAGAAATTAAAATGGAGATATTAGCCATCACAAAAACAAGCATCCTAATTCTATCAAAATCTGATAAGCCATAGAGATGGAAGTTAACAGTGATGGTTTGATCTAAGTTTGTGGTAGTTGGTTGCATAACAAGTGTGTCATCGCACCGGTGCTGATGGTTAGTGTTAGTGCAAATATTACGATATTTGATCTATACAGTCTCGTTTGTTTTGATTGATGACAAACATGTAACTTGTAATACATAACGTAAAATGTACAAGTTACTTGTAATTACATTTGTCTCAACATACATTCAACACCTCTCGATGTCTCAAGTCCTCGTATGTTACAACACAGGTTCGTACATGTTTGTTATGTGACATTATGATTAAACACATTAACAAATCATTTAGAATGTTTAAAATACGTTTAGAGTCACTAAGTATTTTAATAGGTTAACCATTCTATTTCGAACCTCATTTTACATTTTGCATTCACAAGTATTTTATACAAATACATCTTTTGTAAAATGTCTAACAAATATATACTTTTATTTGTACAAGTAAACTAACTATAATATTCATACAAGTACTAAAGTTTACTTACACTTGACAAAATATATTTTATTTTGACAAGCACTCAACTAGAT
Source organism: Chrysanthemum makinoi (assembly GCA_910596185.1). NCBI lineage: Eukaryota > Viridiplantae > Streptophyta > Magnoliopsida > Asterales > Asteraceae > Chrysanthemum > Chrysanthemum makinoi. The sequence goes on along the minus strand of OU343219.1, from coordinate 54,326,182 downwards.
ATTTTATTTTACAAAAGGTTACTTACATTTTATTTACAAGTAACTTACCTTTTTAATAAGTATATACATTTGTTTAAATGTATTTTTCATAAAAAGGAAAACACTCTTTTATTACCTCATGCATAGTGTCATCTAAATCTTTAAAAGATTTTGGAAAGATTTTGGAAGATATTCTGAGATATCAAATCTAATAAATTATTATATTTTTGATTACCACTTTTGGTTATAAATACCATCCCATGGTTTTCTCATATCTTCATCCCTTCCAACATATATTCTCTCTAACATTCTTTCATCACTTAGATCTATAGATAAAGATGTAGTAGCATACATCAATCACCCTCACAATCACATGATCATAATGCTTCTAACATTCATCTTTGTTGTAAGCATATTTTACATTTTGATCAACCAAGGAAAGTTTAGAGATCTAGCCATCCTCATTCACCAAAGCATATCAACATATGAAGATTCAAGATCTCTTGATATCCTCATTGATTGAAGACTTCTTATTTAAGAAGATCATTTAGATTAGTCATTCATATCCATTAGACATTTATGTCATGGATCATCATTGTAAATATCATTGCATCATCACAACACTTTCACCAAACTAGATTAGATGGTTTATGTGTTTGTACCATAAAACACAAGGTTTGTTATGTTGGGCCATAAAACATAGTGGGAGTGGTTGTACCCTTGAAAAGAACTCGACATCTAGTTTAGTGTCGGAAATATTGTATAGGCGATGTTAGGTTGGTTCTACCTCGAACTAGAACCCGGTATTTAGCTTAGTACCGGAAAAAGTGTGTTTGTAAGGTTTTCTCCGCCGAGAAGGGAGCTTGTTGATTTAGTGAAGTAACTCTCGAGTTGGGTACTCGGGAAGTGGAGTAGAGCGGAGAGGAGATCCGTGACCGAACCACTATAAATCCTCGTGTTCGGTTTGCACTTTCCTTTCTTTTATCTCTTTACTTTTATAATTGCTTATGATGTGGTTTGATGATGATGCTTGTGTGACAACTTGGTTTACTATGTTTTATATTAGTCATAAACAATAATTGATACTTTCATATAATAACAAGCTTCATAAGTGATTTGATACATAAGATCTAACGATTTTTAAGCGTAGCGTATTCACCCCCTCTACGTTTTCACAATTGGTACAGAGCCTGTAGCTCTTATTTTCAAAACAAATGGTTTTAAAATGGAGCACGATCCATGTATCAAATTACCATTGAAGCGAAATGTAATATGAAAAATGTTTTGCTAATTATACTTAGAAATTTTGTTGTTAAATGTTTAGATAAGTCAAATTAGTAAAAATAATAAACAAAATATGTGTATTATATTTTTCTATCAAATCTAGTAAGTCCTACACTTTTTCGCCATGAGTAAGTATATTTTCAACTTTACGTGAAGACCACGGTGGCGGAACAAAAAAGGGCTCCTTCTTGTAAACTTTTTGGTTCCTTGGTGCGCACAAGTATGCGATTTTGCCAACTTAAAAATTCATAACTTATTAACCTTAAGTCCGTAGGAGTCGAACCACCTATCATTTTAAAGGGAATTGAGTCTACTTTCATTTAAAAATACTCTCATGGCCTGAGTCTAAATTTAAATAAGTGAAATAGACCAAATACTATGAGTATGTCCAAGATATTAAGTTTCGCTTTAACATAAAAACTTAAATTTTTGAGTCAAGCAATTTAAGATGGTATTCTTAGAACATTGATATAATTTATTTTGAAACTAAATAATTATGTAATATGTTTAAAGAAAACTAATCAATCTTGGTAACATCATCACATTTAAACGATAAATGACGAAAAGTGTTTTTCTTGTTATGCTATGCTAAATGACCACTTGTTTATGTTGTTTGCATATATGTTGCTTGCTTATTTTCAAATTGTTGTTTACACTTGTTTGTTTGCATATTATAAGTGTCAATCTTGCCATGTTATTTATTTACTTGCTTGACGATTTCTTGTTTATGCACAATAGGACATTTGCTAGATTTTGTGCACTTAGTTTGAAAATTGTTTTACCATCACTTATAGACTTAGATCACTTCCTTTGCATAGGTTATACTAGCATCTCGCATAACTTATGAAATGCCATGACTCGCTTAGCAATGAGTACTAAGTAAATTAGTCAAGTACTTTGAAAAATGGAGGTTTTAAGAGAGTGTTTGGTACAAGGACAAAAACAATGTTGTATGATGTAATTTATTTGTTTTAACTTTGTAGGATGATAATATGACTTAAAACAATGTTGTATGCTAACCGGTTTATGCAGGTGGATAGCACAAGTGTGTTATCAAATTTTACCCATTTTCACTTTTATGTGAAAATCGTTAGCCCTTGGTCAAATTCTATGCTCCACTATGTTTGTATATGTGTTATCGACTTTTCCTAACTAGAAGTAATTAATGTTACATGTTTTAAGCAAAATTTCGGTTTGGAAAACTCCCGACACCTAAAAAATGGGTCTGTGAACTTTTTCGGTGTCCACGGATCAGACGGCACCAAAATGTTGGTACCGTCTGTTATGCATGTTGGTACCGCCATACCACCATGCAGGCGGACCAGCGGCACCAATTTAAGGGTTCCTGTGTAAAGAAATGGTGCCGTGGATCCTACTGTAACTTGTTGAATTTTACTAAATCCCGCAATCTAATTTACCAAATCTTGTTTCTAGGATACTTGTTAATGCATATCTTTCATATTTCACTCAACACATCCTTAATGGATTAACTTAGGATGTTTGACATGATCTTAGACACTTCCATCTCATTAGAAACTACCATCTTTGTATGGATTAACATCAGATAAAACACATCTCTCAGAATCCTTAGCTCCATAAATCGACACGTTCAAGATGGTCATTTTCACACCTACACTGTTACTTTTCCTTAAGCTTAGCATTTCTTAAAGCAAAGTCAAAATGACTAAATCCTCAACCTCAAATAAACCACTAGGATTAGCATTCGATCTTGTTGCTTCATTAAACTTGAACTCTTCATCCTCGGACTCGTTACCTCTCAACATCTCATCACCCATTCAAGATGTGAACTTTCTAAACTTAAGTGCTCCAACTCCACCACCAAAATCACCCATCATTATGACTACTTCACAACCATCCAAAACACCTTCACAACCAAAGTCTCCAAAACTTGTACTTTGTGCAACACCACCAACATCTCCTCACCCGTTTGCGGATGACTTAGATGACTTACCGAGACTAACAAATCTGGACTCATTATTTGCAAAGATATCATACACAAGTCTATCATATGACTAGAGATATTATTTTGTATCTACATGTATTGCCTCACTTGGTTAACATGAAAATAATGTGTCATCCTTCAAGACGATAAGTATTTACATCGAGTCATAACTCACACGCATGTTAAAGACATACTATCAAGTCTTGTTATCCTTGAAGTTCAATCTAAGCTTTATAATCTCAACAAATTAGGATTGACAACTTAAGTATTTCATCCGAAATATTCAAGTATATGCGACTTACGATTGTAGTCATTAAAAATCATATCCGAAAAATCAACACCCAAGTATTTTAACAACACATGTTGAAACACTTATCCAAAACAAACAACCCACTATGCCACTTATACCTCTTTGACATCTACTATCCCTCTTCCATCTTTTGGCACCATTAAGCATATTGCTCATGAACTTCCAAGAGCATCCTTTAAATCAAAGGTGCCCTTTCAAGGTGAACCTGTACCTTAGCCCCTAAGCTTCATAGACATAACCAAAACTTCAAGCACTTCACCGACTAGTTGTAGCAACCAATGAACCATAAGAATTAGTATCCTTACTTTTTGTGTTCAACATCTATGGACAAATAATCAACCTAAGTACTCCCATTGCACAACAAACCCTACATCAACACATCCTTATTTAGATACACTAGAAGACCTACCACCTAGATCAACCAATCCACCATCCTTACTATCATTTGAATTCATTGAGTGTATTGCTCAAAAAGCCCTTGTGTTCAACACTTGTACTGAATCAAATGCATGTTTGAACAAACTCAAACATCCTTTCCTACATATAAGGACTTAGATAATTCATTATGGCTAGAATCTCAACTATCAAATAAGCATGGTGCTCTTGGTATCAAATAAGAATTAGTATCCATACTTTTTGTGTTCAACATCTATGGACAAATAATCAACCTAAGTACTCCCATAGCACAACCCCCTACATCACCACATCCTTATTTAGATACACTAGAAGACCTACCACCTAGATCAACCAATCCACCATCCTTACTATCATTTGAATTCATTGAGTGTATTGCTCAAAAAGCCCCTGTGTCCAACACTTGTAATCTTGAATCAAATGCATGTTTGAACAAACTCAAATATCCTTTCCTACATATAAGGACTTAGATAATTCATTATGGCTAGAATCTCAACTATCAAATAAGCATGGTGCTCTTGGTAATTGATGTCAATTTCCACTAGGTATAAGTAGTACTACCTTCACAAATTATCAAAGTATTAGTAATACTTTGTTGTTAAACTTCTGCATAAATTTTGTTAAACTCAAATCAACATTTTAACAACATATGTTAAAATGCAATCTCAAAGCCAACATCATACACCCCAAGCAACAATGACTCTTGAGGAGTATACATAAGAAACTCAAGTGAATTCCTCTTGTCATCATCTAGTGAATATAATCTTGAGACCAAGTTTATTTAGATGGGACTATCCGATTCAAACACTTTGGCTTCATATCTTCATTTAGGAAAACATGATGTTTTGAAAACATTATGCCTAAGAAATCATGCGTTAGGTATTCATCTTGTTAAAAGGATATTGTATATCCTATGCATCATTCTCTCCTTGCGACATAAATGGTTGTGTTACAAGAGATTTCATTACACCTCATTGGCTAAATGATCTTGAAACGAACATCTACAAGTTCTATGAACTAGCATATCCAATTCATCTTGTCATACTTATTTTCATAAGCATGATAACTTTATCCCGTGCGATAATCTCATTTTTGAAAGATACTATTTGTATCCATTTCCTTTCAAGCATACATCATAACCTAACCTTGCTCAAACCTTGTGCACATCCAAGGTTAAAACTACACATCTCTAGAACATACACATGATCTATTGAAGTTGGTAACCTTATTTAGATTCTTGTTAAATAAAAAAGAGCTTTCTTGAGAACGTTCTTAATTTAACATATTCCACTCCCTAGTCTTAGATAGTATACATTTCAACTCAACACAAAAGATGTCATTCATTAGATCTTACAACCTTAGATTCTAAACACAAGATTAAAACATATCGTTAAAATTCATGTGTATAACATGACGTCTTCATCACCTTAGTTATATTGCATATTAGTCAAGTCACATTAAGCCAAGTATAGTTAAACTATCATCATTTATACACTTTAATAGCAAAAGTAGGAATTCCCATCTTTCTAACATGAGAATGACTATTGGAGAACTTATTGCACTAGAAACTCAATTTGACCTAACGGTTGAATTGCTTCCTAGAGAGAAGTTGGGTATGTGGAATCACCCGTTAAAATGGTCGTGTTTAGCCTTAATTGAGCACCGCTAGTAATAGTCTCATATTCATTCTCCAACTTGAAAAATCTGTTTTCCTATACTTGCCTAAAGTAAGTGTTAAAACATTGATAGTTTGCCTAGCCTTAGGAATACTAATCAAACAAGTAGTATATATGACTTTTCTTTCAAAACCACTTGCATTGTACTTACATGTGTTGATTACATGTTCTTGTTTGATATGATAAGTTGATTTGAAATTATCTTAGTGTTTGATAACTAGTCAAATGTGTAAAGCTTAGTAAAACCACTTGCATTGCACTTACATGTGTTGATTACATGTTCTTGTTTAATATGATAAGTTGATTTGACATTATCTTAGTGTTTGATAACAAGTCAAATGTGTAAACCTTAGTACGGTTTTATCTTTATAATGCTTGTATTCTTGTTTCATGCTACTAAACGTTTAAACCTAAACTTTATTTGCATGATACTTACTTTTGAATTAATTTTAGCATGATTAACATGTTACTTATGAAATCATAATATGTCATTTTGATACGTGATAATTTTGATATTATATGTTTGTGTTTGAAAGCTATTAGTTGGCATTCATTATATCTATGTGTAGTACGATCCAAATGATACATGTTCCAAATTGTTATGTCTTAAACATGGCTTGCATGAATCTTTCACCTTGTTTCTTTTTCTTCTTGTCACACTATTTGTTTGATATGTGTGCACATATAATATGTCAAAGTGCTTTTGGTATGACAAACTTTTAGAAGCCTTTTTATCTTACAAATTAATCACATAGATTGTTGTGTTAATTTATAAGCCAAGTATGCTTAAGCGTCTAAGTCTAACGACAAAACAATCTCAAAATGAAATGTCTTGAATAAAGTTGTATTCTTGCATAATATGATTGTCTTGATGCTATCTTGTATGGTGATTTCTTGTCTACTAAGTGCAATGTGTTGTTTTGCTTATATAATATGTTATCATTTGATTTCTATCATGTTAACATCTTTTGTCACTAACAAATTTGTTTTGTAGGTTGATAACAAATTATTTGTTATCTCAATTGGTTCTAACTTTTATATGCTCATTTTGCATAATCCCTTTATTGCTACGTAGATTAGTACTATGCTTTATGGGACCCCTACACTTGCATATAGTTTAAAAGCATATAGAATTAAGTTCTAGAGGGTTGGCTTTGCATTTTTGCTCAACCGACCTATTTCCAAATCTCATTTTGCTTCCGCTTTCCAAAAATCACCTCCATCATTATTTAGTTATAACAATACTCTAATCCTCTTCACTTCCTATTAGGAAACCACATGCCTCATCATACGATCATCTCGTATTAATCGAGAAGAAGTACGTGACTTTAAGGATGAAGTTCATTGTATGCTAACCATCATCTAGAAAAACATCACTAAGCTCATCTCTTTCGTTAACCCGAATAACCTCCTAAACACTTTGTTGTCATTCCTTATTTGATACATTACACATTATGTTGGATGTCCACCAATTAAGGGGAGAGAAATCCATTCACATAATTATCTTTTGTCAAAATTTATGTCTCTTAGACTCTAAAATACCAACACATAGGTAAACACCACTTAGCTAAAAACGGTTCACGAAACCACAACTAGTTCAACCTTTTTAACTCTTTATCACAAGTTTGCACCAATACCTCATCAAGTGAAAAACGCATCATGTGTTTTACAAACTTCTTCATCTCCACAATCAACAAATCTAGGATTTTCCTTAAACTAGCACCTTACAACTTCACTATCTAGAACACCATCATAGGGTCTTATCCTTTTCTCGCTTGACACATGTCATGCATGTCATTGTCAGTGCAAATGATATATTAATCAAAACCGCCATCCCCAACACCTTCTCAACCGCGTTGGTCTACCCAACTCTCACTCATATGATGTCATTCTCATCCTCATATAGGTACTCATTATTATTAGTTATTTTACATATTGTCTTCACTTTTTTTTAATGTCATACTCATCCATGGGTCAATCAAAACCATGTTAATACTATCTCTCCCATTGTCACTTAGAATAGATCATTTTTATATCAATCAATGAGCGAAGTTATCTTCATGTCTATTCATATTTTCTTTTTCCTCTTAGTCTTGGTCACTTGACATTATGAAAGGATTGCATGAGTCCATATTTTTATATTTGCTATACATACGAGTTTCTAACTCCTTAATAGCTTCCTACCTAATCACCACCACCTTCCATCACATCTTTCACTAATCATCACCACCATGGATTAGCGAAATCTTGTCATTATAAATCATGAGTCATCTACCAATTTATCACCACATGAATCCTACTAGTAAACCGACACCAACACTAGTACCACTAGCTTTAACTCTTTATATTCCAACTTCACTTCATATCTTCTTTCTAGGAACCATTTTGTAGACTTTTATCATATTATATTCTCACTTTTCTTATGATTGTAATTAGGAGACTACACTTCATGAGATATTTGATTATATCATTTATATATATCACATATATACATCTTATTTTTCTTTGTCAAAAAGATGAAATATATTGCACTAATGATCTTCATTGTAGGTTCATCATCATATACACTAGATTGTATATAACTTACTCATCTAAGGATGAAGTTTGCATCAATTATTTTTCTTATTTTAGGTGCTTCTTGACACCCTCGAACAAGGAGGAATATCCTTTAAGCACTCATATAGCATCGTCTATACACTTGGTTGTATATGACATATTTGTCTAAAGACAAAGCTTCTATTATACTAATATTTATTTTGAAGGTTCATCTTGACGCCCTAGAGCAAGGGGAGCTTTCATTAAGAATTTATTGAATGCACCTTATACACACTTTGTTGTATATCACTTACTTGTCCAATGACGAATATAGTTTTGCACTAATATTTGTTTTGTAGATTTTTAATCATACCATGACGCCTCAAACAAGGGGGAGCAACCGTCAAGGGGGAGCATGCACGCATTTAGCATCATTCTCACTTTTCAACAAGCATTTGTGCTTCGATAAAAAGTAGAGAAAACAGGCTAACATTGCTATGCATTTTTCTTTTTCATATATTTCTCATAATTTTTGTTGCATAAAACTAACCTTGATGTAGGTTAAGCCTCTTTATTTGATCCATGGATCCGCTACCAAACAAGGGACGGATTGAAGTGGACGATTTAACTTCACTAAGGATGATGCAAGCTCGCCTTTTTGGGGAGAAATAAAGTTAAACTCCAAGGACACGCCATTTTTGTTTCGACAAAAGGGGGAGAAGAGTGTAAACGGATAAGGTAATGTAAAGGTAGTAAGGATACAAGTAAACTTTTACATTTTACTTTCTATTACGTTTACATATCTTTGTCATCATCAAAAGGGGGAGATTGTTAGTGCAAATATTACGATATTTAATCTATACCGTCTCGTTTGTTTTGATTGATGACAAACATGTAACTTGTAATACATAACGTAAAATGTACAAGTTACTTGTAATTACATTTGTCTCAACATACATTCAACACCTCTCGATGTCTCAAGTCCTCGTATGTTACAACACAGGTTAGTACATGTTTGTTATGTGGCATTATGATCAAACACATTAACAAATCATTTAGAATGTTTAAAATACGTTTAGAGTCACTAAGTATTTTAATAGGTTAACCATTCTATTTCGAACCTCATTTTACATTTTGGATTCACAAGTATTTTATACAAATACATCTTTTGTAAAATGTCTAACAAATATATACTTTTATTTGTACAAGTAAACTAACTATAATATTCATACAAGTACTAAAAGTTTACTTACACTTGACAAAATATATTTTATTTTGACAAGCACTCAACTAGATATTTTATTTTACAAAAGGTTACTTACATTTTATTTACAAGTAACTTACCTTTTTAATAAGTATATACATTTGTTTAAATGTATTTTTCATAAAAAGGAAAACACTCTTTTATTACCTCATGCATAGTGTCATCTAAATATTTAAAAGATTTTGGAAAGATTTTGGAAGATATTCTAAGATATCAAATCTAATAAATTATTATATTTTTGATTACCACTTTTTGTTATAAATACCATCCCATGGTTTTCTCATATCTTCATCCCTTCCAACATATATTCTCTCTAACATTCTTTCATCACTTAGATCTATAGATAAACATGTAGTAGCATACATCAATCACCCTCACAATCACATGATCATAATGCTTCTAACATTCATCTTTGTTTTAAGCATATTTTACATTTTGATCAACCAAGGAAAGTTTAGAGATCTAGCCATCCTCATTCACCAAAGCATATCAACATATGAAGATTCAAGATCTCTTGATATCCTCATTGATTGAAGACTTCTTATTTAAGAAGATCATTTAGATTAGTCATTCATATCCATTAGACATTTATGTCATGGATCATCATTGTAAATATCATTGCATCATCACAACACTTTCACCAAACTAGATTAGATGGTTTATGTGTTTGTACCATAAAACACAAGGTTTGTTATGTTGGGCCATAAAACATAGTGGGAGTGGTTGTACCCTTGAAAAGAATTCGACATCTAGCTTAGTGTCGGAAATATTGTATAGGCGATGTTAGGTTGGTTCTACCTCGAACTAGAACCTGGTATTTAGCTTTGTACCGGAAAAAGTGTAAGCGACGATTGTAAGGTTATCTCCGCCGAGAAGGAGCTTCGTTGATTTAGTGAAGTAACTCTCGAGTTGGGTACTCGGGGAGTGGAGTAGGGCGGAGAGGAGATCCGTGACCGAACCACTATAAATCCTCGTGTTCGGTTTGCACTTTCCTTTCTTTATCTCTTTACTTTTATAATTGCTTATGATGTGGTTTGATGATGATGCTTGTGTGACAACTTGGTTTACTATGCTTTATATTAGTCATAAACAATAATTGATACTTTCATATAATAACAAGCTTCATAAGTGATTTGATACAAAAGATCTAACGATTTTAAACGGTAACGTATTCACCCCCCCCCCCCCTCTACGTTTTCACAGTTAGATATGTGTATGCGTTGGTAATGGTGATGGTTGGATTGTTGATTGATTCACGTTGGTAGAAGTGTTGTTGTAACAACGTCGCATGAGTGTAGCTATGAGTGGGTCAGAAATTGAAGTAGAGGAAAAATTGAGGGGGTTGCGATCTAGATTTTTTTTCTGAAAACAAATAAAAAATGATTAGTTGATATTAGTGATGAGTTGAGGATAATGATTTAAAGATGTTCTTCATGATCTTGTTTTAGTGTCGGGATTGTTGGGTAAAAAAGACAAATAAAAAATAAAAAATAAATAAATTGGGGATGAAGATATAGAAACACTAAGAAAGTGAGAGATATATGTATTTGTTAATTAATTTTTTTATTATAAATATAAAAATGAAAATAACTTGTACACTAAAGTGCACTTAGGTATCTTTATCACTTAAAAAAACAAAAAAAGGAAAGAACTTTTGTACCCTCATGTGCATGGAACATGAGGGGTTTAACGGAAAAAGTTAACATAAGTTAAATCTAGGACGGACAGTAAGTGTGATTTTTTACAAAGATAGGGCCTGTGAAAGCAATTAAAAGTTTCAGGGACTTTAGATGCAGTTTTGAACAAAGCATAGGGACGATCTATGTAATTTATTCTTATATCTAAGAGTAAAATACATTGTTCGTCCCTAAACTTATACCCTAAATACGCTTTGAGTCCCAAAAATTAAATACATCTGAGGTCCCTACTATTTATGTTTTGCATCTTCTGAGGTCCCTTTGACTACCTGCCGTTAGTCAACATCCGTTAACTCCAGCATATGCCTTACACATGAGGGTATTGGCCATTTTTACCGATTTAAGTTAATTATTTAAGAGTAAAATACATAGATCGTCCTTAAACTTATATCACCTTATTCACCCTTCTTCTTCTTCATCTTCACTCATCACTACCAATCATTACAACCATCCACCACCCAGCACCATATTACAACCATGCACCACCCTCCCAAACAAACTAATTAAACAAAAAAATGCTATAGTAGAATTTTTGCACTAATACACCTAACAAATGCATCCATGAGCGGAGATAATGGAGGGCACAAGGGGCAGGTGCCCCTTAGCGAAAACAATTGTAATGTAAAATTTCAAAAATATTTGGCTCCCCCCCCTACCCAAGAACTAATTTATAGTGTAGTTTCTAAATTATCAAAATGTGTCTCTTCGAGCAAAAAAATTTGGCTCCGCCTGTGGCTGCATCCAACATTCTTTTTCAACAAGCCTCGACGATTAGGGACCTCAAAAGATGTCGAAGATGAATTTTTATTTTTGTTTAAAAATAGGATTTTTACAAAAAGACAAAAAATGATCCTACATAAATACAAATGAGAGGACCTATTTTTTTTTTCTAGACCGTGTTTTATTCTTTTTCAAAAAATAAAATAAAAAAGCTTGACTTTCTTTCAAAATTCTTAGTTTTTTGTTTATCGAAGACAAAAGGTCGTCGCACAAAAAGTACAGTCTAGCACAAAACACAACCGTCAATTTAGCAAAAAACCACTAACCAAATATTTCCTTAATGTAAAATAAATAAATAAAAATCGCATAGTCTATTGGGCTAGCAAGACCATTTTTAGAAATGGTTTTTTATTAGTTCTTAGAACCTAAAAGTAAAAACATTGACTAAATTTGGAATTTGCTCTACTTTTAATATTCACAAAAGATAAATAACCAATCACATCCCCTTTACAACAAACCACATTTTCATATTTTAGAGATGGTAAAATGTGCTTTGGTTATAAGTCACGATGATTTTTTTGGGTAAAAACACGTAACTTTTTGTAGGAGTCAATAATAGTAATGCAATCATGTTTCTCAGTATGATACTAAAGCATTGATGTTATAAATTATAAGTTATATATAAACTTTTTAGTTTGTGTTTAGTCATGAAAAATTCTGTATATTTACCATGTTTTCTTCAATTTTAAGCTTAAAAAAATGTTTGATATGCGAACTTAATAAACCCGATGCTAGGCTTTTGACTTGTGTTTTATTTTACAAAAGTAAATATCTATACTACCTATAATGTAAAAACTTTTTTTTTTTGAAAGTGGAAAACTTAAATTAATGTATTGCCTAAATTGCCCTTAATTAATCTATATTTGACAACTTTGCAATATCTATACTATCTATCTATAAAGAGAAAATGGTCAAAAAGTCAATAAGTGAAAAGTTGAAAAATTGAAATTATGTATTGCCTAAACTACCCTTTGAAACTTTAAACTTCTTAACTACCTAGCCATGCTATTGGAATGTTGAAATGTTGGCATTTGGAAAGGAAACTTTGCAAAGCGTTTGAAATATGCATTTGGAAAGAAAAACTTTGCACATGAAAGTATTAAAACTTTGCACGAAACTATTAAAACTTTGCACATGAAACTTTGAATTAAGGAAACTTTGCACAGGAAAGTATTAAAAGTTTGCACAAGAAACTTTGAATTAAGGCAATGATGGGCTGTAATTGGGTGGGCTTTAAAGGCTGGGACAATTATCTCTTTAAATACATGGCAGAAAAATTGTGTTCATCTCTTCAATTTAAACTTCAAACTTCAAACATCATATATGGCAAGGGTTTTTCAAATCTATTTTATCTAATAAAACAGAGTTTTTGGTCACCATTTATTTATTTTTTTCTAAAAATAACTAAAAGCCTTGTGATGACATGTGGCATTTGGAAAAGTCATTTACAAACATAAAAATAAAGTATGCGTTTGAAATTTACTTACGGGAATCATATGAAGAGTTTTGATTAGGAAAGTAATCAACGTTGTCAATAAGTCATCTATTATCTATGTTTTATCTTAGGTAATTAAATCACAATTTAATATTCATAAACCAATAAATAAGTAAAAATAATGTATGCCTCATAAAAGGTTGCTAAAGCTTATCAATACTGTCATTTATGTAATCATAATAGTATTACTAGAATCAACTTTTCCGAGATTATTGTAACAAATTAGTTTTCACTATTATATTTGCATTGCTCATTTAGAATTCAAATGAATCCTCATACATAATTACGATTTTGCTCTCTCGTTACATTCATTCTCATCTTGCAAACCTATTTGTTTTTTTTAAACTAATACCATATATGTAAAATCTTATCTGCAGGATTGTCTACATGTGAAGCAAGACGCAAGGATATGATATGATTTTTCATTGCATATGAATCGATTGGGATATATAAGGTATAAGATTACTTTTGTTTATGAGAATTTCAATGCCTTCATAACTCAGATAACTAAACAACCAAGCTTTGAAATCCTCTGGGTAGCATTTTTAAGATCCTGGTGATCATTTAAGCTTTTGCACAAGCGGTACATTCTACATCTAATTTTCCTTTTTCAGTTTGTTTAAAACTTTGCTTCTTAAAGGAAAATCTTTGTTTCTTTCAAAAAAAAAATTGTTTAAAACTTTAATTAGGTTGATATGTGGGTTAGCCTGCTAGGCATGCTTAGAAAGCATTGATCAAGTTAAATCATGAAGACAATCCGGACAAACAAACATTATTCATCCATCCCATAAAGGATAAAGGCATGCGTTATTAAACAATTACGTTGGGAGAACTATTATGAAAATAAGTTTGTTTATACATTCTTTGGTATTATTTACATGATGGTTTGTTTGGTTTTAGCATGCATGTAATATGCATACCGATGTTGATAACTTGAAAGAAGTGGTTTTTTGATACCTAATGTCAATGCATGTTTGCATTCACGTACTACTTTGATGCTTTTTCCCCCCTTTGATTCATGAATGGAATTTAGTGGAAAACGGAGAAGGCAAAACTTCGACGTTTTATCTGTATTTACTTAAAAAACATCTTTGGCTTCTAACTAACTGATATGACACTTGGCCTTCTCAATAAATTCACCTAAGTTCTATTAGCTTTGATTGTTTACTAAATTTATCTATTTATAAAAACTGATAAAAATAGAGTTTTTTAAAAGCAACATTTATAATTATTTGCTAAAAATATATTTCGCTATCATATTGACACGTGTTCATGACCAATCTTTTTAAAATAGTTTTGTTTCTTAGTGATGTTTGACTTTAGTAAAAAATTTTAAAGGTTTAAACTTTAAATACTGTCATATTAATTTGTAGGTTTAAAAAAAAAGGAGTGGTAATTTGTGAATAATTTAAAGGTTTAAATGCTGGCATGTTAATTGGTAGTTGTTAATATAAATTTTATGAAGTTTACCATTCGAAAAGTATACAAATGATTTACTCTTTATATGAGATGTATATTATGAATTTTACCATTACATAAACTATTTCATATTAAAATATCAAATCTCTTACTACATGGTGTAAATTCAAAAAATGTCATTTTCCGGTGACGTAACTGAGAGTAGACATGTATATTACTCTTTTATTTTAAAAATATTAGAACGGTATTCGCGCAATGCAGCGGCGGGTACCCGGTGGATAATTATAGCGAACAAATATTTTTTATTTATACGTTTTTTAACAGTAACTTTACGAATGAATGACAATTTTTAATTAAAGTGACTATAAGCAATAGCAATGCAAATTATTTCATATCCAAATAAAAGTTGTCATTCTATTGCTATAATCCAAGAAACAAAGCTTATTTATTTCTACCGTAGGTAACCGAATACTAAGATGAGAGTAGATTTATCTAATTTTGTGTGTGTTTTTTTATCGGTGCTTAGAAAAAGAAGAGAGTGTGCTTCGTATAGGTGTTTGAGTTTTTAGGTTGGCTTATATACCATTGAAGTTTGGGCTGTTACAAGTCGATACTTAATGGACTGCATAAATATTTGACTGTATTAATTGACTTTATAAATATTTGAAGGCTGTTACAAAGTTTATGAAGGGATGTTACTTTTTATTTATGAAAATTGTCATGGAAGCTATATGGCGAATGACATTAACTAATGGCTTATCAATTTCCTATTAAAGAAATGTTTTTAGTCTTAAAAATTTTAAGACTTCTTTATTTAGAAAGTTTTAAACATTTTATAAAGTAGTATAAATATATTAAAAATTAAAAGTTAGAGGTAACAGCTAATCAGTTTCAATATATTGTGTATTTATGGAATGAAAATCAATACATTTGAGAAGCTTAGGGCATCCACTATGGTGGGTTTATGAAAAGGTCTAAGAAAGATAAAAAGGTTTATGTTTATTTCAACCATAGTTGACACTCATTTCATGTCTATGTGTCATGAAGAGGTCCTAATTCTTGAACCTCTTTATGAATTCAATACATTTAATGCATTTGTTACAAAGAAAAACATTTTATGAACTTGTAAAAGTTTATACCATAGTGAATATAGGTTTCTAAAATAAAAAGGTGTAAAATTTATTGATGTATTAATGTATAAACCTTTATAAAAAATTTATCATAGTAGATGCTCTTATACATAATTACTATATTATGGACTATTCTCACTCCTTATAAATCACAACTACATCAAGGAGGAAAAAAAAAGGTATCCATTTTCTCGATCAATTAACAACTCTCAAAAAACAACTTTTTAATTAAGAAACCTTGAGCCAAAATTTAACTTTTTAAAAATAAAAATGTATTAAACATTGTTTAATTATGCAAAATGAATGACAGTCAATCATACAAAAATTACTCTCCTAATCTTCTTCCCAAATTGAGATGAAATGGAGTGAAGCTTATTTGAAAGAAGTATGAGATAAATAAACTTAACAAATCTTAAAAAACAACATTTGTATATCAACTTATTTGAAAAGTTTTTTTTTTTTTTTTTTTTGGCATACTTCCTCATTCTTTTTTTATAGTCTATTTTGACCATGCATGTCCTATTAAAGGAGTATGCCATGAAAGGAGTATGAGATAAATAAACTTAACAAGGTTCTTTTGTTATGAATTTTAAAACAACAAATGTTAAACGAATAAACCTCACAATTAATACCTAAACTCTAAGTTTTAAGCGCTTTTTATAGATTTTGGTTTGTGTGTAAATGTAATTATAACCCATAGTTGACGTGATATAAAAGTTTATGAGCATTTTTATTTTAAATATGTTAGAAGATTTTCTTACACTTGATGTCTGCTTATTGATATAATTAGTAAAGATCAGCTCGACCAATCTACAAATGAATCAAACATGTATTGGGATTCTCGCAACAATATTAAATTCATCAAATTCAAAAACTATAATATTTGATCATGTAAGTTTGTATTCTCTTCTGGATATTTGACTATCTGATAGATCAGACATATGTTTAATTTGTATGAAGTTTTTCTTTCTTACGATGTATACTCATGTAGTTTTTTTTCTCAACATCTAAGCACAATATACAAAACATTATTTATTTGTTTGTTCATTTTGAAAAACCCGTCAATTTGACGGGTCATTTAGCTAGTGCCTATATAAAGAACACTAATGTATTGATTTAGTTCATCTTGTTCACTTTCATTCGCATAGACATGGCAATGAAAAATGAAAAGAAGATGATCTTGAGGTTGGTTTCACATAGGCGTATCTTTACATTGGAGGTTGGTTGTTTTAATCGTTTTCCTATTTACTGATTAGTCTTTTTATTGTTTTTTTACAGCTTCATCCCCCTTCTAATCGTGCTCCACAGCCTCCGTTTTACAGCCCTAACTTGATAAACTAGAATTGAGATGACGTTATTGTCATCTCAAGTGATGACGATGATGATGAAGAAGAGGAAGAAAGTCCAACCCCAACTGTTGCGCCTCGAGTAATTGGTCGGAAAAGGGTTTGTAGTTTGATTGATGAAAGTGACACCGATGAAGAACATAGTTTATGTTTTTGATTTTTAAGTATCCACGTCGTTTGTTTTTTTTTGTTAAAACATATTGTTTAACAAGATGTCTTTGTTTCCTTAGTTTCTTCTTAAAACATATTGATTGATGAAAGTGACATTCGCATTTTTAAGTATCCATATTAGTTCATGAATAAGTTTGTGGTTTGGTGTTCATGATTTTACTGACCCCGTACAGTCATTCATTTTCATTTCGATCTCAATTACATACTGAAGCATATGAATAAGTTTGTGGTTTGGACATCTATATGTGATAAAGTTTTCAACAAAGAACCTGTAAAATGATGTAAACAAATCATAAATATTTTGTGTGTTAGAATATGATATATGTTTGTTGTTTTGATTATCGTTTTGATATCAACTGTTTGATTCAGATTTTTTAAGTTCAGCCACCCTCGGTATATTTTCAACCACTAGAATAACACCAACTATATTCATTTTATGTTTTTGTTCATACAAGAAGTCTATGTACTTGTTTGGGTTTCTATTTATTTCGTTAGACTGTCAACATATGTTTTAAATGGTTTTAAAGCAAATGCTCATAAACTAATGTAACATCTTTTAAGAGGTTCATAAAAAGTTTATTATAGCTGACTTGCAACAAAGTTGTGATTTTCAACATTTTACGTTAAGTGTAGTTGTGATTTTTTGTTTGGTTTATATATAAATATAAACCAAATTTTGATAAGAAAAGACAAAGTTCGAACTATCAAGGTTTACACTTTAAACTCATTTAAAAACTATGGCAAGTATATCGCATTTTTAGAGTAAGAATCGTTTATCTATACTACCTATAAAATGAAAATAGTCAATGTTGAAATGTTGAAATAGTAACTAATTAAGCAAACTTTAAAACTGAAAACTATATAATACAGGAAAGTATTCACATTTCAATCTAAGAGAGTATTTGGACATTGAATTTAAAATGAGAATACTTTTTATTACAACTCAGAATTTATTCACTTCGGTATGTAGGATATTATGCAATTGTGAAAACCTTGGAAGAAAAATAACTTGCTAAATATCATTTTGCTACGTCTATCAGCACCTTATACAAACAATAACTTAATATTTGGAGTTCAAATTTGTATCGGCAAACAATCACTTCAAAACAAATAAAACAAATCTCGGTGCTTTTAGCTTTGCGATGATTATTAATAAAGCTAAAGACCAAATAATTCCAAATGTGAATGTATATTTGCCCGGCTCTGTTTTCTCGCATGGCCAGCTTTATGTTGCGTTGTGTAGAGGGATATCATGTAGAACAACAAAGGTATTGGTTAAACCAGTCAAAAAGTTTTGTCAAGCAGGAATTTACACCTTAAATGTCGTGTATCAAAAAGTTTTACACGACGAGTAACTGTAATGTTTATTTTCAATTTCACTAAATGTTTTTATATATTCTTTGATACATGTTAAGAGTTTTGCTAGAGTTGAATTATCACATCTTACAACCGTTTGCAATTACATTTTGATATTTTCACGTTAGATTTTGAACGTTATACGAAACACTTACCACAATATCGCATATCGTCAATTGTCTGCGGCTAGGAACCGCTGCCGCTAGGCACGGGTACTCGTCTAGTTAACTAATACATGGTTTCTTACAATTTCAATTTTTTTTTGAACACTTGATTTATATATGACAACTATATAATACATGGTTGGTCAACTTATGTGATTATGACAACTTAGGTGTTCATTCATGCATCTAATATGCATGACAAATTGTAAATGCATTGTTATAAATAAGTGAAGATAATTAAGTCATGCATCACTATTTTGTTTAAAAAAAAAAAAATGCTTCAGCCATGGTGAAAAAAAAATAATATATTGATAATTACTAGACGAGTATATGTGCATAGCAACTGGATTTTATAATGGCAAACAGTTATAATGATATTTTAGTTAAGTGTTTTGTGTAACCAAAATATCACTATAACTATTTGCTGCTAGAAAATCTCGTTGTTATACATAGGTACTCGTCTAATATGATACAAACTAGCATGTACCCTGAATAAAAACTTATGGTGAATCATGTTTTTAAATTTATTATTTTAGTTTTTCTTCTCTCGGTCCCAATATTTTAGCGAGCATGTTTTTTTCCGTTCTTCAAATGACTAATTTGATAATTATAAAGTTAAGCTTTATGGATAGGGGTGTTCAATGAATATGTGAAACCAACAAACCGAGCCGACCAGCTCAATCCGAAACCGCAAAAAACGTACCAATACCAAACGCAGACCCGGTCATAATACTTAAAGAAAGACAAAAATGTCAACATTAATGTCTAAAAGAGTTATTTTTTAGTTCGCTACGCAGAACAGGCATTTTTGACAAGTATAGTGCTTTAAAAGGTTATTAGCCCAAATCAATTCTAGTTTACTGTATATATTTTAATGCAGTAACCGAAAGTTTTCATCTGAAAATTAAATTATTTTGTTGATCTTAATTCAAGAATATGACCACTACGACACTCTCGAAAGTCAAATATAAATCAAGTCTTGTGTTTCTTGCAGACATGAAAGATCTTGACAAACCCAACGAACACCTTTCTCCCGTGTGGGCATTGATCCCCCCGTAACATCAAGGATACAAAGGGGTCAAGATTCGCTAAATTTATAGCCGAGAGACAACATTTGTTCAAACAAACATCACCTCCTGACAAGACGGATAAAGTTGTTCCTAGCAAGTTGTGACAAAACCAGGTGTAAAAAGAGAGTATCTTTGCAAACGAGGGGTTGTATCTTCGATATTGTATCACAAAGGTTTTGCTGTTTTACTTCCACATCAAACGTGACAAATATTGTTTGTATTACGAGACGATAATGTAATTTAATATCTGATTAGGGTTAGCAAGCACCATTAGTATAACCTTGTTTTATTTTGATCAATGTTCTAAAGGCGCGTCATGGCGCTGCTAAGGCCTCGCAAAGGCGTGACCTCCATGCTACGCAATAGACCAAGGCGTCGGCTTAAGGCGTGGCGCGAGATGAGGAGTGGAAAAGCGTGATAAGGTGCAATAAGGCGTAATGCGTGGAGCCTTTTTGAATTCAATTTTGATAAAAATCATTCTTTTTACAAAAATGAAAAAGATTACATGCAAAGATAGCTTTTTTGACTTTTGTTCATTATGTATGACACTTTCTGTAAACTCAATATATTTGAAATATGATATAAATATATTAATTTATAAATATTTATAGGGTTTAAGCTATTAAACACGTACTTTCTCCAATGTACCGATATGGTACCTGTACTTTTTTTGCAACCTGGTTAGGTAGTGTACTTTTTTTTCTGTGTCGATATGGTACATGTACTTTCTCCAATCTACGTGGCTTGCCCAGTCACTTGGGTTTGTGTGACGTGGCTTGCCAAGTCAATTGGCTTGCCTACGTGGAAAAAAAATTAAAATTTTAATTTGGAAAAAAAAATTAATTTTTTTTTTAAAATTTACGTTTAAAAAAAAAAAAAAACCTTTACGTTTAAAAAAAAAAAAAAAAAAAAACCTTTACGTTTTTTTTAAAAAAAAAAACCTTTACGTTTTTTTTTAAATCAGAAAAAAAATTTTAATTTTTTTTTAAAAAAGTTTACGTTTTTTTTTATAAAAAAATGAAAAAATTACACGTTTGGAAATATTATTTTTGAAAATGAAAAAAAAAATCCAAATTTTTTTTCTTTTTGGAAAAATTTTTCAATATGTTGAAATAGTACAAAAACGAAAGAAAAACGGACAAAATGTAAGAAAATCTAAAAAAAAGAAAAAAACAGATGAAAACCGATAAAAACGTACGAAAAACGGACAAAACGTAAGAATAACGGACAAAAATCTAAGAAAAATGTAAGAACAACGGATAAAACGTAAGAAAAACGGACAAAACATAAGAAAAACGAATAAAACGTAAGAAAAACGGACAAAAACTATAAAAAACGAATGAAAACGGACGAAAAACGTAAAAAAAACCGGGGGAAACGGATAAAAAACGAACGAAAACGGATAAAAACGGGCAAAAACGGGTGAAAGCTATTATTAACAGAGGGACTAACTGGCGAAACTATTATTTGAAAAAACGTAATTTAAATTTTTTTTTTTTTTTTTTTTTTTCCAAATTAAAATTTTAATTTTTTTTTTTATTTTTTTCCACTTAAGCAAGTCAATTGACTTGGCAAGCCACGTCACACAAACCCAAGTGACTTGGCAACCATGTGTAAAGGGTTAAAAAAAAGAAAAACAACAAAAATTCCACGTAAGTTTCGGTCCATTTACTTGGCTTGCCACGTATGACGTTTGTGACCATATCGACACAGAAAAAAAGTACACTACCTAACCAGGTTGCAAAAGAAGTACAGGTACCATATCGGTACATTAGAGAAAGTACGTGGCTATTTAATAGCTTAAACCCATATTTATAAAACAAACCCATGAATTATTTAACTAGTACTGACTGATACATACGTTAGTACGTAACATTATTAAGTAAAACACTTGAACATCCGAATCTGAAAAATAGCCCTCCATGGGTTTATTCCCAGAAAACCAAAATGACAAATCAAATGTGTCAAGTACCAACAATGCATTACAGCAACCTTCAGAAAACAAAGATACATTATTCCACAAGATACGGATACGAACTTGATCAAACAAAGATATATAAGAAGTTACATAATGCATACAACAGAATTTAATTGTTTAACACAGCTTTGAAATACTTGCCACATTATGTTATACACTTCCAATCACCAGCTTCTGAAGAAATAGCTACGGAATTCAAACGACTTAATTTTCCTCTTACAACCTTACACATTCACTTTCAAACTCTGCCCATGCCGCGTGCCGTCGGGATCTAAATAGTTTTTGTTGGTTTTGCAACTTTACACCTTCGTCCCGAGAAACTATCCAAATATAAAAAGTAGCAACCCTCTCGTACCATAAAACATTGTTGGTTCCTGGCTCGTAACTAATTAGCTGACCATGTATGGCTCTGATACAGAGGATTTCCTCACACTCCGACCTTACAGAGAAATGCGGCGACCCTTTACCGGATCAACATATATTTCAGTTACCAATCTTGATGGAGTAACCTCTTCATCGTAATATTTGAAGGGTTCTTCACAAAACTCAAATTCATGATGACAAAGACCCTGGGCACCAATATAAAAGAAGGAAAAAATGTTACAAAACAAGATGAATAACATATATCTTTAAGACAGTATTTACAAAACTTTTTTGAATTAGCTTTTTTATTGCAAACTAATCATTATTTTTTAAGGAAGAAATAAAGCATTAACACGTCCAAAACATAGTGGATTAGACTGTATTTGCTCACCACTGGTTTTGTTTCCTTTGTATGCATGAAAACTCTTGAGGAATCAACAAAATAAGAGCAATCACTCTGTGAACTTTTAAATGAAAAATCCAGATCTAGTGTTCTGTCAAATGGGATGGACCAACAAACTTCACTCGAAGGAATATCAAACGAAGATAGTGTACCATCTGGAGATAACCCAAATAGCTTATCTCGGTGAATTTTAACTGCCAAAGATCTCCACCTCTCCTTTGGGTTGTAGATTATTTGTCCATATGCTTTGATAAAATATAGAAACTATTTTGTTAGTTGACAATTCATGTTGCCATACGGATTCGCCGCTAACGTGGTGTTCGGCCATTAGCTGACGGTCAAACATACTTTGAGGTTCTAGATCATGTTTCGACAAAGAAAAGATTAGCATAAACAAGTATAGAGTTATTCACTCACTAATCTTTAACTATTTGTTAGCTGATACAAGATTTAAGATACGTAATAATAACTAGATACTATGATTTAAGCATTAAAAAGCACACGCGCAGGAATAATAGGTTAACGTTGTACCTGATCAACTACACTCAAGGCATCGCAAACTGCATCAGCAGCATACTGGAGCGCGTGATACCTACAAGTGAAAATGTAAGACAACTTTAGACTAGAAACTAAAATCGCACTCATGGTAGGTTTGCCAAGGGATCCAGGATTTAGCATTGTCATTTTATTTAAACAGAAAAGACAAGTATGCAACATTCATCAAGGTTACAATATTTTTCTACAAGGTTTTGGTGTTACTCGTGAACTTTAGTACTAATAATGGGGTGTTTGAATTTGAGATATGAAACTGATAATTTAAATCAGCTTTTATGGAGTGTTTCCAACATGTACTTGGACAAAAATGTAGTCATCCAAATGATTATATGTGTGTGCTTACTTGGTGGTGAAAGATCATATCTTCAAGGTCCAGGCATCATATCCTTACAAGCTCCTTCTTTCACGTCTATGCCAACTTTGACCTTTCCAGCTTCAAGATCTGCTTTCAAATTTTTCATGATATCCTCTACATCTAGATAAGAGTTTTTAGCCAATGTTTTTGGTATCAGTTCAAAGCTCCGCATACTTCGCAATTGCAATTGCATCGATGATGATCTGCGAATAATACATCACAAACTCAAATTTATTTCTATCATTCCAAAACATGTATTACGCATTTTAGGTTTAGAAATAGAATATAACAATACCCGTTTTGTTTGAGAAAAAATTCCTTCAGTCGTTTGGCTATTTCGATTTCATTGGCTCCAGCTCCGGGCACAATACTACTGTCCTTGCATAATGTCTGAAACAAGAACAGTTAAGATTCAAATGAGATTAATATGAAACCTTGTAAATTTTGACACCGTTACCAACAGCCCTTTCGAGTTGTTCATAATATATGTTATCTGGTCTTTCCAGTCCTAGCAAAATAGTCGCCACACAACCTTGTTCCTTTGTTACAGTTACCTAATAAACAAATGAAATAAATATTCAAATGGTTTACGTTAGGTAATAGATTAAAGAAACAACAGAAGCCAGAAAGAAAGAAAAAAAACTGTTGTATTTACCCTATCACCGAGAGTCTTTTCAACTGAAATGGAGTCAACCTTTCCAAGATAAGAAGAGTTTACAACACTCTTAAGCTTCGACTGCAAATAAAAATATAGTATTTATTAACAAAGGCTGGTTAACATTAGCCATAAAAAATACAGTAATATATATTATATATGTGGTGCTTACAAGAGCAACAGCATCAGTTGTGCGGCAAAAACAGCCAAGTTCATTTTGGGAAGTAATTTTTAAGACCATGATCCTGTAAATGAATGAACAATGCAACTTTCAAACTAGTATATATATATACTAGCTGGGTACCCGCGCGTTGCAGCGGATGAATAATGTATTTTAGTTTATTATGTTCTTTTTAACAATAAATTTACGGATATCAAGAATTTCGTATAGCCCGTGCCCGTTCAGGCTCGAACCCGTTGGCCCGTGTCTGCTCGGGCTAGAGTTCGTTTGGTCCGTGCCCGTTCGGGCTCAAGCCCATTTGGCCCGTTGCCCGTTCGGGCTTGAATATTTGAATAATGTGCTTTATTATATGTAGTAGTGAAATTTAATGCAGAAATTGTGTTTAATTTGGTTGTACAATATGCTTGATAATTTGTATTTCTTATGTAAGGGGTGTTTTAATAACTGTATTAATTGTATTTATTGACCAGTTAAATAATTGACTACATTAAATAGCATTAATGTGGTGTTTTGTTGTACACTATGCTTCTTGTCTTGTAAGTTTGAAAATTATGTGCATTAAAGTGTTGTACACTATGTTTCTTTTCTAGTAAGTAGTAGTCAGTATAGTCATTAATAACATTGACCACTTTAATAGCATTAATTTTGTAAGTCTGAAAATTACATCATGCTTATTTTGTTGTACACTAAGCTTATTTTGTTGTAAATCTGAAAATTGGTTGCGGCTATTGTACATTGTGCGTCGTATTTTTTGGTGAAGGGGTGTTTTTAATAGAATTAATGTTGTTTGATAGAATTTTTGTCTTAAAATGACACAACGCTTTATTTTGTTGTACAATATGCTTACTTTGTTGTAATTCTGAAAACTGGTGCATTAAAGTGTTGTAAACCATGCTTAACTTCTTGTACGTCTTAAAATTAAGAGTGGGGTGCATTCATGCATTATAAGTAGTATAGATATAGAAATAAAAGATGCTGTGGTTTTGAATTGAGCATGATTACTCGTTAACGTTGCATAATCGGTGAGCCATCCGTCCTACACCAGCTCCACTAACTATGACCTTTGCACCTTACTCTAAGATCACCTTTGCTTCTTCAGTTTGTGCCTACTTTTCAGGCTGTCATAAATTAAGTAGAATATATTTATGGTCTTAATATTCACATTCAATGGTAGTTTGCCATTTTAACTCTTTTCAACTACAAGGATATAACAAATACAAATAACTAGGATTTTAACTCTTAATATTCAGATTCAAGTACGATTTTATATACGGGTGGTCCAAATACAAATAACTATAATCCTTTAGTTTTGATCTTTTAATTGGATTAATAAGTAAGAACATTTGAAAACTGGAAAATTATAGACTTTGGAAGCTAAATATATATAAGGGTATACCAAAAAATGTGACATGGTATATTATATTTATCCTAATATCTACATTAGCTTTTGTCACGTTTAGAATTTAAGGTGGGCCAAATTATTGTTTAGTGGACTTATTTTAAAACAATAGTAACAAATATGTAGTAAATCCTTGAATCTTGGGGGGCCAACCAGTATCTAAACGTTCTAAATTTTAGTTGGCAAATGTTTAAGGAACCCTTATTTTATTTTAGTTAGCAAAATGTGGCCTGACCAAGACACATAAAGCACCCTAAACAATGAAGCCTGATTGCAACAAAACATGTTTGGAAATGAAGGAATGCACCGTCTCATCAGTGTAAATTCGGTGAGTCTTTGTTCCAGCTGTATCAACACCACCAGCTACAACAAGCACCTATAAAACGAATAACCCCTTTCAGCTTCAACAATTGGATGATTATATATGAGGGAGGGGCACTATTATGCATAATTTAGGTAGACCAATAAGGCTCTATCTATAAAATTCAAGAGCTAAAAAGACTATAGATGAGCATCTAGAACTGAGTGCCTATAATTAAGACACTCACCTTTGCATTCTCAATTGTCTCTATACTCCCAACAATAGTATCAACTTTTAGAATCATGACTCTAAAGGTTTTAGAGGCAGACGGAAATGCACCCAAAAGCATAGCAACTTGTACGAAAGTATCAACAACAACAAGTAAACAGAAGAACTTTTATTCAAACCTAAGCCTCAATAGTTGGCTTAGATTATATCAACAATAGTATCCAAAATGTTACAAGGTTAGATTAATGTCAATGAGACAATAATCATACAAATACAAAGAAGAGACAAGATCAGTGAAATGATCAAAGAGAGGAGAAGAGTGTGTGAGAAAATGACTGCACACAAGTGAATAACCCTAGATTAAGGGACTTATTAAATAGGAGATTAGTTACACTAAGACCCCTCTAACGGCTATAAATGATTCATCAGCAGAAATGAGAATAGCTTCAGCAAAAACGAGCATCTTGGAACTTTAAACCTTTTATTCTTTGTCCATGATTAACCCCTGTAATAATCCTGCACTTAACATGACTTGGAAGCCATTAGCAATTGATAGAATGACATGTTTGCCACAGATTAATACCCCAAAATTTAACATTCCCCCTTAATCTGATGAGCAAACATATCAAACAATATCAATTTTTCACACAAGAATTTATGCTGATAAACAGGGAGGTTTTTAGTAAGTATGTCTGCAGTTTGGTTTGAAGACCCAATCTTTTTGGCACTTATAACACCTCTTGCAATTTTTTCCTTGATGAAGTGGACATCAATTTCAAAGTGTTTTGATCTTTCATGGAAAACAGGATTGACAGAAGCTGTAAGCAGATTTGTTATCACAAAAAAGATTACAGGAAGATTGATATCAACTTTTAGATCCTTTAAGATTTTTTGAATCCAAATGATTTCACAGGCAGCAGGAGACATAGATCTATACTCTGCTTCTGTGGAAGATTTTGAAAGAGTGTTTTGTTTTTACTTTTCCATGAGATCAAACAATCATTAAAGAAAACACAATAACCTGTGACAGATTTTCTGGTTTTCTTGTATTTGGCCCAATCTGCATCACTATATCCTTCAAGATGATTTTCAGAGTTGTTGAAATTGTACCTTAGACCTTTTCCTTGAGCTCCTTTTAGATATATCAGAACATTGAGGCACATTCTAGATGAGATTTTAATGGA
Source organism: Chrysanthemum makinoi (assembly GCA_910596185.1). Taxonomy (NCBI): domain Eukaryota; kingdom Viridiplantae; phylum Streptophyta; class Magnoliopsida; order Asterales; family Asteraceae; genus Chrysanthemum; species Chrysanthemum makinoi. The sequence continues at coordinate 54,298,527 of OU343219.1, read as the reverse complement.
GAGTGCATATATTGTGCCAGACAATGAACTGAGTATAAGATGTCAGGTCTTGTATGGGTGAGATAGATAAGTTTCCTAAGTAACTTCTGATAACCAGTGATGTTGACAAGAAGGGGATCATCGCAGGGGAATGTATGGAAGGACAGAGTGGGTCCATAGGAGTAGACACAGGTTTGCAACCAAGAAGACCAAATTCTTTGAGGAATTCAAGACAGTATTTTCTTTGGGAGAGACAAATGTCATTCCCAGTTTTTAAAACCTCAATACCAAGAAAGTATTTTAAGTTCCCCAAGTCTTTGATATGAAATTTTGATTTTAGAAACTCTTTGAATAGGTTTATCTCATCAATAAAGTTTCCAGTGAGGACTATATCATCCACATAAACAAGCAGAGCAATAAACTTGTTATTCTCTGTTTTGGTGAACAAGGAATGATCATTGACAGATTGAACAAAATTATTTTCCTTTAAAACACTGACAAGTTTTTCATTCCATTTCCTGGGAGCTTGTTTTAGGCCGTATAGGGATTTGACAAGTTTGCAAACTTTATTTTTATTGTTCTCATTACAGAACCCCTTAGGGATGGTCATATAGATATCTTCATCAAGATCTCCATACAAGAAAGCATTTAATCATTTTAAGAAACAACTAAAATACGTAAATAGTTTGAGCCAATAGTTTTATAACACACTTACGTTTTCACATAAAACACTAAAACAAGTATAAGTGATTTTATGATTTAGTAACACATATGTACAACAACTAGTGTTTACATATTGGGCAAATATATACATAACTAGTATGTATTATAAATGGGTAAAAACTACAACCCATGGTATTGACCCATACCCATTTGACTAGATGTATTGCACCAATTAGGTACATTGTATCTAATGAAATACCCATGGATCAACCCATAACCCATGACCCACAACCAAAATACCCATGGGCAAAGAGGAGCGTCTCACGGATTCCTAACATTACACTAGACGGATCCCTTGAGGGAGGGATCCGTGGAACAATAGTTGTTTTCCCTCTATAAATAGTGAGCCATTTCTTCCTTTTGGGTTGCCACTCTCACACATACTTTCCCAAAGTATTGTAACTCTCTAACCACTGATCCTAAGGGATCTTTCTATGTAGTTTGTCTTTTGTTTTCGTGTGATTCTCTAGGTTCCTCTTAAAGACGAGATCACCACTTCTTGAAGTCGAGCAAGCTCAAGTCCATGAGTTGCCATACTTCATCTTCATCAAGACTACTGAGGTTCTCTTGTTGATAGTTCTTTCTTCCTCCATAGAAGTGTTGTGTCGAAGGCATTAGTGAAGGATGCCGAAAGAGTCAAGACGAAAGCATTAGTGAAAGGTGCTTAACGTCCGTGTCAAAAGCATTAGTAAAGAATGCTAAAGGTGTCAAGACGAAGGCATTAGTGAAAGATGCCTAAGAATCAAATCAAGTGGCATTAGTGAAGAATGCCAAGGTCATATAATCGATGAGGTGCATCGTTATACAAATAGTGATAGTTTGTTTCCAAGGATGTTGATATCCTTGATGATGTTGTAATAAGGAGTGTGTCTCCTTTGGGATTAGGTGTTGTGTAGTGTTGGGTAGTAGTTCCTCCATTGTAATGGAACTCGGTACTTAGCCTAGTACCGGATAAAGGGTAGGCGACGTCGTGTTAGGTGTGGTTCACCTTGGTGAAAGAACCCGGTGGTTAGCCTAGTACCGGAAAAAGAGTAGGCGACGTTGTAAAGGCTTCTCCGCCATAAGGAGTTGGTGTCGTGTAGTGATTACGAACTCTCGAGTAGGTGACTCGTGGAGTGGAGTAGGGCAAGGAAGGTGTCTTTGTAGCCGAACCACTATAAATACTCGTGTCGTGGTTATGTGCTTCTTACACTTTATCTTTCATTACATTATTTATATATTTATCTATCAACGTCCAACATACACATCTAAATAGATTGACATAAGTCAATCTAAATATTTTAAAACGAAGTTTTAATTGGTAAAACTATTCAACCCCCCTTCTAGTTTTCCACAAAGACAACATCTTTATGGCTATTTATATCATCTCTTTTTCCTCTATGGAATACATAACAGAAACAAGAAACAATATATCCTCTTTGTCTTTCAAAGAAAGAATCCATTCCTTTTGTCATAATCATTCTTGTATTGGTACATTGATTGTATTGTTGACAATCATTGTGTATTGCAAACATTTGACTATCATTAATCATTCAGTTACAAGGTTCCATTTCCTTGTGTTTGTTCTTTGTCTTCTGGATCAACTGATCTGGTTAAGATTGTTATGCTCATGTTATTCTACATGGTACCTGAGCGTATGCTTTGATTACTATTATTTAATCATCGGTGATTCGAGATCCACGGTTTCACAATTGAAATTAGGGTTCGAAGAATTGGGTTCCTTTTGTTAACGGTTTAAATTGATTTATTTAAGTCTAAATCAATCAGGCGTGTTTGGTTTAATTGGGATCTGGTAGTTGGTGACTGAAAATTAGGGTTCATATCTAAACCCTAATTTTTGGGGCTTTCTGTTCTCACCTCTTCTTTATTTCTGATGCGTTGAGGTCTAATCTCTCACCAACCTGGTCTTAGTAACATCAGGACAAACTTTTTATTAGTTACCTATCATTATCTGCTACCTGTTTGTTCTGCATTTTTTTTATATCTATATTTTGTTGTTTATTGTTATTATTATTTAATCTGTTCTTGCATCATATATTAAATATAAAAAAAAATCTTACTAGCATTCTTGCATCACTTATGTGGAGTTTGTGTGTCTACTTATTCAGTGTTTGTCATTAGTATTGTAAGCTCTTGCTTGACTAAATACTTGGTAGTTTCTTGAAGTAAAAATCGGTTGTCTTGACCTACCACCGCATTAGTTGCAAGGGATCTTGACTTAAGCTTGTGCCTATCACTTCTCTATAACTGTTTCAGCTATTTGCTGCTGCTAGTTTAGTCCTGCATTTGTAGTTTGTGATCATGTCAGGAGATGATGTAACAATTCATAAATTTCCTACCTATTTTCGTGGCTATATTTTGTTTTCATTCTTTTCGAACTATAATCACGTCAAGTTACGAGTTATATATTTATAAAATTTCTTGGCGAATGCACCGAAACCGCAAATTAAAGGCTCAAAAAAAAAATCACCGTTGTGACCCGATCAAGTTTACCTCGACCTCGAAAATTATAAATCCTTATTTTATATATATATTATATAAAATATATAATAAGTATTAATTATTTTTATTTTTTTTACCAACCGGGCCTCAAGCCAACCCGATCCACTTCCATTTCTTTTGGGCTTGTTATAGCCGATCCAACCCAACTCCTTTTCTCACCTTGGGCCTAGCTTAGGGGGTGAGCGAAAAAACCGAAAAGACCGAATAAACCAAAAACCGAAACCGAATCGAATCGAACTAATAACCGAACCGAATTTGATAAAACCGAACCGAACTACTAATTCGGTTCTCGGGTTGGTTATGGGTTTGGCAGTTTGAACCGAAAACCGAATTCATACAAATATATTTATTTTTTATATATTTATATATGTATTTATATATTTTTATGTATATTTATATTATATATAAATAAATATTATTAAAAGGTTATCATAATATAATAAAACACTTTTTATGCTTGAATTATATTTTTTTTGCTAAATATTTATGTAATTATTAATTTTTTTTTCTTAAAAAATAGTGAAATTCGAGTTATTCGGGTCAACCCAAGAACTGAACCGAATTAGAATTTAACCGAACCGAAAACCGAATTTGAATTTGGTTTAGTTCGGTTCTCGGGTTGACCTAAAAAAATTTTTAACCGAATTAACCGAACCGAACAAACCAATAACCGAATCGATCAACACCCCTAGCCCATTCGTTTCCCTTTTTGCCCAACCCAATCTACCCCATTTTAATTTGGCAACACAAAAGGTTGTATCTTTGTGTTTTTGTGGACCAACGAAAAGCAAACCAAAGACACAACAAAATCATTTCCCTTGGTCCCATGTAAACGTGCATGTGTGTATATTTCAAAAGGACAAAACCAAAGTAAATCACCTCATATACATTTTGTAACAATTGTTGACAAGCAACTTGTGCCATGTTCTTTTTTTCTTTCGTTCTCTGACCCCCAACGTGACCCAGCCATTAAAAGCAAAAACATATTCACTTGACCAAAAGCATGTGTTTCGTGTATATGTTGAACAAGAGGAGACCAAAGAGCTAGCCTAGCCAGCCACCCTAGATAAATACTATCTCCGTCCCATAATAATTGTCCACTTTTACTTTTCAAAGTCTTTTTTATTAAACTTTGACTATAAATATTTTTATTTATATAATATAATATTTGATGAAAAATATATGAATGAAATGGGTTTTAAATGTATTTCATGATATAATTTTATCAAGTATTATATAATACAAATAAAAATATTAGTGGTCAAAATTGAACAAGAAAGACTCAAAAAAGTTAAAGTGGACAATTATTATGGGACGGAGGGAGTATAAAACTAAGTCTATCGACTAATTTGACTACATTGTCCATTGGGTCCTATGCTCCCCATGCTTCAAATTTGACTTGACAAAACCAAAATCATGTCCAAATCATGCTGCCACTGTCGAGCATGCTTGGCACCTTCACACCACTTTTAACCTTTCTTGGAACCATGAGAATCACACATAAAATATGGGTCACACTATTAATACGGGGTCTACCCGCCTTACTGCAAACGAGGTCTAGTGGGTCTAGGTCAGATTTTGACCACCCCTTTTTTTGTATTTACTTTTTTTTTGTTTTTTTTTTTTTTTTTTTTTTTTTTTTTTTTCATTGGTTTGGGGGGGTTATTATCCCACAAGTTTATTTTTGTCCAAGGATTGCACAAAGCACAAAGCGGTTTTTGTGGGTTATTTTGTCCCAAAAAGTATTTTTTGTCCAAGTGCATAAGCACACAAGTTTTTGTCCAATAAGTTTTTTTTTGTCCAAGTGCATTAGCACACAAGCAGATTGAATACAGGCTCAGATTAGAGTTCATCATCGCCAAGTTTTTTTTTGTCCAAGTGCATAAGCACACAAGCAGATTGAATACAGGCTCAGATTAGAGTTCATACAAGCAGATTGAATACAGGCTCAGATTAGAGTTCATCATCGCCAAATTTTTTTTTGTCCAAGTGCATAAGCACACAAGCAGATTGCATTAGCACACAAGCAGATTGCACAAAGGTTGCAAAGTGATAAAAATATCACAATTGATAAAAAAGTGTTAGGCTCGGATATGAAGGTTGCAAAGTGATAAAAATATCACTTTGCCGTGCTGTTCGGTTATAAAACCAATCGTCATCGCTTTTTTGAAAACATTTTGTCCAAGTGCTGCAGATGCACAAAGTGCACAGAACAATTGATAAAAAGTGTTAGGCTCGGATATGAAGGTTGCAAAGTGATAAAAATATCACTTTGCCGTGCTGTTCGGTTATAAAACCAATCGTCATCGCCTTTTTTGAAAAATTTTTTGTCCAAGTGCAGCAGATTGCACACAAGTGCACAGATCAGATTGCACACAAGTGCATAGATCAGATTGCACAATACCAGATTGCAACCAAGTTAGATTGCCCAAGTGAAACACATGTTTCACAATGTTCACAAGCAAGTATCATTTGCAGAAGTAAGATTCCCAAACTGCAGGAACTCACAAACATAGAATCTCAGAGATTGCACAATACCCAGTTGCATTAAGCACACAGCAGATTGCATTAGCACACAAGTACCAAGTGAAACACATGTTTCACAATGTTCATAAGCAAGTACCAAAAGTAAGATTCCCAAACTGCAAGAAGTTAAAGTGAAGAATCTCAAATGGTAGGTAGTGAAACCTCCCATGTTATATTCAGCCTCATCACACAAACAGATCCATTAAAGTACCCTCAAGTTACCACAAGCAGTTTCCACAAACAGATAACACAAACATCATACAACATCACCAAGTTACAACAAGTGAAGTTTCCACAAGTTAGGGTGGGGTTATTTATACGGTGGCTATAATTTTAGTTAAACCCTCTCTAGTACCTAGGGTTGGGTTATAACACAAGCCAAGTGAAACACAAGCTGCAAGTGAAAGCTGCAACTAACAAACCACAAAGAAACCTCAATATCTAGGCTGTCGATATGTCTCAATCACCAGAGGTAACAATTTTACACATGAATAATAGAGATAACATTAGGCTCAGATTAAGTTTCACATATTATCATATATGGCTGTAACATCGAAGGTTGCAAAATAAATTTTTTTTTTGCCGTCCATTCGGAAATGCCAAGCCAAAATCATATTATCATATATGGCTGCAACATCAAAGGTTGCAAAATATTTTTTTTTTGTAAAATCATCATTGCCTTATCTCAGTTTTTTTTAAAAAAAAAACAATTTTCAAATCAGCTTACATTAACAAGGTGTTCATACCACTCAACTCAGGCAGTTTCAATAAGCACATAAGCACATTTTTATCATAAGCACATAAGCAGTTTCCCAAGAAACCACACAGATCCTGTGGACTGGGGTAGGCCAGAGCAGGTATTCATACCACTCAATGGTGGCAGATCAAGTTGTTAACCTACCCGTTTACACCCACACAACTCAGGCAGTTTCACATAACATCACATAATCACCCTCTCACATAAGCAGGTTGTTGAGTGCAATCGATAAGATTGTATTTGCGCAAGAAAATGCGATAAAAGAGAGTTTTAATAGAAGCATCGGCGAGAAAATAAATGATTGTAATATACTACTATTTCAAGAATTGTGGTATAAAGTAGGGCTGAGCAAAACCGACCGATACCCGACAAGCCCGACAAACCGACCAACCCGACAAGCCCGAATAACCGACCGACTCAGTTTCGGGTCGGGACTCGGTTTCATTTTCTTAGTTAATCGGTATCGGGTCGGGTTTGGTTAAAAAACCCGACTACACCCGAATAACCCCGCAAGCCCGAAATTATCCATAGGCAGGAGGTGATGGGGTGAGAACTTGAGAAGCATAGTGGCAGGGAATATGATGGGCACAATAAGTCCACAATCATGAATGCAACTCCACCACCATCTTCGTTAAGTTCACGAACCAAGCGTGGTGTATCTTCATTCAAACCAATGGCAAAGAAATCACGTGGTGTATCTTCATTCAAACCATCAGGAATGGAAATGCAAGAAACGTCGGTTTTATTAATAATGGTTTGGTGGATGAACTCCGGTGTTACGACCACTGGCTCAGAGCGGATGCAAGGTTAAGCATGGGTGTTACATGGCCTTGTGCTGGATACGGAACCATCATGACTTTAGGATTCATAATGAAGTTGTGTATATATGGTACAAGTAACATGCACCCTGTTGGATTTATATATCATGGGCCATGGGGAAGTGTGCCAATTGTTAAAAGATATAACCCAATATTCCCTTTTTTGTTGTATATACAAGGGCTGTTCTTGCCCCCTTTATATCTATCTAACACTAACTTAGTAACTTTTACTTTAGTTTTTTATTTTGTTCAAGTCTTATAATTGCAGGGGTCTCATGTGCACATCCTCATTCTTCCTTCAACTTGTTTAAAGTAGCAATAGGCGTGGCAGACATGATATTAAAGATGTTGTGCTTCTTTCTATGTGGTCCATACCTCCTTGTTTTATATTATTCCCATACTGATGAAGAGCCGTTGGTCCATACCTCTTTGTTATATATTATTCCATTCTTGTGAAGAGAAGTAGACGATTAATCCCTCCTCATTTCAGATCTGTGATGTACAGGGCTCAGGTGACAAGGTAAATACACCTTCCCAAATTCAGGAAACCAGGCTGGACCCCGTAAAATTCAACACCAACTCGGCTGGGCTGGACGATTTAGTGAAATCGGGCTAGGCCCGTTTGTCTCGACTTACCGACCGACTTGCCCGCCAATTTCCCGAACCCGACCGAGTATCAATCGGGTCGGGACTCGGTATAGATTTTAGAGTGTTTCGGGTGTCGGTCTAATCGGGTCGGGACGGGTCGGGTCGGGTTCCGGCCCGATGCTCAGCCCTAGTATAAAGTTTCTTACCATGCTTTCGAACTCATGCAAAAAGAACTCCACCTGTCTATCACCGTAGAAAATTGTAGCCATAAGTTGCGTACAATTTACGGACTGCCATGCTTTCACGAGATGCAATACTATGTATATCATGGTAAGTAAATTTATAACTATCAAGTTGTTTTCCCCATTAATATCAGTGATTTATTTACAGGCGGCATTGTAATATACTACTTTTAATGATTTCAGGATGCCCCATTCCACTGGAAGAACTTAATATTTTTTGGAGAACCCTACATGTTCCGTGGCCTAATATCAATAGGCCACCGCCTGAAGATGGCTCTTCCAGTAATGATGATGACGATGATGATGATGATGATGATCATCATCATCATCATGATGATACTTCGTTTAGAGATGACATTCGGCAATTCAAGAATTTTTTTACCAAAGCATCGTCGTTTGTCAAGAAGAATATGATAAAGAAGTTGAGATCGATATACCAACCTGCATCTGATGACACACGGGAACCTGTTATTCAAAATACCCTGGACGTCCGAGCGCAAAGGACAAAATGGGCAAGGCTAAAAAGTCCCGGACTTGAATGAAGACCGGACTTGAATGAAGTTCCAACCGTAGATCACAGAAGAAGCACCGCTACAAGACCTACACAAGTCCCGAACTCAACAAAGAACCTGCCCGACATAGTTCTTTCACGGGTCCTAGTGATCACCGAAGAAGCACCGCGATAAGACAAAGTTGTAAGATGGAGATGCAGAGAAGTGAAATGCTTATGAGTATGCTTCCAGTCCTTTGGTCCATACATATCGTATATATAATGTGGTGGGGTGACGGAAATTGTGGGTTTTGGTGCGTTGCCCATGTGTTTTGGGAACAACAAGATTGGTGGCGCCAAGTTTAGGCAGATGTTATGCAACAGATGGACCTACATTGGCAGGTTTACATGGGTTTGTGGGGGGAAGATGGTTTTAACGAACTTCTCCGTACATAACTGGTCCGGACATGGAAATGCACCGCCTGATCGCTACATGGACATGCCAAACACGGGGTTGGTTATTGCAGAACTGATTAGACGACCCGTTGCATTTATATCTCACAAGGGTTGGAATATGTGTTTTTCGCTTATCGTGGTCCGACTTCTCACAAAGAACTGACCCCCTTGTGATAGCCCGTGTGGGGAACGAAGTAGGTCATTACATTGTTCTGACACTAGACGAACATTCTCCACTTCCGCATCTCCACCCACAATGGAGGAGGCACATATCCGAAGCTGCATCCCAGTGGGAATCATTATATAGGCATCGCTACTAGTACATTACTGATTCATGTTGTAAATAATTATAAACATAGTGAATGATTCATGTTGTAAATAATTATAAACATAGTGACTGATTACTGATTTATGTTGTAAATAATTGATTAATGATTTATGTTGTAAACATAGTGATTGATTACTGATTTATGTTGTGAATGATTGATTACTGTTTATATTTAAATTAATAATAACATTGTAAATGATACATGTTTTATGTTGTAAATGATTGATTACTGATTTATGCAAATTCTTTTGTCAGGTGGGCCAAGGAAATCCTTTCTGGTGTCGATGTAATAGAGGATTTATTATAGAACGAAAATCCACGAAATCCTTTCCGGGCCGACCGTATTATGCATGTCCTCTTTTCAGTGTAAATAATCATACGTTTGCTTAAGGGTTTTATGTAAATAATTTGTTTGTTAAAAATACATTTCTTATTATTTTATTAACATGTAACAGCCAGGTACAAATGACTATGGTGTCGATCTTCAGTTGGAAAGATGAATTTGAAAGACGGTACCTTAGTCGAGCCTCATCTTCAACGCAGTGCACTGCGTTGCTAAAGATAATGAGATCAAGCTGTTGAAGACAAGAATAAAGACGCTGGAGATGGAGTTAGAATTGACAAGGAATCCTGAAGATCACGCTTGTCAGTCGGGTGCAAGGCTCCATGATCTTTTAAACGAGATGAATAATCTTCATATGTAGTAGATGTTGGTGTATTTAAATAATATGTTAACGTTGACGTTTAATTTAATAATAACAGTTGTTGTTGCAGTTATTTAATGTGGTAATATTTAACGTGCTATTATACAAACTAAATAATTATACATGTACAATACATTATTATACACACACTTATTATATACATTATTATACACACACTTATTTCTATTTAAAAAAAAAAAAAAAAAAAAAGTCAAAGGGGACAAGGGGACAAAAGTACCCTATGGGTGTCGTAGAATTTATAGCCACCGTATGAATAAAAACATAGCCACCGTATGAATAACCCCACCCATAAAATATTTGGTGATGCCATGCTTATTTTCTCTATATAACCACTTCTAAAACACAAAGTTAAACCCTCAACACCCTCACTATTTCTCATTCGTTACTGTCAAGAAAGGGAAGGAAGAAATCTTATAGCATTGATCTCACTCATAAGTCTTAAGGAGTCCTTTGGTTAAACTCATTACGGGTATAATTCGTTAGAAGTTAAAGTCAGGTCACGGTCTAAGCTTTGGCAAGCAAAAGGGTCACGAGTTGGGTCATAAGTGTTCTTGGTTCTTGCATTTCATTCGACACACCACACGCTCTTCACACCCACTGTGAGCTTCGAATACTACCCTAACTTGTTATAATTTTATTTTTGAACTTCAAGCTCTTTATACTAAATGTGTTGTGTCGTGTATGATGTATCAAATTTTGAAAGAAAATGAGTTTTACTTGAAAGACCACGATTTGATATTCATACATATATATACGCTCGGCATACATGAAGACTTGTTGTGGAAACCTTCATTATTTTTTTTCTTCTTAACTCATAAAAGCTCAAAGAAAAGGGTAAAACTAAGTTAACTTAAGTTTGGCTCTTTTGGACTCAAATTCTTATTTCGACCTTTGAATAACTTATATGACGCGTAGAAAACTCTTAATATCCGCGTTCAAGTGTTTTGGTTTCGTTTGAAGTTGGGTCGAAACAAAAATAATTCATACGACTTATTCGACCTAACATGTGAAACGAGAGCTTATTGTCATGACCCGCCTACTCGACTAGATCATTTTCAAGTATGATCGGGATTCCGGATTATTCTACACTTCTCTTGGGAAGTCTTGATAAGGATGGAAGAGTTTGGAAGCCCATGGAAGATGATGGATAATCTTGGAAGCTTATAGAATAAGATGGAATAAGTAAGAAGCTCTAGAAGCTTACTAGAAGCTTATGGAAATCCTATAAGCTAGAAGCTTCCAGAATGATGTACATAGTAGTATAAATAGGTGTTGCCTCATTTGTAGAAATCATCCAACAAGTTCTCTTGTAATCAAAACTTGTAAAGCTCTCTAGTAATACAAAGCATTTCCTTTCATTCCACTTGTTCCTTTCTTAGAAACTATCTTCGTTGCATACATCGTTGAGTATTCGAGCAAGGCTGAGCTTAGTCGAGACTAAGTGCCGCACGGAAGACCTTGTAAAGACAAGTCCGTGACAAGCGATATCAGAGCCAGGTTGATTCAAGGCGATGGCAAACGAGACCGATAAGATTGGTGCTAGTGGAAGTGCGGTCTTTGACGAGAGGCAAGGTCGCGATGACAAGCGTCAAGACCCAAAGAAGAGAGGTGCGTCTAAGGACGTTATGTCGAGCTTGGATAAGAGATTAGCGGGTGTTGAGACATCCGTGTCGGAGTTGAAGACCCAAGTTGAGGGCTTGGAAGGTTTAGACTCGGACTTATCGACCATGAAGGATGACTTTAGGGTCGTCCTCAATGCTCTTAGTGGCGACTTTAAACGCGAGATCCATGATTTAAAGGAGATGCTCATGGGCGAGATCTCCAACATTCATAAGACCGTTGAAGACTTGCAAGCCGATGTAGTGTTATGCAAGCGATCCATGGCTACCGGAGGTGGCACGCTAATCATAATGCTCCGAAGATTGATGTTCCAAAACCATCACCGTTCGTGGGAAAGCGGGAAGCTAGGGCGGTTGATGATTTCCTATGGGAGATGGAGCAATACTTGGAGGGCGTCAACATTACGGATGATGACACCAAGATCAAGTATGCGACCCGATACTTGAAAGACACCGCGGCGCTATGGTGGAGACGTCGATATGGAGATATCGAACGAGGTACGTGTACTATCGATGTAACACCCCAACCCGGTAAGGGTAGAAGTGTCACATTCTGGTGTCGTATCAGAACATACAAATAAAATTTACAAGCGGAAGCTTTACAAAAATAATTACCAAGTCATATAACCGATGACTTACAAAGAAAATACAAACCCCAATATGTCTGGAACAAAATGAAATGAAAAGTAAACTGGGTCGGTCCCTCTCGATAATCCAACTCTCAGCCCATCAAAGCCCATCTTCAACTTAAAAACCTGCCGCAGGGAAAGAAATGCGGCTGAGCTTAAAAAGGCCAGTGAACAGATATAACAAAACGAAAGCTAAACGAAATCAAGATGCAAATGAAATATGGAAACTGATAAACAATGTCGCAACGAGAAGAGATCAATGAGGCGATGAGGGTCCTGCAAAAACAATTACATTACACAAATACCCAGAGGGAACAGATAACAGAGGAGGAAAAGCACATAGCACATTGATGACATAAACGTACGTACATCTAAATAACCGTGCATACAATAAAGCAGGAAATGAGTATAAATAGGCCAACGAAGTCCAAATGCTAGCGAAACAATTAACGAGAAAGTAAGCATGGCAATCACAAAGTCAAATAATTACATTAATAACATAACAAGTATCATAACATGGAAGTACTAACAGAAGCAAAACATGGCAGCCACACGTAACAAGTAGGAATACAGTACGAACATTATAATTGAATGGATTAAGGACATAGCAGGAAAAACTAAACAAGTTAACAAGCCGGACAACATAAGCTGAACCATTTATCCAATCCAACAATAGCATAAACAGAATTGTAAACATGGCAGGTCAAAATAAGCAGATAAGGATACTAACGGATAGTCATAGCCCACGAGACTAACTGAACGAGGTATATAAGATAACCAGACAAAACAATCGATCAAACACTAGCATGGTCACCGCATAATCAGAGGGGTCAACATAACAAGAAGATAACATAAAATCGATGACAACAGGTGAATCATATAATCGCATATTAATCACATCGTAGCGGTAAATGGTAGTCACATAAACATGTAAAAGCATAATCAAATCAATATAATATATAATAACCAGGTACTGAAATGGAATGGTAGAGAATACGTCACATAAGGGTACAGGGTACGAAGCAGTCATACAGATATGGTGCGAGTGGGGTAAACAGATGGTACAAA